>OZ020607.1:123924450-124272521 GCA_963971545.1 Philophylla caesio
GCTAAACGCCGTCACAGTGTGAGAATGCGATACGCGCCGCGCCATCCAAAATATAAACGAAAACAAAGAATGCAACAGCGAAACTTCAGCAACTTGTTTTGCACATTTTAGGCAACAACAAACTAAAACTATGCAGCAACTGTAAAACTGCACAGCAAAATCAAAAAATCGCTTGTGAAAGTTTTCATTGTGCACTTGCGAGTTTTCTAATCATCAAATAGCTGTCTGTTGAGTGCCACAGCAATGTGCAGCGTCAGTTTTTTTCTCATTTGTGCACAAAAGTGCGCACCAAAGGTAGCAAGCGCCACCAACACAGCGCACTTGTGGCACATCGACAGTCGACTGACTAGTCGCTCGTATATCGGCATGTTGCATCATTCGACTAGCAACAACTTTCGCACGTTCGCAGCAACGAAAATGGGCGCGAGTGCGTGTGTGAGTGTGATGGTGCGCGCGGGCAGCAGCTGATGGCAGCATCAGCAACAAGCGGCAAGTGGAATGTGGCAAGTGGCAAGTGGCAAATGGCAGCATGGCAAACGCAGCGTACAACTTTCGGTCTTTGCCATTTTTCACGCACACCACAGCGAATGGCTGTCTGAAATCCTCGATGCGATGCCAAGTCATGCAATGCCCATGCGGGCGCACGTTACTTATACCCCACACACACACACACTCACTTACTTGTATGATTGCAATTTAAATTTTGTGTTGCAACACATGCAATTCCAACAATTTAAAGACAATCGACGCCCGACTACTCGCCCAAGCTAACAAAAACACACACGAAATGACAGCTTGGCATTTGCAACACTTGCAGCTTCCAAAATAATGACAATTTATTAGCAGTAAAATAAAACGACAGCAAACGACTACTTGTGTGGAAAACAAAAGTGAAATTTGCACCGTTTGCTGCGACGTTTGGCAATTTTTGTGCGCGACAATTACTTGTTATGCGTCACGGTAAGGATGTAACAAATTAGTGTAAATACTTGGCGTACATAAAAATGAAAATGAATGGCTTAAAGCAAACAATTTGTGCAATTTTAAAAAAGACTGCGGTTTTTATATTTCGAGAGAATTTGAAAAAAAAAAATTTAATTAATTTATTTGTACAGTTTTTCGAGAAGAGGAAATCCTTGAGAAAGGAAAATCGAAATTTTAACTTTTTCCTCATTATAAATCACTTTGTGTCAGCTTATCGATTGATTTGGACTGAATTCTTCTATCAACAACTCTCATACTGTAGTGCTCTTCAGGCTGAGTTCTTTACAACTGACACGATTAGGATATAGAAATAGGTCTAGGGATACAATTTTTTCATACAGCTGAGTTCACCAAAGTGCCTGCGGAATTTGCACTTTCTGGGCAAATGTGTAAAACAAAAAACATTTGTGTAAAATTACAAAAAACGAAAAGTAGAAGCCAACAACTGCATTTTCCTTCATTAGCAAATGCAGCCATGAAAATTAACTGAAAAACGGTCAAATAGTAGCGAGAAATTAAAAAAAATTCCATTCCGAAATTATAGCAAACCGAAATTACATTTGTAAAGTGACAAATAATAAATGTAATTTATCTCTAGGCAATAAACAATTAAAATTCAATCATTTTTTAAGTCGCATAAATTTCCATTTCACCCAAACGGCACACTGGCCTTGCAATCGCAATAGCAATTTTGCAACCAACTCATAACACTATTTAATTAAATTGCCTACAAAAACTGGCGACAAAAACTTGCAAAGCTTAAAAAACCAAACGTTTACAAAAATAAAAATAAAATGAAAATTTCGAAGAAATTATGTGGACAGAAAATTGTAGAAAATTGAAATTGCTGAACAAATTAAAAAAAGCAAAGCCACTCTTTTCAACTTTTACTTTTCAGCTGACTCAGTGGTTTTGGCATCGATGTGGCATCGATACCGTCGCAACGGACGTGCTGGCGAAAATGACAAGCCGCATGTGGCAGGTGTCATTGACGCTGTCCTCCATCACCTCCAGCAGCAGCTGCTGCTGCTGCTGATGCTGATGCAAGCTTTAGCGTTTTCGCGCCAACTATGAAAGTGACAGCCGAATAATAATGCACCGCAAACGCAACAAAAAGTGAAGCGTCCAGAAGAGGACACTGGCAGAAATTATGCGCCGCTCACCGCACAGGTCAAATGCCATTGACCACGACCGAGCAGCAACCGCTGCCATCAGCCAGCGATGTGAATATGAACATATGAACATATGTACATATACACTTTTCGTTAATAAAAAATAATTGTTTTCCAACGCGCTGCTTGCTCGTTTTTAGTTTTCGGTCGGGCCCAGCCTATTAACATTTCTACAACTGCGTTTGGCAAATTTTTTAATAAAATAAAATGTGCTTAATTTTGCAATATCTTTCCACAAACAACATAATAAATTTGAAGCACAATAATCTACTGTTTAAAGAGATGTTTTTAGGGAAAAAATGCAAGACAATAAAAAACAGGCTGCATGGATGGCATAGGCACCCTGGCAGGGTGTACCAAAAGTAAAGCCTCACAAATTCAGTACGGTGGTTCCACAGCAATCCGAAAACTAATACTTATGTATGCACAAATGTATCGCAACTGAGGTAATTTCAACAATGCCACAAACTAGCAACTTTCTTCTCCACATTCCTCCGCAGCGCCACATAGACCAGCATTAGTTAGAAGAAGCAACGAGATCGGCCGGCACTTTGTAAAGTGGCCGTAATGCGCTACTTATCTGCCAACATTTCTGCAGGTTGGCAATATTCGCGCCAAGTTGCCACATTTAGCCGCAGCAAGTAGGTGCAGCCGTGGCGTGTTGTAGTCGGGCGCAACTCAAGCGGCAACGAACGTGCTGACATTGCAAATGATAGCAAACAAGCAACAACTACCGCTATTGAAAAATTGCTTTGCACACCAAAAAAAAAAAAAAACAAACAAAAACAGGTAGAATCAGCGAGGAAGCGAATAGCGTGGCAGTGAAGTATGGCAAACGGCAGCAGTGTTGCAAACGGAGCACCTCGTACATTGTTAATGCCGCCATGTTTTATTGCTGTTGTTCATGTTGTTGTTGATGTAGCGCCAAGTTCAATTGCGCTGTTGCAACCTTCGGGCGAAATTCTTGCAACAAAATAAATGTGCAACCGTGACTTTTCCAACAGATAATCATAACATTTCCGCTTATAGTTGTTGCTGTCTTTTGTGCCTTCTTAGCTGCATACTTGTTGTATGTTTTTAGGGTCAGTGTTGCACGTGATTGCTGTTGTTGTTGTTGTTGTTGTTGTTGTTTGTGTTGGTGGAAAACTGTATGCTGCCATTAAAGCTTCTCTCAGCGTACAGCAGAGAAGGTTAACTGCACCAGCACTGAAATGTGGTATGTGGCATGTTGTATGCAACAAATGCGGAACCGAGGGTAGAATGTGTTTAAGTAATCACAGTTGTGAATTTTATCGGTTTAATGGCTGTTGTTATTTAAAGAACGTGTACTTGAAAGCTGCATAACCCAATTACAAACAACAAAACACGATAAAATATAGAAAATAACATAGCGAATGCGTGACAACTGTGTCAATGTGGCACACAAGCAAAATACCAATCCCCCACAAAAGCTTTGAAATCTCAAAAAAAAAAAGCGAAAAAAAATCAAACAACCAACGGCAACAAAGAGCGACCCGTCAGAGTTCTTCGCAGCTCCACAAAACGCCACAAAACGCCACAACTCCAGCAAACGCTGCGAGCTTGTACGCCAACGCCTGAACTCAGTATTGCCAACAATGCCGCCGGCTAAACAATTATTTTCAAACAAACACACGTTCACAGATGGAATGCTTGATGAATGATTTTTTTTTACGGCAACAACAACAACGATAAGCAAAATTAAAAACACGCGAGATGTAAAAAGCAAGCAGCAATCAATTTTCAAAAGCGACAATATCAATTGACACAACAACACCAGCAACCACCTCGTCCGGCAACACTAAAAAATATGGAGGAATAGCAAAAACAACAAAAGCTTACACGTACCACAGCATTGCAGTAATTGAGACGACGATCCAAATTGACTCGCGCCAAGTCGTATTTGATAATGAAGAAACGAAAATCGAAGCTGGCAGAGTATTCAAATTTGTATAATTTGCATACAAATTCATTAACGCATCTGCCTGCAAAGCCTGCCTAGTTTTCTGATGCTGCGTATTTTAAACGTTTCGCTTTTTTTTTGGATAATTTCAAGCTCTTAATTGATTTAAATTTATTGATTGAATAAATCAATATGAGTCAAACGATTTACTTGGGTGCATAAATCAGTTATAAAAAGAAGTTACACAAATTCGTGGCCAATGGAAGCGAGTTTTAATTTCGTAAAAATTAAGGGCTGCTTAAGCGACTTTTTTATTGGACATTACATGCTTAGTCTTCTGCAGAAAATATCCAACTTCAACTTATCAACGCTAGTCCCTACGTTTAAGATACAATTTTAAATTGCTAATCGCCAATTCAATAAAGTAATTAAACTAATTCTTACTTATCCAGCTTGCAATCGGCGCTTCGGTGTGGCACAGCTGTTGTATCAGTCTTCGTGTAAAATAACAGCATGCCAACACACCAAAGGAAATTTAAGAGACATACTCGTACATATACAATACATATGCACATATGTACATATATCTCCGTCATCGCACAGTTGCATATCGATCTATCTAACAACTTAATGACTTCGAATTTTTTTCTGCTGTGGTCTTTCCCACCAAATATTTTTTCATTAAGTGCACAATTCGTTTATTTTTTAATTTATTTATAACAAATGCTTATTTCATTTGCCGCTGCTATCGGTTGGCTGATGATTTTTCATTTCATGCTGTTTTCAGCCTGTTTTCGGCAGCGTAACAGTGAGTCGAGAAAATCACCAAAGTCAGCTGCTGATTGGCGCTACAATTCAGCGGTGAACTGAAGCATAACACAGCGAAGGCTTTTGGCAAAGCGTCGAAGTAATAATTGAAGCTTCGTTAGATCGCTCGAAAACTGCCACCTCGACGGGCGGATTTCCGTGGTACACGGTACATGCCGCTTGCAAGTGGAGCGAACAGCAAACACTTCGGCTAATTGCTGAAATCGTGCCACCCATGCGGTGCGGCGGCACGGGAGGTACATAGCAGCGATTTTATGGCCCAGCGGTTGCACAGGGTCACCAGCTAAGCAAAACGGATACAAGTGGCGGTATAAATCTATTACATACACACACACACATACATTAAAGAGTCGCATATTGCCTAAGTAATGCTATAAACAAACGAAATATTTGGATTAGAATGTCGTGATGTACAAGTAGCACGTTTTCTGAGCTTTACTTGAATGCGAGCAGTATTATGAATGCATCATTGTACATACATACGTACATATGCTTTACTTGAATGCGAGCAGTATTATGAATGCATCATTGTACATACATACGTACATATGTATACTATGAATGCCCAGCAAACATTTTGAACTTGAGAAAGGGTTGAGAAACACTTGAGAAAAAACTGTTTAGCACTTCGTTTCGTTCCGAAAATGTCAACATAGAAAACTGAATTTTATTCTGCTGGAGCAAAGTGTTCAACATTCAATCATTCACGGAAATTTGAAATGCATTTGAGAACTAATATTGCAGGTTTGAGAAAAGGCTCGATTTCAAATGGATGCCAAATAGTCATTTAACAAAAATGTTGATTGGGTACTACATGCAAGTAGTATCAATTCAAATCGTGTATGACTTAAATGTAGTGCAATTGAGTGCTGGCACATGCAGATTTCTTGCTTAGCCCTAAATGAGTTTACGAAAAATCAATGGCAGTCTTTCAGACAAAACTGGTTGCCTCCAACACTCCAACTCCAAATGAAGCGAAATAAGTTTCGACTGCAAAAGCTTTAAAAATCGTTTGCAAACAACAGATTGCGCCTCTTGCCAGATAAATATTAAAAAGTAAAATATAAATACAATTGATAATTATCATAAAGAAACATAAATATACATACATATATGTATGTTTGTATGTATTTATGTATGTAAGTATATCAACGCAATTATAAACCAATTAGTTTCAATTTGCCAATGATCGCGTTTATTTCTTACTTTATTTCGCATTTGTTGGCTTGTAAGCATTTATGTATAAGCGAGTGCATAATTTGAATTTCTCGCATTAATACATTTTTAATTTATTGTGTAGTCATTTTTTTCTTCTCATTTTTGCTTAATCTTTGTCTGCATTTTTCATATCAGCCAGCAGTTGACAGGCGTACGTTTGTTTGTATATATTCACAACCGAGAGCATAGAATTGTTATGTTTGTTTTTGTTTTGTGTTTTTTTCTTGTTGTGCCTTCTCTTTTGCATTGAGCTCATTTTCATCGAGTATGAGTATTGCTCGGACTCTTTGGCGCAAGGTGAACCGCAAATTGCGGTGGCGGCGCATAGCCAAGTCGAACGTTGCCACTTAACGGTTATAAGTAGCAATATTCTAGAGTTCAATGCTCCACATCGCGCAACGCTTTTTGTTCTTGTTCTTTTCTTGTTTGTGTTTTTCGTTTGTTTGCTGGGGCGCGTGCGTGCATTTGTTTGTGTTTTTTTTGTGTTCGTGTGTGTGTGTGTGTATGCGTTTGACACGCCTGCGGTTAGTACATATGTATATGAAAGCCTAATGTAAACGTATTCCTAAGCTCCAATTGCAATCGCATTTTCTGCTGCGGCGGCGCATGCGCGCATTGTTCGCCACAACGCGAGACTGCCAATGTAAGTGATTGACTCACCCGCCTGCCTGCCTGCCTGCCGCACTGCACTGCACTCGGTTTACCTTTGATTAACATTAAATGCGAGTGAAAAATGATAACAAATGCGAGCTGGCCGACGTTCTCGTATGTTCATTTGTATGTACCTCTTTTAATTTAAATACACAAAAACGAAAATACTCGTAGGAATGCAATAAATTAGTACACGACGACAGATGGGCGGGAGGGGAGCTGTGAATGGTATGAAAATGGTAGAAAGTTACAAAATGAATGCGAATGTCTGTAATGGAACCTTTACTCGCTGCCACATAAAACAATTGCTCTTAGGTATCTATCCTTCGGTTTTAGCTTTTTACTTAAATCGTTCGTCATTTTCTTCCATCAAACTAAACTTAACATACATTTATGTATGTAACATATTCCTATTAAATGGAAATTCCAAATCTGTCTAGTACATGCAGTCCGATTGTTTTAATACACAAATATTTGCTTTACTTTAATTGCTATGTTATGTAATTAGGCACTAAGTGCAGATTAGTGCCACTTTACACTATGTACATTTACAGATGTTAGTAATGAGGAAGAAAGAAATATTGCATAAAAATTGAAATCGCATGCAAAAACAAAGACATTTGTATGTAAATGAATAATTTTGCTTTAACGAGAATCGGACAGCAAGTAACAACAAATGCAGTTAGTGTTGTTGGGCGACAGCAGCCGCACAATGCAGTCGTTTGCAAGCACTTGCCTTATGTGGACCGCAAGTGGCGCTAAATGCCACACCAAACAAATCAAACAACAATCAAAATTTGCGTGAAAAATATCTGCACGCCGTCGTCGTCGAACTCTTAGTCTCTCCGTTCGTCCGTCTCTCCGCTCGCCACTTAACCAATTAAGAAGTCGCCGTTGTAACTGTTTGTTCATGTGTCCAAGCGTCTGTGTGTACCTGCCATAGTGGCCAACCGCTAGCCGGTTTTGTTGTTGCGACCGCGCGCCGATGGCGAATGCAATTGCACTCAGATACACACACACACACAAACACATGTCACACTATTAATTCCAATGTATGAATGTGTATCTACATACATAAGTACTCCGGAATGTGCCTATCTTTAAGAGCGCACGCAGATAGTATCGCAAAGTCCGTCCAGCAAAAAGCTCGCAACTATTTTTTATTTGCTGCGTTGTGTTGTCTCGTTGGCTATTTTTCGCTTTCAGTTGGCTTCGTTACTTCTACTTTTATATTATCTCCATTACGTAGAGGCATACATAAGTACAAGCTTATGTTTGTACGTTTGTGAATAAATATGTATACCCGTGTTCAGCTTAACAGCAGCGGTTCAGTTTCAAAAAAAATTGAAATTAATTTTACTTTTATTTACATACTTTAATTTTCTATAACAAAACCATATAAACTGAAGTTTCAGAGATTATTCATGTTTTTTTTATTTAATAAATTAAATCAAAATTTCACTTTTTTTTCTCAGCATTTTTAAAGAAATGAAAGAAGCTAGCCAACAATATTTCTCAAAAATCAGCGGCAACACTATGAAACTAAGATGGGCTACAAAACATCATACTC
This sequence comes from Philophylla caesio, assembly GCA_963971545.1. NCBI lineage: Eukaryota > Metazoa > Arthropoda > Insecta > Diptera > Tephritidae > Philophylla > Philophylla caesio. Next base: position 123,932,795 of record OZ020607.1, read on the forward strand.
TAAACTTTTCTAAAACTTCTAGAAATTTTGTTAAATTTAAAAAAAAAAATGTCTAGAGTTTTTTATAAAGAACAAAGTATATTTAAGTTTAAAGGAGAGTAAATTGTTAAAATGAACCGCTGCTATTAACTTGAACTCGAGTATACATTTTTTTTTTATTTTTTTTTTTTTTTTTTTCAGGGGCGTTGTGGTAGCGCACTACCCTCAAGTGGCCCTTTGAAACCAGGATGAACCTGTTTTCGTCGAAATTCCGCTCCCCACGGGACTGCCGTCAAGCATTACATCATGGGGGGGAAAGGCGGTTAGTCGCCGCTGCTACGCTTTTGTCGGTTGAGAGTTCTCAAACTCTTCATTTCTTCTGCTATTGCCTCACAAGCTTTCTTCCATTTTTCGCTACTGCTAAAGGAGGCCGTCGGAACGGACGGGGTTCCAAGCAGCAACTTCCCTGGGTAATCTGGGGGCTGTCGGAATAAACAAGATTCCGAGCAGCCTGGTAGTGAGGGATGTCGGAACGGACGGGGTTCCGAGCATCATACGCTGTTTTCTTGAGCTGTCGGAATGGACGAGATTCCGAGCTTAATGGTTCGAACGCCGCTGTCTCTTCAGACCTGTTTGAAGATCCAGGGCACCAGTTTGACGACTACTTGGGTGTAGTTTTCTCCCAAAAATTTTTTTTTTTGGTGTACTTTTCGCCCGATGTGCACTAGGTGGCATTTATTTATATCTGCATCCCACGTCTATATAACTGTTTAATAGTAAGACACTCATGTTTTCTAAGAGCTGTCGGAACGGACGAGGTTCCGAGCAGCACCTTCCCTGGTTTATCTGGGGGCTGTCGGAATGGACGAGATTCCGAGCAGCCTGATAGTGAGCTTCACATTTTGAAGGATGTCGGAACGGAAAAAAAAAAAAAAAGAAAAAAAAAAAGAAAACTCGAGTATACATGTGTACATACATATGTATGTATGTATGTATGTATGTTCGAGTATATAAGTGTGCTTACAAGTACTTATGAATTGGTTGTATATGCGAGCTTTGTGTTGTTGTCATTATTATTATTTGTATTATTTGTTAATATAATGAAATTTTTTATAGCTCTGCCTCAGACGATTTGTTTGCTTATGGAATGCTCCTATTCATACATTCTTTACAAACATATATGTAAGTATATATGTACATACATATGTGCATACATACAAATGAATATAGTAGGTAAATGCGATTGTGAGTTGTTGGACTTGATTGCAGAGCAAACGTGTTTCTTGCGCCATTTATATAAGTGTAGCATGTGGCACGTACCGCACATGTAAACATGATAAACACACAGAGGGAAAATAAAATAATTACTCGTCTATCTATAAAATTTAATGTGCATTCATCTCCCCACAACACCCTATCCGAATTGCAAGATATTTAGCGAAAAGTTTGTTGGTGTTTTCTAAAAGGAAAATCAGGAAGTTGCACAATTTAACTGCAAATAAGCAGACAGCGCACCGGCAGTCAAATACATAAGTATTTGTAAGTTATATTACTGATCTAGCAACTGGTATAATGCAACTGAACTTTGCCAGATTAGCAAATTTTATGGTAATACCACTGTAAACGAAACTCATACAATATTTTCTTTAAGACTATGCATATGCACATACATATCTATATATACATATATACGAGTATATATGTTCGATTTATATTCTAAGGAATTTGCTTTTTTTTCTCCCTTTCATTACACTTTTGCATCCACTTAACCACCTTGTACGCCACAAAAAAATTGAATGCAACGTCTGGTTGGCGCAATGCGCAATAATGCCTACGCAAAAATGCTTAAATGCCGATGATTGCAGTAATTGCTATGCAAATGCACAGCTACATATTTAAACAATAGCAAATCTTGAAACATTTTTACAAAATAAGTTTCAAAAAAAATTAACACTTATCTGCTTGAAAAAAATATGCAAAGTAGCACGAAAGGAAACCGACTGCCGGAGATGCAGGCAATTAAACAACCACGCACACAAGCAAACAACAACAACAAAAACAAGAAAAAATCGGCCTGCTTACAAGCTGCACTCCAACTTTGCCATCACTCGCACTTAATGTGAGGTTTAAAAAAAGCGCCAGACGCATCGTCAACGCGCGAAGCATCTACTTAAGCTAAAACTAACAACAAAAAATAATTGTGCAGGTCAATGATGCCACCCCATACAAATTTACGATTTGCCAAACTGCCACTTGTACGAGGACGACAAAGCTCACACAGAGCGATCATCATTTGTGTACGCCGTTGCGATAAAGCATCGAAAAAAAACTTAAAAATTAGATAAAATTGTATATTACTTAGCGTCACAGACCACAGCAAAAATAAAATGCGCAGTAAAAGTGATTGGGAAAACTGAAAGTACACAAAACAAAAAATAGGAAATACTAGCAGCTGGTAAAGCCCCATTTTACTTAGAATAATTCAACAAAAAGTATTTGCGTAATTATTCATAAAAAAAAATTCTTTCCATATTTCTTAGCACTCATTAAATTGAGTTTGCCATAGCAGATGTACGCGTGCATTTATAATTAAAAAAAAATTCCGGCTGATCCGCAAACGCCTAACACAAAGATTAAGTTAATTACTATGTGTGTAGCTGTCGAATGGAGTAAAAAATGTTCTAATATTTCTTTTGAGCTTTCAGTTTTTCACTTTTGCATATTTTCAACTTCACTCGAAAGCAACAACTGTTAAAGGCTCTGACCTGTTTTCCCATAATTTAGGGCGAATCCGTATTTTTTTTATGGTCCAATAAAAAAAGAATAAGGTTCTAATGTGAGAAGCAAGAATGCCGCAATTTAAAAAGTTTGCTTAACATATTAGCAATCGCTCAGTGTTTAAATACATTTTTTACGAATAGGCGAAAGGCGCGCGTGCGTAGTTACAACAAAGGCGTTTTAAAAAGTTAAGCTAGTTATGTATGTGCAGTTAATAGAATAGTGAAGGTAATAACGAAAATAAAGCGTATTCTGTTTAATCTCACAAAAAAAACGAGTTTCAAAAAGGTAGCATAATTTTGAAGCGAAAGTAGCTGAAAAAATCAGCGGAATAAAATTAATTATACTTTTTGGATTTACTTAGTTGAAAAATCCTTAATATTTTTTTAGGAGCCTTGCCTGATAAGATCCATTGAAGTCAATGTGAAGGCAATAAAAGTACATAAATACTTAATATTTTTCATTTACTTAAATAGATCTATGATGATAGACTAGGAGAGATGAGTGCTTTAGTTTATTTGACGAGGCGTTGCAAATTACACGCTTGTTCCGTCCACGCACTATCCTCAGTATAACAAACTTCTGACAACTCTCGATACTGAGCCAAACAATGCAATATGTGAGTGAGCAGCGACTACTTGCGAATTGTCTTATCAATTTCTAAAAACTCTTATCTTATCTCATGAAAAATGTTTACCTTGTTGAGCAAGATTTTTACTTTAGATTCTCTAGATGGTAGTGCGCGACCACTTATTCTGTATCTGTTTGTCTCCACTTTTCTGATATTTTAAACAACTACGCTTGAGTTGAGCGACTCTGTGAATACCACATTTATAACTTGCATTTATTGTACATTCAAGTACTCACAAGTACGCATATGAATGTATATTTTAGCAGTGAGTGCATTTTATTGTGGCTGCGAGTAGTAATAATTGTAAATAATTGATTATTCGCACACTCAACGAGTTCAAGTAGTCGTTAGACTTATTATTACGGTCACACATCCGTCTACGCACAGTGCAAGTGACAAAACGACTGGACAGACGGACGAACAAGTGGCTGTCTAACGACTGACAAAGACGAGCTGGAAACTGACAACTCCTGACCACTGTTTGCCAGTGAATTGAATGCGACTGTCGCTTGTCAATCTTCTGCTCTTTTCTTGCATTCATGCGCACATACAAATACATGCATATATACATATGTATGTATATACATTTATATGATATATGGTACATATAGGTAATTTTTCTAGCTCGTTGTGGGAGTTAGTTTAATCCCACTTTTTCCTAATTTGCGCAACTGCCCCAGTTAATGTGATTTTTTTACACACTACGCTTACTTAATATTTGTACGAGTATTCATTTATTTATACATTTATTGACTACAAAAATATGGCATTTATTGCGATGTCTGCTTGCTATTTTTATTACAATCGGAGATATAATTTTTTTATTTTTTTTCATTTCTGATGAACTTTTCGTATCTTTGCGCATTTTGCCATTCCATTGACACTTGAAAGTGTGTCGAAGCGATCGTGGTACATACGTACATACATATATATCCGCACATGCGTACATTTGTATGGGAACTAACTTACACGCAGGCGTATATAAATGAATATGTACGTATGTATGTGTTGGCGCGTGTGTGTTTCGCCGAGGTCGATATCAGTTGTGAATCATTGCGACAAGTTTATTTAATGAGCAACTTTAATGAATGTTTTACATAAGACTAACTACAACAAACGCAATAAATGCATTGACAAGTGTTGGAAAGTAAGCATTTTTTGCCTGCGCCTGCATTTGCCTTTTACCTTCCTACCTTGGTTTTGGCGCATCGTTTAATGAAGTGGCTGCTGTGGCGAAATTGAGTTACTTACCGTTTTTTTTTGGCACCTCATTCTTTGTTGCATTTTGCCTTTGGCTGACTTTAATCGCCAGCAAAGCAGGGATTTAAAGTGGAAAAGAAAGTGGCACTAATGAGCGCAACAACAGCAATCCGGCATGCAACAGTGGTCGTGTGCAACACGTCGAAATTGGGGCCAAATTAATCGATATACTTTAGCAGGCAGTTCAGAGTCAAAAAAAAAATACTCGTATTTCATTGCCACTGGCAATGGGCTCTTTTCTCCAAATACATATCTACCTATACTCCATACGTACATATGTACATACATAGAAGAGCTGTCGTAAGGTTAAACCTATTTTTTTAATTTTGTCTAAAAATTAGCAATATATTCAAGTACCAATGAACATATGTATGTATGTATGTATGTAAGCATTTTGCCTTAACCAACTTGACATTCAACTTTTAATTTTGGTATTTTGCAAAAGCGTTCACAGTTCCAGCGGCTTCGAGAGTCATAGCCGCGGCAGCTTTGAGGTGCACTCCAATCCGACTGCAGCGCCTGCATTGCCACTATTTCGAGTCGAGTATTTCATTCCCATTGACATTGTTTTGAATACTATGAATTCCTTAGTTTATTTTCGTTCCGATTTCATATTGCCTTCGAATGCATTGCGCGAAATTGCTAATATGTGAATGTTCGGCACGATCTCGCGCTACTTTTTCTTCACTTTTCGCATTTCTTTTCGCTCGGTCGTTTATCGGTCGCTGTCTATGTGCGGCATTCGAGCGCTTTTTGTTGCAGTAAATCGAGGCCATCGAATGCCAGTACGCCACAGCGCGGAAAGCATCGCCCGCTTCGGGGGCAGCGGTGTAGGCTCCTTCGCCAATTGTTGTGGTCCCGCTTTAATTTCGCTTAAGACGACGACAACAGCAACTACATACTTGTAGTCATATACCATCTACTTTTCAATCTCACTGCATTGAATTTCTTTGCGGTTTCATGCTCCATCGCTTCTTTGTTACGCATTTCACTTTCCTTTCAGTTTCTCAGCGCGATTTTCACTGTGGTGTGAGAACCAGCGCATCGAAGTAGTCAATTTCTAATTCTGCAAGCGGCAACAAAAACCAAGCTCATGCCGTACTTGGCTATTGGCCCACAAAGCAATATCAGGCGCATTGCCAAAGTTAAGGTTGCGGCTGGCACTACTTGCTGCTGGGACGCACCCATAAAGCGCGGCTAGACAGACAATCAATGCGCGACTCAGGCACGAAGGCGAAAAGCGGCCACAACAACGAAAAAATCGAAATCAACCAAAGTTGTTTACATTCACGAAATTCAAGCAGCGCTACAACAGCAACTGCGGCAATAGAAACACCAAGAGCAAGCATTCAAGAAACAAAGCATAAAAAGCAAAAAACGACCGAAAAAGAAAAAACGGTTGCGATTACTTTGACGTGATAAGAAATGGTAATGATATTTATTTTCAAACCACATCGCTACCACATCAACACAAACAGCAACTATGCAACAGAATTACTGCTCGGTGGGGAAGATGGGGTGGGTGATAAAATGTGCTAATTTCGGCTATTGCCTGACAATGCCCTACGTTCCGCCCGCGAAGCCTAAAGCCAACATTTGACTATTTAACTAAATTATCCAGGAACTAATTGTAGGGGCGTGCTCGGCCATCACTGTCACTTTATCAAAAATGAAAATGAATCACTGTAATGTTATTTACAAAACTATTTAATAAAATTCGCTGCAGCAGCACCACCGCAAAATGACGAAACCGGTATCTGCGCATTGCTCCTGCGAAATATTTCTTAAGCTTAATTGGCTGTGCAAATACAAATGCACACACGCACACACAAAAACGTGCAGTTGCTGAGCTTCCTTTCCTGCGCTGATGTAAACATTTTGCTTTCATTTCTTCGCAATGGCTCACCTTCACCTTTAACGGGAAATACATACATAAATATATATGTATGTTTAGGGAAGCTCCAGCGACAATAAGGCATTACTCATCACAAATAAATTTTTGAATAAGTAATTGGAGTTTGATTAGGGGAAATAATGAAATCAAACGCTAAGACAACACGTGCACTATTTTTGTGTATATAAAATAAAAGTAAACTGGTTAGAAATTCGAGTGAAATTTTTAGAACAACGAATGAGCGATGAGTATCGGTCAAATCGTGTATAATATTCTTGACGACTCTATCAAAATTTTCTGGTAGAGGTTCTATTATATTATTTAAGTAGAGTTAACGACTCTATTAGAAACTCTTTCTTGCATGTTTGTAGTGGTTTCACAAAATTTTCTTTCGATGCATCGTGTAGATATGTGCTGGAGTTACTGATAGTCACGCCTTGTAGAGACCAAAATGCTCGACATACAGGCACGCGTTTTTAATAAAAAAATTAGATTAATTCGCGAAAGTTCGAATTTGGGAAGAATAAGCTTTCTCACAAATAACAGGTGTTAACTTTTCACCAGCGTCATTAAAAGTGAGCCAATTTTCTTTATCACATGCAGGGTCTTTTGTTCTTTGTATTTTAATTTTTGCGTATTTCGTGCGGTTACCTAACACGCTTATAACTGTTAATTACCCAATTGACACTTTCGGCCGCAAACGCAACGGTGCAACTTGCAAGCTCTCTAATAAACATTAAGGGTAAATACACGCGCCTGACGCAAGCAACCAATACAAATGCCGGCGAGGTACCCGCATGATGTACATAACTGAGCCGCTCGCTGGCCGTTGTCGAACAAAGAAGAAGAAGAACTTTTGACACACTTTGGGCGCACACGCAAATGCAACTAGTAAGTACAGCGCGACGTACGGCCGCAACAACGCCCAGCAGAATCGATGAAAAAGCCCGCATTCGAGTGTTTCTTCTCCTCCGCTTAGTCTTGCGTACGTGCTTCTGAAGTTAATTCGCTTGCTGCTATCCATCAATTTCAGTAAGCGGCAATAAATACGTAAGTACGCAGGCATAAAATCAACTGCAGCGTGTTACAAATGCGTTAAGAGGCGCTCGCTCGTTGGCGAAAGACGCCCAAACAGAGCAATCACGCGACAAGACAGGCGCGGCACGGCATCATTATGTCACAAGCCGCTACATTGTCTCACTGATGAGCTCATCAACGCCCCCATCATCTGAGTGCTGGCTGACAGGTGCCGCGACCGCTTCTTCTTAGCAAGCGCCAAGTAAAACAACGCACAAACAAGGGTGGAGCTTCCTTAGATAAAAGCTTCTTGTATTTACAATATGAAAGAATGAAAAACGCGATTACTTAACCACCAAAGAATTTCTTAAAGCGCAGAGCATATTGCTTTTCCAAAATTGGTTGCGTACCGCTCCTTTTCCGCCTGTGGTAATGAATTGAGTGAGCATTGCAATCAATTTGGAGATATTTGTTCATCAGCAAATCACCTACACAAGAAGTACAACGTACGCGCACGCATACGCATACATAAACATTCGTGAAGAAAAAGGTTTTTTTTTTATATAAATCATTATGCCATTAACAACGCTTGCGTCGTTGATTCTTTAGACAGAAAAAAATGCAGTTTAAGTTAAAATGCCGTGAAGAGCAGTTGTGGAACACTTAGTTGCCGGCGAAATAGAAAATTTAAAATAACTTGCGTTCATAAATCATTGCGTGAGTTATAGATATTTTTTTTTATCGCGACGTTCATTTTTCCTATGACAAATTCTGTTCCAAATTCACTGTTATATTTCAATGTTGTGCAGGTTATGACAATGTGAAGGTCGCCCGTAGCTCATCACTGCAATCGCGCTATTGACAAAGCCCTGCAAATACCAATGAAATCTCCGAAATAAATTCCGTTCAAACATGTGCTGTCTGAAGTTGTTGTTGCTCGCATTAAACTGGCGTGACATAAGTATGTATGCACGTCCCATTAGTAAACACATACTCGTAGCATGGTAAATGCAGAGCGACGGGTGGTGAGACGAGTGATCTTGCTGCGCATATCGCACTTGTGTCACTCGATAAGATAAGTTTAGCGTTTTTCGAAGCACGACAACCATTTCGCTGATAAACCAATTAAGCTTCAAGAGCATACAATAACAATTACAAGGCGTACAAGTTGTGATAAAAAGCAGTAGTTCGCAGCGTTACTAATCGTAGGCAAACTTGTGTGTACGTAGAGCTCAGATCGTGTCATGTAAATGGGCAACAGTCGCTAATCTCTCGCCGCTTGTTTACACACAAATTTGGGCACCCGAAAACCAAGTTGTTAGACTCGAACAAAGTTAGACAGGCGCAGCTGCTGGCCAGCAAACAGTAAATTTTTTCCAGGCGTTGTGATGCGGACGCCGCAATCGAGTGAGAATTTCATGTTATCAGGCAATGGTATGCCTTCGTCGCTGTGACGTACCTCCCGCCGCCCGTCCGCTCGACAGTGCTTTAAATAATGCGAGTGCTCGTTAGCAGGTGCTTTATACTCCTGTGCGCCAATTGAAGAGCGACTGTTATCGGGTAGGAGACGTCGACGTTGGCAGTAGCGTTGGCGTTGGCACCACACCTTGAGACTGAAGTTAGCGGCAGATATTAGTGAAGCATTTATCGCCTAGTCAGTCGTTTGCGGAATTTTCAATCGAATTCAACGACGTGTTTTCCGCCGCTGTCATTAAAATTACTCACATTTCGAAGATTGTGTAGAAGCTTCTAATGCAAAGACACAAGGAAAATGGAATGTCAGAGCAAAAAATATAACGAAGTTTAGGTAGCTATTATTACTGCAATAAATTGCAATTTTTATGTGACAATCAATTTGTATACTCAATTTTGCTAAATAAAAAAAAAAAAGAAATTGAGCGAAGAACTTAAGTTGATAAATATGTGTGAAAAAATTAATGGAAAGAGCAGTGGCAAAAAAATTAAGCAAAATTAAGTGGAATAGAAAGTTTGTGATATTTAAATGAGACTTTAAATTGAAGGTGAGAGCAGCCATGAAAGGCTAACTGTTGATTGTCAGCGAGGGAATCAATAGAAAAAAATACAATTAAGAAGCAATCAATAACAGCGCACATGGCAGCCGGATAGTAAGGGAGAACTATACATTTCAATAATTCAATAACTGAAGTGAAATATATAAACTTAATTGTAGTGTTCTAATGAAAATACTCCAAAAGTCTTAGATACATTTTCTGCGTCCTTTAAATATTGAATGTAAATTTTAAGTTGTATCTAAAGATAAGTGTTAACGATAAAGTGTAAATAATTGTTTTTCCCGTTTTCTATTTTCACTAACCGATGCTAAATAAGGATGCTTTTTTTGTCTGCTTTATGTCTTTAATAAAACAAATTTGATTGTTAAATCTGTGCTAGCGCCTCCTATGCTGCCGTTATATAACTTATACATATTTATATTGCTACATAGCCTCGTCACTAGCTCATCACAATGAGCCAACACTCTTAGTAAATACAAACACACATACACTATTTTTCATACTCGAGTATCTATTCAAAAATTTCCAACCTCCCCCCTAACAGTCGATGCCCTTGCGCTTGATCAGTTCACTGAGGACTACGTTTTTCCATATATTTTTATCAGAAAAACTTTTCAACTTTAACGCTACTTTTGCTTGTTTTTCGTTATCAATTCACTAACTTGCTGCTCGACAACACAATTGAAGGTTCTACTTTTATCACTGCCCTTTTTATTCGCCAAATAATTTTCTTAGTTTTAAAATTTATTTTACAATCGCGACTATTATAAAACCAATATCAAGTGCGTTTGTTTAGAGCTTGGGACCACTTTAGATTTCAGATATACTGATAAGTGCCATAATGGTATGGTAAATAAAGGACTGAAAAAATATCACTCAAGAATTTTAGATAATCAATTCTAATCAATAGACAAGTTAATGATATTTGTTATTTGTTATGTGTATTTAGGTACATATGTACATACATACATGTGTACTTTGTAAAAGCAATAAGAGCAGATTATAAATACTTGAACTCTTTTAATACATATTGCTAAATTTTTTGTATTTCTTTATTCTTGTGCTTGCAGGCAATTCAGTGATTGAGAGAAAAGGCTAGAAAAGTTGACAAGAAAGCACCACAGATTCCTGCTAGGGCATTTAAAGGTTTGTTTTTTATAAAAATTTTGTCAATTGATTTAATTACTAAGCAACAACGAAGAAATAACATTCAGCAGTTGAGCTTACATGTGTGTGTGTGTGTGTGCGATAAAAATGGTGCGAACTATAATTATAATGTTTAACACAAATATTCGCGCGGTCTTCGACGCCACAAAAACGTAACGCTGCCAAAGGTGGCCAGAGTTCAATGACTTGCCGGCGGCGTGCATATCATCCAGCAAACGTACGGCCAGCCATCAGAGAGCAGAGAACTAAGCCCAACACAGCCGGCCAGCTTGTCTCTCAGGCGTCCAAGAACAACTGCAACAACAACTCAGGCACATTTACTACAAATATGAAAGCTCGCACAACAATACCAATAACTACAAAGCGCAAATAACAATGCAAATGATGAATGTGGAAAGAACAACAATACACACACACAAACACATTTCTGGATTCAGTGCGGCCAAAATCCCCATATGGGCCACCTTAATTATATGTGCCACTTGGCCTCGTAACCACGTACATTTATTGTTGTAATTATTAATATGGTTTATTGCCGGTGGTATCGGCCCGCCGTGCGTTTGCTCACTCGCATTGGTGCTGTTGTTGCATGGCCATAATGCTAGATACATATTAAACATTATTCTGGTAACAAGTGGCTTTCCTTTGTAAGAATATGAAGGTGCAAGCATTCCGTTGCGTTTATTTTATATACATTTTTAGTAGCGTTCTATTTAATTTTTTTTATATATTTTTTTTTGATATTTGCTTGTATATAAATAAGTTTGAGAATTACATTGTAAACTCTTAAAGGCACCCAGGGGACGTGTCGTGCTTTTTTCTTCATCTTAAAGAAGGTAGCATACATATGTACATACATACATATGTATATACATACATACATACATACATATATGAACATAAGTATGGCCCTAAACTCGAATCGACATATTTGTGGTCTTCGATACTACTAGGACACTCGACAGCGGTGCTGATCACTTAATGTTAGCTTACAAAGAAATTTAAAGGAAAAAACGTCACGTAATGTTTTTGTTTGTTTATAATATTCTACAAATATAAAATTTATTTAAATTTGAATCCAGCTGGTGAAACAATTTGCGTAACATATTTCATTAGCCATTAATTTATAGCTATATTGATTTTATCGCAACGTGTTCTTCAACTTGTTTCTTTCTAATCAGCTTAATTTTTTTTTTTTTTGAAATTTGTGCGCATATTCACCATAAACTTTAATCGCTTATCATTTCAAATATTTTCATATGAAGACAACCTCAGTAAACAAAAAAAATAAACAAATAAATCAATAGTATATTATACCCACTTGAATGAACATCAAAATTGCAAACTAGAAACTTTCCTAAATTTTTTTTAAAAATGTTTAAAATTTCAATGAGTATTTTGGGAATTTCGTTTAATGTTGGTAAATCTTTTAGAAACAATTGAAAGTTTTATTTTTTTCTATGGTTTCTATAAGAATGTTGCAAACAATATCGAGAAATTGTCATACACGACTCCAAAAGGCATTGAATTAACATGGGAGTGTCATTGACGATAATGCCTTGTGAAATGAGCGATCGTAGAAAACGTATTTTGTCTTCAGAAAAATGATTTAGCGAAGCGAAATAGTTATAATCACTGCAAAGCAATGCGTTTTAGAATATATGCTCTTTACAGAGATGCGCTTTCCACATTTTTGTAGGGAGCAGTGAAGCATATTTTTTATATTTTATATCATATCGAATGTTAAAAACTGCCCTTGTAGAATACAGTATCAGCTCATTCACTCAAAGTTAACATCTAGGCAAGCATGTAGATTACGGGCATTGGAAATGTTTAATTATCAGATATACTATACCTTCAATATATCAATTTAAAAATTTCCATAGATTTCGTTCTGCGCCCTCGACCGTTGACCGTTGATTGATTCAGTAAGAAAGCATACAACTTGCGCAAATCTTCAACAATATATTCCACTAAACGAAAACCCGTTTGCGATTTAGCTAATCAAAAGTTAAGTAAGAAACTTAATAGCGAAGCCCAGCTGGTTCTTTGCTGTTTATAAAGAGAAAGTTAATCGCTAGATGACAATAAATCGACAGTGTCGTGCGATTTTAACGCAACTTTAACCTTGATTTTAAATACTTTTGTATGTACATATGTAACTATATAAATACGTGTGTATGTATGTTTGCTTGTATGTACAGCACGCGATGGCTTTCGAAGCACAAACACTCGGCGAAAAATACAAATAAAGTTTAAAGTAGCAATTAATGAATTCAGAACGAATTTTCTATAGAAAACTTACTTCAAATTGTGATAACGTAATATTCATATATATGTACATACATACATATGTACATACAAACATACCCATATACATACATACATATACGTATACTCAGGGCCGCCAGTTGTAGCACACAAAATATTCGAAACCGAGCCGTCCCTCGTTTACAGAAGTTCATACATCCAGCTGTTTGATTTAATGCGATTCTAGTTTTCTACTCGATTTATCTATAGTTTCATTAAGGGACTCTTACAAACAGTTTGTACAGACAACAAAATTCACAGATTGAGTTCTTGAAATCCGCTAGGTAAATTTTTTTGTCCGTACAAAATTAAAATAAAAAAACATTTCTATAAAATTAAGACAAAACGAATCGAAAGCAATAACTACATACTTATGTTTAACGCAATAAGTGCATAATGTTTGAGTTTCGGTTGAACACTTTTTAAGTGTATTAGAGCATCTGTTAGACCAGCAGTCTTGCTGGGTAATTACTATATTTTCTTTACTCGATATTGTTCCACTGACAGTGCGCCAAAATAGTCAAGAACAAACAGTTGACATACATTTTATGACAAAACAAAAAGGTACACAATGAATGCCGCGACTCCTGACCGCCTTTGGCGACACAAGGGGTGTGAATATGTTTTCGACGACTACTGTAGCGCGTGCTAGATGTTATCGCGTTTGACTATTTTCTCCGACTATATTACTGTCTGCTGCTATTTGCGATCGCACGCTTTTCATTATTGCTACCTTATTTTGTAATTATTTTTCGCTTTATAAAGCTTTATAGGCTATTAAATCTGTTAAGGCAGCCTGCGTTTAAGGTATGTACATATGTATGTGTGAAATTAAATTTGGAGCGATGAGATTTTCAACTGTTGCCAAATGAGTTGACAGATTTCTAGCGCCTTTAGTGATTGAAATTGTGATTTTGTTTGACCGATATGCGAGTATACGAAGGTTAAACAATAGAATACCCTGCTAATTTCAGCGAATTTCATCCAAATGCGCAACCGCCGAGACCTCGCGAGGTGAGACGAGAAACACTTTGAAACGAAATTCCCCAAATGTGTGGTAATTCAAGGAATAAGCAAACACCTTATTCATAGCTCAGCTCGATTGAATGATTTGTAATTCTTTAATTTACTGTAATTGCATACGATTTAGTCGCTGTCGATAAATCGCGATGAAAAGGTAAACAAAATGCCGATGACAGAGCGTATGAGTAATCATCGGATTGAACGAAGACGTCGTTGATGAAGTGAGTGAGGGTGTGGTGTGCTGTGGTGTGCAGGTGGAAGTTATTGCTATTTGTGTTTACGGACAAATATTTGTAGAAACTCAACACAGAAGTACTAAAGCTGTACAAGTATGCGCAAAAAAATATAATTTTAAATATGACAAAGCCGACTACTTTTTAAATTATCAAGCGCGCATGATATGTTAATTATATCGCATTAGCGCATATTTCTGCTAAGGTTTGCACTTATGAAGTTGGAATTTATGTATCTTGGTACATACTAGCAAGTTGAATTAATTGAATTCTTTGGGCTTAACATTGCTTTGCCTCAAAGCTGTAACGTGCGCCGCCAAGCGCCTACTTGTAGCTCGTTCATGAACTCTGAGCGTCCGCAGTTTGTTGTACACAATCACGCATTTGCCAACATTAAAACATTTAAACGCAATCACGCACTGAATGTCAAAGCTGTTTTTGGCGGTTGACTTCCCCGACCGCCTACTCCCAACATGGCTCATTGCGTTTAACATTCAAAGCAGGCAAAAACGCTCGCTAGCAGTAGCTGTAACAACAAAAGTAATAGCGTTAAGTGCCAAGTGCCGAATGCCGAATGCCGAATGCGGTGCCTTCGATTCTGTGTACCGCATAATAGTACAGTCGTGTCACGCTTCAAGCCGGATTGTATCATCTTCTAAGTTTAATGGCGAGACATCAGCGTTTTATTCAGCGCCCAGTCATTAAGCGAATATCATCATTTCATGTTTGACGCGCCTAGAGCTTTTGCTACTCGATCGCTATTCGAGTGTTGGCATTTTTTACTTGCGCTCAAGTGTATGTATGTATGTCGATTTGTCAGCAAAAATAATTAGTCGTACTTGAATGTCATTTTCACTGCCAATCCGGCGCAATTATTTTCTTTGTCAGCTGATAGGCGCCTTAGAGCGTTGGTAGGAGTGAATTGTTTTCGATATACATACATACATATGTACTATGTGAACATATATAGATATCACATACATATACACATGTTTGTACATATGTATGAATGTGTATGCACTTAATTTATATACAAATTTCGTTTCCATTTCGATGAGACTCGTAATTTTTTTAAGTCAATTGTTACTATTTTTCTCTGAACAAAATTTTATTGATGAAAAGATAACGATTATTTATTTGACTTTTTCTAGAAAAGCCATATGCATTACAGTATGCCTGTGAAGAACAAAGCGACAATCTTATGTATGAATTTACCATTTGAAATTCGGCGCTTTTGCTCTATGGTCGTCATAGGTCCTGTGACCAAAAAGAAAGAACAAACATGATTTTGCAAATTCTTCTTATTGAAACTTAGTGAAATGAAGGAAAGGTAATTTTGCAGTAGTCTCAAGCCAAGCATATTATTTTAACTGCCAACAAGTCTTAACAAAACAGCATTCATTAATTCAATAAGCCACGTGTCCACACATGTTCAGTCAGACAACAGGTTTAAAAAAAGCAATAATTATCAATTATTCGTCTAAGCAAATTTATATTCGCTGTGATTAATTAAATTCAGGTATTCAACTGCCAATCCGCTACCCGCCTCATCCCAATCACGCTCTATCCTTGGGCGTAGGCAGTCGTGCGCAAATGCCATTCAGTGCGGCTGTGGCGATCACTTATCCACAGTTGAAGTGTGCATTTGTATGCAACCAATTAATGGTTAAAAGCAAATAAAAAACAACACTCAATGCATACAAAGCATATACAAATGCGCATATGTAAATAACAGGCGATTCCATGTTTATGGAGAAAAAACGTTAAGACTCTGAACTGGGAATTTGCACAACAATGCCGTAATAAATACTTTAAGAAGCAATCGACTATCGCAGTTTGCGATATTGAAATCAAATTGCGTCAGCACTCGGTGGAAAGCAGTTAAAAAGTGCTGAGGCCGATAAAGCGACTTCTAGCGCTTATCTTGTTTGCTTAAGCCGATAAGACGAAGACGCTTGACGCAATAAGTTTAAACTTAATTCTAGAGATAAACTAACATTTTGCGGCAGTTAATTAGGTCTGCTAAGCTATGATACAGTAAATAACCGTCTATTTAACATTTAAGTTTTGACAAAATAAAACAAGTAAGAAAGGCTGAATTCGGGACAAACCGATTCTTTTATACTCCACACATATTTTCTTAGGTATTCCGAAATTTTTGTATTTTCGAAATTTACTGATGTAAGAATAGTTATACTGTTTAAGGAAATCAACGTAATGTGTGCGTCAAATTTTTTTCAGATTGCTGAACTTGTGTGCCATTTTTTTTTCAAATTTGAAAATCCTAAAAAACCGAATTCGGACGGTAGGCGTGGTTACATACAGAAATATCTCAACTTTTTAAAATAATCAGTTCTTTAACTAGTAACATTGAAACGAGTTCGGCAGTTCTGGCTACATAACTTCACTTCGCAATTTATATTTTATATTTTTCGCACCCAAAGTCTTTGTTATTTCTACTAAGAAAAGGTAATAACTGATAAGGTTTCTTGCCACTTGCTCATAAATTCTTTCTACATTTCGACTGAATTTGTACCTTTTTTATTTCAGACAACATTTGAAATTCGGACCGCGTGGTATTATGGCTCTGTGCACAAATTAAGGAACGGCGCGTCAACATAAACACTTAAAACGCGTTGACGAGTTTTAGTTTCATAAACATTTTTTTAAATTTTATTCGGTCTCAGGTCTTAAGCGTCGTAAATTATGAGCAACATGAAAAATGGATTTTCCACACTTAACCGTTGGTTGGGCAAGAAGAACAAAAGTGAGTGTGTTGTAGCAATTATGTATATAGTTTTCCCCCATTTTGTGGCCTTTATAAATTCTTTCTTAACAGCAGACAAAGTCACTCCCAATGGCAAACTATCGAAATCGAGCACAAACTTGAGCAGTCTATCCGTCTCGACGACGAACATCAACGAAACTAGTCAGCTGGAATATAACCGCATCACGCCCTTGCCGGTGGCCACAAGCAATGCACCCTTCGAACAGACTTTTCGCATCACCGTCCTTCTGCCGAAGGATCAGCTGTACGTGGCTCGCTTGGGCGCCCGAGTACCACTCAGCAAACTGTTAGAGCTGGTGTGTGACAATAAACTTTTGGACGCTTCCAAATATGAATTTAGAAATCCAGGTGGTACCCATTGTCAAGTTGCTTCCAATCCGATCATCTAATATTTTGTTATTTTTTTATTTTCATGTTTAGTTGACTCCAGTCAGGTATACAGCTGCGATTTAACTATTGGCGCCGTGGGTCTCTCTGAGATACGTTTATGCCACAAGTCCGAGTCGTATGACAACTTTAACGCGGATGAAATTATAAAGCTACATCGTACAGCAATCATACGAGATTCTCTGTCATCATCGGAGTTCAGCAGTCGCTACTCAAAACATACAACGAAGACCACTAGTCCGTATAGCTCGAGCAATTCACTCAACTCGATGGACTCGACTGGCATGAATTGCGTTCGCACACCGGTCACTCCACCCGCGACCCTCACCAACACAACGACTCCAAGCCAAATTGCTGCTCCTCCACGAAAGAAACGCGCTGCGCCACGACCACCGAGCCAAACTGCCATACCAGAGAAGACGGTCCTTGTGACTAACGGCGAAGCTCAACCAAGCATTGTAAAATTAGAATGTTCTGAAAATTCTCTGCCGCGAAAGAACCACTATGTGTCCACGCCGAACCTGTCAGTGCATCCCCACGCCAACGCCAATGACTCCAATGGACACATTAGAAGCCCCACTGACGAAAGCAAAGTAGAGTCAAGCCTGAAAAGCTACATACAATCGGACATAGAGCAGGATCAATCCCAAGTTCAACAGAAAAATGCACGCAACCTATGTGGTGGCAGCGTTCAGAATTTGTCCAGTCCAGGAGCCTTACGACATTCCATCGATTTTCCGGAGCCTTCGCCAAGAAAACGTATGATGCAAATGAAGAAGAAGGTCGCTGCACCCGCCCCTCCAACTAGTGGTGGTACGTATGCAGATTCAGATACGATTTCTATCAAGTCGATGACTTCGTCTACACCAGACACGCCATTAACTCCGTTAACACCAAATTCACCATTGGCGGATACGATCCTGGAATCCCAATCGGCTCTAAATATTCTGCCGACTCCATCGGCGCGTGATTCAAAACCAATCTCAAATCCATTACAATCATCCACGCCAGTGCTTGAAACGGCAAATACAGAATCCGCGCAAATTCCTTTGGAAGCATCGGCTGACGTGCCTAAGCCCTCACCAAGGGTAGCTACAAATACTCTTCTAAATAGCAGCTATGTTTCCATTGAAGACCCTGCATCACCGCTTACAACATTCAATGTGTCAAAAATAATGTTAAACCGTACCCCAACACCAGAGCCGAGGTCCCTTTCGGCTGAGCCACTGGCTACCGATAGCTTTTTGGGCACACATATCGCCGCCCTTCAGAACACATCCGCTTTAGATTCCGAAGCACCGGATGAGAAACCCGCAAAGCAAGCAGATTGCGTTAGTTATTTGGGAACCCATATAGCGGCACTTAAAAGTGATACCGCCGTAGAAAACGATGATGAGGTTTTGTCCAAGCAGGCCGATTCAGGCATCGGCGAACCGGTACCTTCTCCAATACCAGACAGCTTACCTTCGGAGGGTTCGGCTAACGAAGGCAAATCGGCATTCGAGTCTAGCTCAGATGATGACGATATGGTTAAGGTATATAGTTTTAAACTGGGAAAAACAGTAGTCAAATCGGCAAATGAGCCACAGACTTTAGAAGATTTCGTTGTCCTGGCTTCGGAGACTCAGACCGACAGCGGGGATAATACGCCAGCACCAGCAACACAAGAAGCAACACCGAACTTTTCTGATAGTGCGTCTTGGAACTTTACAATTCCGATATCCCCTCCTCCTAATTTCGCTGATGGACGGTTCGCCGATGGTTTAGAAAATGGAAACCCTACGGATACGCCCATCACTCCCATTATAAAGGAACGACCTATTCTGGACTTTGAATCAATTTCAAGCACAGAAAAGTCCGATATGCAAACAGCTGAAAGCGCCAATGACGGAACTGCGGAGTCGAAAGATAAACCAACATATGCTGAGAGGACAACGCCATTGCCAAGTATAAACACACCTCTAAACGAGATCGTAGACGAGCTTTCAGCGTTATTTAATGAGAACCGATTAGACTCGCTGATCAAAAGGGCAGAAGATCAACCAAATATTGAGGCAGCTAAACCTAGCACATTATCAAACTTTAGTATAACGACCATCACACAACAAGCTCTAGAAAAACAACCCGACCAAGCGATATCCCCGCAAAATAAACACGATATCACGTCTGAAATGGAGGTCGTCGACGGGGTACAAAATATACAAAACGATGTACAGAGCGCCAAGTCAATCGAATCGGATTTGCAGCACATACAACAAGTTATAGAGATAACGAACATATCTAAGCCACAAAACTTATATGATTCAGAAAGTAAATTTTCACAAGCGTTGGACGTGAAAACGGAGGATAATGATTTTAGTTCCAACCGCAGGCGTTCATCTGGTGAACTAAGTATTGGAGAATCACCATCTCTTCAGAGTCCAGAAGTCATAAAAACCATTCTGAACTCTCGAAAAAATAGTTTGGCCAGTAACAGTGATAGCGAATCTAAAGCGGCAACAGAAGCTCCAAAATCTGCAGAAAAAAATCCGATAGAGAATACGAATATTGTTCCAAGAGAGGAAACACCAAAGAACTTAGAAATTTCAGACAAGGGCCCGGAAGTAAATCTTATGTCGCCCGAGCCTCTCTTTACACCTATTTCAGAACGTACAAAATCAAAGGAGTTGCCCAGAGTTTACCGGTACTCTGGACCGCCAAGCATTAATTTTTCTACGTGGAATGAGCGTCCCAAAGTACAAGTCTCCATCAAAAACGAAGGCGACTACATTTTTGGCGGAAAGAACGCGGGCAGCCAGAGCGCTGCAGTTACAACTGCTGCCATAGAGATTATCACAAGTTCACAAACGCGCAACAATCGCGCTTCAATGGCTGCGAGTGCCTTTTGGGCTGAACGAGAGAACGCACCACCGCCCGTAGCGCCCAAGCCGGTTGCAGTTGCTTCCACGATGGGACGTATGGGCATACCCGAAAAGGAGTATCGTGTTCCGTTCACAGTCAAGCCACTGTGTGATGTAACTATGGAAAACGTGAAGCTCCATTCGACCGCCATAAACGGCGCGATTCAACAGATGCCCACAAAAATATCCTTCAGCAAATCAAATAGCATTACAACTGTTTTGCTCAACGGAAATTCAGAATTGGAAACAAATAAAAGCGAATCAATCAAAAAAAGGACCTTTGCAGGTCCAGGACACACATCAACTTTGCCGCGCAGTAGCGTGAATCGATTCAGCACACCAGTAGCAAATGTAGTGGGTCCTGCATTGTTACGCTCGACCTCCATCACTCAACTGGAGACTAGCAAGTCGAAACCCAATCAGAACGATGCCGCGTCGGCGCCTTTTGGACAGAACACACTGCGCAAGACCGGGTTGAAAGAAAAAATCCTCGCAAAAGAGGCGGAAGCCCAGCAGGTGAGAGTTGAGAGTGGTATTCCTGCACAACCATCAAAGGCTCATGAACCCAACACCGGCTATGCCACCACGATGGTTTCCAATGGTTTCGTGAGCAATACAAAGCCAACGGCAGCACTGGAAAAATCCGGCACCAATAAAAAAATGGCCAGACCCGTTCAAAGTGCCAAATTGGAGTTGAAGCTACAGAACTCGACCAGCGTATATTTAAACCGATTGGCCTCGAGTGCACCAACAACTACCACAACGATTTCAAAGACACAGGCCCGCCTCAACTCTGTGCCCATCGCTCCACCACCACCACCACAATCAGCGCAAGCCAAAGCCGTAACGCTACCCACACCAAACGGCAGTGCGGCATCAACGCCCAACAGTCAGGATCCAAGAGACCAACTTTTGGTGGCGATACGAAACTTCAAGCGCGACAATCTTAATCGCGTCTGAAGAAGTGCACGAAAAGAACACAGATTGAAAGAAAATAGTCACAAAAAGCTGGACTGAAATGTTGTAAATTATTATTGTAAATGACTTTTTATAAATATGTATTTTAAAAAGGATTAGAGAAAGAATTTTTAAGGTGAAGTCAAGTAATTTTATTAGTTTAATTTAAAACGTAAGAAGCGCATGGTGTCACATGCACAACGGCGCAGCCGCGGCTTCGGTAGCGGCCTTATTTAGTGCCACAAAAAAAAAATTGTGGGACGTGATTGCGATTGTATTATAAATTTGCATAAAAAATAATTATTAATTATACAATTAAACATATACATACAAATATAAATAAAGAGTAAACACTTGAAGTAGTTTCCGCAGTTATTAATTTCTAAGCACCAAAACTTAACCAAATGGTCCCCGCAGCCTGTATGTAGCTGAATTCCCTTATGTGGTTTCTAACTCTCCATACGAGTCTTAGAAATATCCCAATTACAAAACCTAACAAATACTTCCCCTATGCATTCGATAAATTGTGTATGTACATTATATTCAATATTTAAATTAACGTACGAATATGAAGGGACGCATATATTGTTTTGAAAATGTTTTTTTTTTGCGTTTAATTTATATTTTGCTTCGTTTTATCTAATATTTCCGAAATATATGTATAAAGAAATGGAATACTAAAATGTTAAAAATAAACCTCAATAAATGCTTTTAATATGGATATTTTGTGCACTTGCTTTTTTAAATACATAAGTCTTGTTGTTGCTATTGTAGTGGCTAACTATGTCCTACCAGGTCAGATTGTAGTAATTGTTATTGGCAAGATCAAACACCGAGACGTCGAAGAGTGATATTTCAACAGGTTCAAAGCATGGGATAGGAGTAGATTTTGAATATGTTTTGCGGAGAATCTTGAAACACAGAACATGTGTTTGGCTTGTCCGGGTTATATTGGGGTTATAGAGGTTAGAAACTGAGCATACTGAAGGGTGTTGTTGTTTGCGATGAAGCTCACTTTTGGTTGAATGGGTACGATAATAAACAAAATTGTCGTATTTGGAGTGATGATAATCCACAAGCCATTGTTGAGACGCCGTTACATCTTCAAAAAGTCACTATTTGGTGTGCTCTATGGGCAGAGAGAATCATTGGTCAATATTTCTTAAAAAATGGAGCCGGCCATAATGTTACAGTCAATGGGGAACGCTATAGAGTCATGATTAATGACTTTTTCGTTCCTCAAATGGAGGATGTTGGTGTGGGCGATCTTTGGTCCCAACAAATTTACAATGTACCGAATGTAATTGAACTGGAGTGACGCGGCACTCACGAGGAACCTGGAGTTTCTGCACTTTTGTCTACCCTGCACTAGTCGCTGCATAGTTAGTACCGAACGCTCTTTTGCATTGTCTCATGTCAGCACCATTGTTTTGCTCTGTACTTTGTTGACTACGATTCCATGTGCCGAGGACGAGTGCAGAATATCGTAATTTAAACCTAGAACCCTGGGATGGTTTAAGTTTAGAATGACATAAATCGATCAAACAACCCTTTGAGTTTTACTCCCTCATGAGTCTTATCAATTCTGAAAGGGGAATAAAATTTGTATGAACGAACTGTGTGGTGTCATAGATTTAATTACCAACGCATTCCTTAAGACCGCTAACGGCCTATTTAAAAACGCAGGATTCTTGGAAAATCAGATTCATTATTTACAATTTCGAAAAGAGCCACATTCAAAAAATGCAGCCTTTATTGTGATTTTAATTTTGAAATCTCTAATTTCTCGCTGTTAACTTTTATAACCCATGTTACAAGTTTTTTTCATTAATCACATTCTTTTTAAATTTTTTACATCATTTCATTCCCATTAATTATTTAAATTTTTTAACTTTACTAGCAAAGAATTGATGATGGCTTACATTGGCTGGTTGATACCGATTGTTGTTTTCGTAAGCAAACCAGAATCACCCATGTCCTCATTATATCCAGGGCGATATTTCATTCCAGGCGCCTGTTGTATAAAATAAAATGCATGCGATAAGAAAAGTGTCTAGTTTTTGTTTTTAAGATTATACTTACGTTATACCAAACATCGCGCCAAATTTTGCCACTATCAGCATCGCGTATCAATTCTGGAACTTCATAGCATGGCACATTGAAATAATTCATCAAAACACTCTTCTCGTTGCAGTACTTGATGCGGGCCTCACACCATTCGGACTCGAGTGGGAATCGCCAATCCTTCATTTTCTTGTTGTGGTGGTCAATTTCAAACTGTCCGAAATCGATACGTTCGATATCTTCAACCACAACTTCGGTCTCACCGCCAGCGGTCCAGTCATAAACAAGAATTTCAGCATGTGTACTAATATCCTTAAGGAAATGCTGTTTATACAACGTTTCAATGTCCTTCAAGTAGTTATCATTGAAAACCTTAGAGTTTACTTCGTAATCAATATTTCTGGCTTTAATACGTTGCTAGAAATTAAAAAAAGAATAATTTAAGCAATCCTTCATACCTGACCAACTAATTTACCTTAACAGCATCAACTGGACAGTCCAAGTAGATTACCAAATGCGGTTTAAGGAGTTCTAAAATAGTATTCTGACGAACCTCGTGATAAACCGAATGGGCACCACGAGAAATATAGCCGTTCTTATACATAGCTTCCAAGAACACAAAATCGGAATAGCAACTGCGATCTAAAACGACACCTTGGCCAGTGGAGAGGATGTGTTGCAAGGCATCTATGTACTGTGAGTATCTCAGATAGTACATGCGGAGCTGAAACTGCGCAGCCAAAGGATAGTTGGGGTCGCGACAGAAGTTTGACACATCATATGAACGGCAGAGCTCTGGGAGCTGTGGATCTAACTTACGCATGTCATAGCCATATGAGTTGATATAAATCAAATCCAAATTCACTTCTGGAAAGTAGCACATTTCCAGTTCATCGGCCAACTCTTTGGCAAACTTGCTTTTGCCTGCACCTATTGGGCCCTCTACACAGATGACCTTAGAGTTCTCATCCATACGCTTCGATGTTTTATCAAAAAACGAATTGAGTACAGTATACCGCTTCTCTTTGTATGGATACGGAGGTTCTTTCGGTATACGCGGACCACCACGCATAGATTTACCCATAATGGTGCACTTCTGCGTCAAAGCCATTGGCGACGCCGACTGCGTGTTTAGCAAAGCAGGAGCAGCGTTACGTCCACAGAGGCGGGCAACGCCTACACGAAATACAGCAGCCATCCTATTTATAAATGACAAAACGTTAAAAATAAATAAAACTGGAAACAATAGCAGAGAAGGCACTTATTTGCAATCAACCCATTACATCACAACTGTTTCATTGAGGTGCAAAAATTTACATGTTTATAAAAAAACGCAAGGACTAGTTAAGTAGCAAATAAAAGCATCCAAGTAGTTTAAAACAAGACAAATATAATCTCAAACACCCATTTTTTCGTAAACTGAAGTGAAATCAGTGGTTTCTGCTTACCTCGAACAAATTTTTTAAAGCTTCCACCAAATTTTTACTCCAATAATTCTAGGCACATCACAACACAGCTGTCATTGTTAGCTGTCAGCTGTCGACGGCTGATTGGCAGCACTTGCTGGTACAGGGTGCAACAAAATAAACTAATATTTATTATACCTATTAGATCTAAATAGAAGTCCGGCCATAACTTTTAATTCTAGTTGGTTCGTACATTTTCAATTAAATATAATATCTATTTCCGGTTCATTGCTTATACCGGAGTGATATTTTGTTGCTGGATTACTGATAAACGGTTGTGAAAGCACTGTGTTGTTTTGGTGAATTGTATCATCAAGGCGGATCATGAGTTTACCAGCGCGCAGGCGCGGAAATGAAATTTCCCAAATCCTGTGCACATTTAGGGCGGAAACTCTTTTATGATATACCAGAAATATTTGGCATTACAACGTATCGAACGTTTTTCAAAAGCGGTCACATTGAAACACGGTTCCAAAAATAATCATAAATATTTAAAATTTTCAATTTAGTTGAGCAGAAAATAATGTAATTGCACACATAACTGCAGCACTACGTAAAGTTCAATTAGGTGTGTAAATGGAGTCATATTTTATGCATTTGTATCCATGCTCATGTACATATGTATGTACATACATGCACATGTATTTAACTACATCACATATAAAATTGCCCAAGTGCGTCATACAATTAAATGTGCAGTGGAGCACTTAAGTGCTTAAATTTCCTGATGCTGTGGATATTTGTGTTTTCATGTAGAAATTAATACAAAATCAAATTACATACATATGTATATCAGTGAAAAAAGTTATAAAAGAGTGTAAAATTGGACAACCATCATATTTGGATAACTACTAAACTTTTAGTTCTTTACTCAGATATTTGAAAAATATAATGGAAATTTCGGAAAAACATCAAATACATACTTACATACATATGTATGTATTTCACCTACATATGTATGTATGTATGTATATTGCTTACCCTTATAAAAAGGGATTGAAAATCGCGAGTCCAAAGAAGGTACTCTGCCTTGTACACGTCAATTAAAAAGTGCCAGCGGAGCACACCAATAAATCCAACAACAGCAGCCTAGTGCACAGATAGCATCCTTATTTCCTCTACAAACTCCTCTCACTTCGTCCCCCAGGGTTAGGTAAATAGCGAAATATTTGTCGTCACAAAGAACACATTCCCCGCAGTTTCCTTTACCAAACAACACAACAGTGTAATGAAATGCACAGTTCATAACACAGTTAGAACGCCACTGGTAACAGTGTACTTGTCGCGAAATTTCAACGCACCGCCCCAAATGCCAATGGAAGGAAATAATATAATTTCCCTTTTGGTGAGAAATGCCGTCGTGTGTGCGGTTGGCGCACAAGTCACGAGCATTCAGGCTGCATGCCGGCTAAATACACAATAGTTGTTGGATATGTTGTCGCCAGGCGGTATGGAAGAGGCGAATGTTACGTCGAACCATATTTTGAAACATAAACAAACAGAAAACTTGCTGAGAGGATGGGTGAGACATGCGCAGCGGCTGCTTTCCGTATTTGCTTTTCTTGAGTCTCTTCTGTCGCTCTGTTTTCCTCGTGCAATGTTTGCACTGTCCCTTAGCCACCAATAAAATAAGCAAAAACAGAGAAAAAAAGTGTTCAAAATAAAATTTAAAAGGCGTTCGCTGCAACATTTGTGCTACGAAAATATTTGCCAGAGTTTCTAATCAACTGGTATGGATGTCCAAGTGCCATATACACTCAAAGGCACTTACCCACTTGCTTAAGTTCATATGCTCCACACATCTGCGTTCTTATACAACTTAATGACAAACAAATGAATATTCATACTTACATATGTATGTATGTATGAAGTTATTTGCATGCTTGCATCTTTACATTGATAATTTTGCTCAGTGCTAATGCCAATATTTAATGCTTTCCGGTCGTCGCCGCAGTCGTCGCAGCCCAACCAACACACACGAACTGTCACACGATGTTGATACGTTGGAAGAGCAAAGATAAAAGTTCATCGAACCAGAGCAGCGGCAACAGCAGCAGCAGCTCATCAAAGAAAAAGCGAAAAGGACGCGAAGGAGGTGGGTATGGGGGTAAATGTGAATATTTAAACAGCTCCTATTTGTTGTAAGTGCATATTAGATATGTACATACTTTTGAGTCTATATATGTATGTATGTATGTACATATGTACATACCTGCATTGTAATTATGTGTGCCTGTGCATTTATGTACATTGGTATACATATGTATACGCATAGTATCTAGGAATGTATACATATGTATGTATAGAAGCACGATTTATTATGGGCGGGTATCTTTGTGGGAGTGATATCCGCACGCTGACTGCCCCTTTTGCCGTGTCGCAGTTTACGCCAGCTTTCCTTTGAAATTAATACTCCTGACACGAAGGTGTCTATATTTGTTTACTCGTTAGCTTCACTTTGCCGGCGTCCGGCGGCTGACAGTAATATGTTAACTGGTCTGCTGACGCATGGATCGCAAGGATAATCGCTTGTCTGCCTGCCTTAAGTAGGCATACACAAATTTAATTTATCTAAAGTGTAGACCGCAGACGCTAGGATTTTTTATATCAAATTAACGAATATCCAGACACTTTAAATCGTCGTCAATTTCTCTTCTATACTAACGCAATAAACACTCCTCCACGGAGATGGGGGAACATTAGCGAATTGTAGTAACAATTTGTACTTAGGGGGAGGGGTATTGTTACGGAGGTCTCCCATGATTTCATCCACTGCATTCACGTTTTACACATTGCTTCCAGAAGAAGACTGGCAAAATGAGGCGAAAGCAGGTCGTATGCCAACTAATGAGCAAGGTGAATGCCAAGCTAAAGATCGATTAAATATTTAGAATATTCGTAAACAAAAACTTTACAATTACAGCTAGCGATCATCGGCGCGGTATGCGACGGGATGATCCGCGTCGGCACACACTGGGCGGTGATATGATCATGTACGCAGGTAATCATGGACCCCAGCAACAGCGGGCCATGGATCTGGAGGTAATATATAATAATTAACTTTACAACAGGTGTAATAACAATTTTTTTCGAATCATACATATGTACATACGTAGATGAGCACGCGAGCACAGAAGAACAAAAAGGTGGATATATTTTGAAACGTAGTTTAAACATTCATCATTGGAAATCACCATTGCTAGAAGCAATGAGAATGAACAACACTTAGCTAAAAACTATCGTTCTAAAATAATTTCAGTTTTTCAAAAAAGTTTAATTTAAATATTTAATATTTATGGTGATTTCTAAAATTTTGATTGCATATTTATGTCACATTTATACTTATATTCTGAGTTTATCCCGTTTGAAGAGCAATGTGCCACGTGGTTACACACCCTTAAACCAGGGCCCTTTATTCGACGATGATCCAGGCATAATGTCCGAGGTGGAAACAGCGAGCACTGGGTTCCGGCGTGGCAATAAGCAACGCTCATCTCTACCGGTGGTTCGAACCCCTTCAAAAACCTTGGAGCGCCCTCTAGGTGAATATATCGTACCAAAAGACGTACATATAATTTGAGGGATGCTGCACAGTTAAAAACCATGTCTTTTATTTTCTTTGTGCCTTTTTGAAGGCTTAGTTTTTCTGCAATATCGCTCGGAAACGAAACGGGCACTGTTGCCTAACGAAATCACCTCAATTGATACAGTGCGCGCCCTTTTTGTGCGCTCCTTTCCTCGGCAGCTGACCATGGCATATCTAGAAGGACCCAATGTTAAGATCTACATACATGACGCCAGCAAGGACATGTTCTATGAACTGGAGGATGTGCGTTCACATTTGCGTGAAATTCGTGATCGCTCAGTGCTGCGACTATTTGAGTCCACAGAAGTGGCTGCACCGCCACAAATTTTACCCGGTGGCCCCGGCGTACCTCAGCCGCTCCCTCAAGTGACCTCAAATAATTGGGATCAAGACCAGGTATGAATTTATAGTGAATTTGAAAAAAAAAACTTTGTTAACTGCAAATGAAAACCTTTTTTATTCTACTCAGAGTTACTTCAGCGAGCCAGAATTCGATTCGGATTACAAACACCAGCACATTCATAAATCAAAGGTTAGTTTTTATTTTTGCATTACAGATAATATAGTATATAAACAATTTAAATAGATGTAAGCTTACATACATATGTACATATGTACATAAAATACATTACGAAATATAATTTTCTAAAAATTAAACTATTAAATGCAAGCGCGACCGACGATGCCATTAGTACAATCGGCCCGTGCTTGAAATTAAATGCTGTTTGAAAATGCGCCAACAGTAACTACCCCCTCTTGCGCTCCATTTAACACCATGTTGACTAGTGCCGTCCCTCGTGCACACCATAGTACTTAAAAATTGCCGCATCCGTCTACACTTAGTCCTCTAAGCGCATTGTCCATTTGCTCCTTGGCATCTTTCCATGCAAAAACAATCGCACCTTGGAATGGTTCTGAGTCACAGGCACTACACAACGCCATCACTGCCTTGACTTCCTCTTCGGCCGGCTCGCGATCGTGTTCGTGAATCTCCTCTTCAATGTTCATTTTTACCGTCAAATCGTGTTTGAACTGTTGCCCGCCGAACTCTGCTAGTCCATCATACTTGAAACTACTTCCGACCAAGGGATCGTCTACTACACTTCCGTCTTCCAACAAAACTAGACCACGTTTCTTCAAATTCTTCTGGGCCAGCACAGTGGCTCGTAACTGTTCAAGATCGGTGGCACGCTTTCGCACAAGTTTCTGAGCGAACGACGCATCCGTATTGTTAGTTTTTGCCTGGCGCTTGAAGACAATGCGTGTCTCCGTTTCATCGATGAACTGCACATTTGCAGGATTGTTGAGCGTACTGTATTCGCGCGTCGCTGAGCTAGTCGGCACAGCCTTTGGTCGCAATGCCAATGGCGTATTTGGCTGTGCAGCATGTCCCAGTAATTGTTGAGACACTAACCGCGAGCCACTGTTGATTTGTCCGTTTACAAAATTAGTATTAATGGTAACGGCTTGCTGCTGATCGGACAGTGGGAAAATCGTATTATCACCGCCCGCCAACTGCTGTATCAGTTGTGTTGGCTGTACTGGCTGTGCTGGTTGCGGCTGCATCAGCAATTGCTGTGGTTGTGCGAGATTCAGACGAACGCGCGTTGGAATTTGTCCGCTTGCTAACAAGCTATGCATTGGCAAAGGTCGGTTTATCTAACAGATTAAAAATAAAATATATATACATACATATGTATATAGTA
The DNA here is from genome assembly GCA_963971545.1 of Philophylla caesio. Lineage (NCBI taxonomy): Eukaryota > Metazoa > Arthropoda > Insecta > Diptera > Tephritidae > Philophylla > Philophylla caesio. Next base: position 123,962,974 of record OZ020607.1, read on the forward strand.
AATCCGCTACATATTATGGGGCCAAGGGAAGGGAAAGGGTGAACTCACAGACGGCGGTGCTCTTGTTGTTGTTGACAGCTCCTGGCCATTGTGATCGAAGTGGTGGGCATGGTGATGCTTGTGATCGCGATGCGCCTTCCCCGCGCTCAATGCTATGTGATAAATCTGCACCAGCGTAATCTCGAAGTGCAGGCCCTGCGACAATTCACCCGTCGGCGACATTCCACCCGAGAACAATTTACCTTTTGCAGGTATTGAATGGCTAACCAACTGCAAGTAAAACAAAGCATCGAAAAAATTTGCAAAATTGAAAGCAAAAACGGAAAGCACGCACGCCCAAGCAGTTTCAGTTTGCACCGCACACTCACTCAAGTTTACTGAAAAAAAAATGCAATAAAAACTCACCGCGTTGTGGAAGCCGCGCCCAATCCGCTCCGACTTCACCCAGACCTGCCATTCTCCCGTCTTTCCATTCCAAGACGAACACTGATGATGCCATTGACGTACACGCAACGGATAATTGAGTCTGCAATTAAATGTGGCGCAACCACAGCCGCACATTGAATCGAATCAATCAAATTTCATAACTTTACGAGTATCACACAATTTTATAATAACAGTATGACGATTTTTAAACCTATTTCGTGCTTACCTATAAACCTGCTGACCTTTTATGGCCATCGAAATAAAACTGGAATTTTTTGAGTTCGAAACCCAAAATTGGAACTCACGCGGTTCATCCTTAACTGGCATTTGTGGAATCGTTGAGCCGGTCAGTTGGTGATTTGTTGTCGGCGATTATCGGCCATAGACAAAGCGTAGAGAAACGAAAAGTAAAAAAAGGAAAAGGCGAACACATGAATATATTGGACTTGCCATCTATTAAAATGTGACAACAAAATTGATTTAAAGTCGGTCAAACATGTTCACCTTATAAGGATTTTTTCGAGGAATGGGAAAATAATCGGGCCAATGCAGCGTTGTGCTGCCTACTCTGTCTGTAGTGCAAAGTAAAACAAAAGCATTCGCTTTGAAGTAAACTTGGTCAAATTTGTTTGGTAAAAAAGGAGTTTTGCGAGGAATGGGAGTCAATTAAGCTGACTAATATACACGTGAGGGATTTCAAATATTCTAAAGCAAGAGTTTTTATTCCATTCGTTTAACAGTTTTTCACACCAAGTTAATTAATTTAATTTTTGCAAGAAATCGCAGTTTATGGCAACTAGGTTCTTGTACATATAATGAGCAAAAACTTGTATTCATCCCAGAAAATACCTAGACATACCACGAGTTTATAATATCGGCTTCATTTATTCTGTAATTCATAAACATACATACATATGTATGTAAGTATGAGCCTATGCATAAATATACATACGTACATACATATGTACATAGAGTATTAATCAAACAAAAACCTCAAACAAGATTTAAAAATTCCCACCAGCCTACTAACGCCGTTTGCAGCCGTGATAAAAATCATTGCCAAGCCACGAGAGCTCATCAGCTGACAGAGGCAACTGCAAAGAAACCGGAAAATATTTTTAATGTTCGGATTTGTGATGGCTTCGCACGCATTCGCAATCACCGCTCATTCACTTACGCTTTCACAGCGGCAGTTACTTTGCCATGCAGAAAGTGACTACCCAGCTTCGCCTGAGTAGCTGGCATCCATCAGCAATTAGCACGTACTTTGCTTTACGCTACCCTGTTGGCCGCCGCTGCGTGAATTTTCTGGCCCACTCAGATGGCTTTCGACTGCTTTTGCGTCCATGATGTTTGCAAAACGTGCCAGTTCGCCATAGCATAACGTTTCATAGCACGGAATGCCTGAGACGACCGTTGTTTTATTAGTGGCCACCACCGCGTTGCGTTAAATTGTGTCAAATGCTAAACCTGTAACTTCAATTATGCAACTTTGCCACATGCTGGAGATGTGTGGTATGTAAACCTAGTTTAGTAGCAACGAAAGCCAGCATCAATTACGAGCGGCGCACGCTATGTGCTATGTTGCAGCATTGTGCCAGCTCCGAGTGGTGGCGGAGCTCGACTTGCGGTTGGAGTTGGAGTCAGTGACGGCACGTAAACGCAACACTCTTTTTTTTGGGTGCTGTCGTGTGGCCACAATCTGTATTTATGCACTGTATGTATGGTGGGCTGACGACCGTTGTGAAAACGAAAAAATCAGGAAGTTTGCTTCCTTTCACTTTTAACGCAGCTCATACTTAATAACAACATAGTTACATAACTTTCTTCTCTTCACTAACGCCAATCGTTGGTGGTCGCTCTGTAGCATTTCGAATTCAACAGTTTTTTTTTTTTAAATATACTTTGCATGCCAATTTCGTAGCGTGATTGTCTATATCGACATCGGCGCTAACGGTTTCGATACACGCTTTGTGCGTGAACGCATGAATAGACACTCTTAGTCTGGGTGGAGTAGATGCCGCGTGTATTCGGAGTGAATCGTAGGGGAGTAACAACTGCAAACCGGTATCAATAATGAAATGGTGTCAAGCCACACCCAGCCTGCGCCAAGATCAACCTCTATCCATTTACAATTGCTCCGCAATTAACATTTAGAAAGATCCAAATACAATTATGAACAATTAAATCTATAGCTGCACAAAATTAGAAATTGCAAATCACCACTGTCCAATTAACCCAATTAAAATCTGACCCTCGGCTGGTACTCTTTCATTTGGTACTTACCTGAATAAGTTAATAATACGTGATCCCCGCTGTGATTTGTGTATCGCGACCAGAAGCAGATGGTGAACTGATTCAAATCTGGCAGTTCATTTTCGTATGAAACAGTGCCGTCGTGATTGAAGGCGTATTTTTTAACCGCACAGGAATCCTGAAGACACGATCAAAGACATTTAAAAAGAGCACAATTAAATTTCATACAATGCTATAACAGCAACTCAACACAGTTGAGCAACTAAATTACCTCTTTGAAGCCGCCACCGCCAAACAATTCCCGCTCATATTCGAATTCATCGGTTTCGAACTTGAGTCCGGAATGTGCCCCCAATGGCGATGATATTGCCACGGCGTCTGTAACGCCAGTCAGCACCTTGCTCACCGATTCTTGTGGCAACAACGGCGACGACGAATATTCCGGACTTTCGGCTGAGCTGCCACCGATGGTCAGCGTTTTACCGCTGGTTGCCGAACCAGGATGAGATTGCTGCAGATTGAAGGAGGTCGTAAAGGAGCCGCCCACTATGGGCTTCCAGCCGAAACTTAAAGGCAAGACACATAGTAGCCCAACCACAACGATATAAACACGTGAATGTTTGCAGTTCATTGCACTTTTAAATTTGAAGCACAGTTCTCCGCATATACATACACAAAATACAAAGAAAATCACTTTCTTGCTATTTCTTTTCCACCACTTACTACTTTCTTCATTCAATTCACTTTCGTTTTCACACTAAAAGTTCGCGGCTGATTTATTGCGTCTTCAATTTGCTTTTATTTTGTGTATCTTCGAGTTGACTGCGCGTAGTCACACGTCTGCACGCGACGATGGCTCGAACTTTATTGGCAGTCAACTGTGGCGGCAGTCTATGTGGAAGCGTCTGTAACTGTGCGACTCGAACTGGGAACGCACGCGCGCAACCAACAAACGAGTTTGGTAGCACAACAACCCCGTCGTCCCGCGGTATGACAAGCTCATGAATGGCAGCGGAGACGGCGGCATAGCGCTAATACGCGCCAGCGCCAAACATCGCTCGCAATTTTCATTCATTCATGCAGCCATCAGGCAAGCATCGGCTATGTGTTGGACACTCGAGCAATTGGAAGTCCAACAACAAGATAATTGCTGACGGACAGCAGCATTGATGGCACCTGTCTGCCGACTGTTTGCTTACACTTCTATGCACTGCGAGGCAACCAGAAAAACAAAGAAACTCGACAACTGAATTAGCATTAGATGATGAAGGCAATGCAGCTAGCTGATCAACAAAGATGCAATAAAGACGGAAATTCGTTTGCAATGATTTTAAATAGACAGCGTAAGGGGAGAGGATACATGAATCGGACAGTTATTTGTATGACAGCATTCAAATTGCTCTGACACTGTTTCTACGAGTTTTTATTACAACACATGCGTGTCACATACATACATACATACATAAATCCAGCAAGTCGGACTAACAATTCGAAAGTGAAAATGCATTGAAAATGCAAAACGCTGCCTCAAGCCGACAACCGTCAGGCAATCGTTGATTTGTTCGTTTTGGGCGCCAAAATACTCTACGTGATCGATAAGTTCGACAGCGCTTTGACAGAAAAGAAAACAAATACATACATACATACATATGTACATATGTATATATGAATGTACATACGTACATATGCATCTAAGCGAAAACCTGCAAAGAGTGCAGAAAATTTCTATTTCGGCGGCCACTACAAATTATTCTCACGTCCTACACAAACCTCCAACCGCCAATCGCCATGCAACAGCGACAACGGCAGCGCCTGCGTCATTCATTTAATTTTATTGCGATCGTTTGAAATCACGCGTATGCAATAAATGAGATTTATTGCATTTTCAAATATTTTGCATACGTACATTAATTACACAAACTTGTAATAGAGCTTATGACAGCATTTGTGCTCAACGCTTCTGTATCAATTAGCTACTAAGTACTTTTAAGATATGTATGTATGTATGTACATATGTATGACCGCGCACCGTTTCTCATTGCAGATTGGCAAACAGGCCGCACCGTACTATGTGGGCGCCTCACAGACCTTGCCGCGCGGCATGTACTCGTCAGAGCGGACCAAAGTTCCAATTGGTAAGTTAGTGCAAAAGTTACACAATTCTTTAAATTATAAAATCTTCAAAGATATGTATACCAACATAGGGTTGCATGCAAATTGATATAGTGCAATTGAAATTGAACGAAAATTGTGTTTGTTTATTGTGCTTTGCTCATTTGCTAGCATCTATTCGATGTCATTCGCCTTTTTTTATTTTTTAAAAACTCGATCATGGAAATGCTTTGCATATTACATATGTACATACTATATGCATACTCTGTTTTTTGCAATTTTATTTATTTATACATTTGGCCTAGTTATCAGAAATTTTCAACTCACATCCATTAATTCAACCTCGCCAATTCATTTGTATACACTCGTATGTATGTATTCGTATATTGTTCTCTTCATTGTCAATGGTTCATGCCCACCCATCATACTCCATAACTGTACTGTAATATGTACATATGCACTCGTATGTAGGAGCGCCAATTAAACCCTTGAGGGTGCATAACTCAAGAGGTAGCATGGAGCCCTTATTTCCTTATTCCCCGGACCAGTTGTATAGCATCCCAGGTACTTTGGATTCATAGACGTTAATTTTTTTTATAACACTTTTTATTTGGCTTGAGGAGACCTTACATACATACATGTTGCACATTAAATACAAAAGAGTCGCGACTCAAATTCTTTTTTAAAGCGACAATCAATTCCCTAACGAATGCAAAATTTTATTTTTTTTCATATTATCTTGTGTATCTAGAGAGCTAAGTTTGATTTTTGAGTTGCGACGCTTTTGTGCTTAGCCCGCGATATGTAAATACATACATTTATACATACATATGTATGTATGCATGTAAAGCTAATTGATGCAGCAATTGTAAGGTCTTAATCATTTCTCTTTCAACGCATAACTACTAGACATTGCATCTTTAATATACAAACATATCTATGTACATACACTTGTATTCATACGTACAAACATATGCATACTAACCGGCCGCAGCTTGTAAGAAAATGCAAATGAAAAAAAAAATAACTTAATTTTTACGGATTGTAGGCAGCATTGGGCACGGATTGGCATGATTTACACTCGAACATTTTCGATTTCCAAAATTTATTTTTTTTTTCATACAAGCTGGGGACAGTTCAATACATACATTTTTGGTAAATTTATGTATGTACCTTTGCCAAACTACACACACTTGTTCAAAACAACAAAAGAACCAAGTAAATCAAAGTTTTTTCCGTTCAAAATTTCGCAAACCATTTTTACAACTACTACTACTGACATTTTATGTTGTGTGTGTAATCTGAATCATGTGACAAACTCAAACATACCAGAAACCTGTAATGAATGCAAATTTAGCTAAACACAATTTTCTTGGTGCAAATTTCAGATGGTTACTCCAGTTCGCCGGAGCGCAGTACACGCGGCAGCTATGAGGAGCCTTATTACAGTCAATATGGCACCAGGGGGCCGGTCGTCGCACCAATTATCGACGAAGAACAGAGGTTAGTAAACAGTCTTTAGGGGAAAAACATCTCGATTGACTTAATTTTAATTTTAACTTTTTGAATCAACAGTGAAGTGGGACTGACTGAGGATCAGTACGCCGTATACGGAATGAAAGTCGGTCCAGGACGATTACCGAGACCAAATCAAATGTATGACTCAGCAAGGTATTGCGAATTTTTAAGCTAGATAATAAGTTGCACGAAAATATTTTATTATGCAGCGTATGAATGTAGAAACGAATATTTGAATGCGAAAAATCGAATAATCGGCTGGCCCACTTTCCAACAAATTTTATCTAAAGCAAAAATGCTATTGTCTATTTTTATATTTTTTCCATAATCGATACAAAAACGCCAATGCTACCAATAATAATCCTGATAGACGTGATTAACATTCCCAAATCTAGGCTGAGGTACATTTCTGCGACTGCGTCGATATATTTTTATCCTTTTAACTCCACCATTTCCATTTGTCGCCGCAGTAGTTGCTACCGGGTGTAAGTAGGTGGCACCTGTTGGAAAATTGTTAACGAATCAGTAACCAAAATCTAACTGATGGTTTTCTCTTACCTTTGCTTCTTATGGCCTGAACAATGAGGCAAAGCAAATATGCGCCAAAAGACAGAAATGAAAGCGCTGTAATGCTTACGTGGAATATTGTTTGTAATTTAGATGGTTTTTCCTCTGGTTGCCAAGGATGGTGATCATAGCCCCTATAAATTAATTAACTGTTGTTAATATTGTAATGTACTCAATGAATTTTTTTATAACACACAGCCGAAAATAAAGTATTTGCCTAAGTCTTCATTTCACGCACAGTTAATACTTAGTTATTACCGTTTCTCCGCGGTCAGCTGTAGCGCTTGTGGACTAACACATGTTCCGTTTTCATTTGGGTTTGAATTGTCACAAACACTCGAACCATCTACGGTTCCGTTAGCTTGCTTCTTATCGTCTAGTATAACGTCCCCATCTTCAGTCAATTCAGGAATTCTCTCCAAAGAGCGCTGAAGGCGCAACAGTTCTGACATGTTCAGTTCCATTAGGCAATCGGCCAACATTTCTTTTTCCAAAGTGAGACCAGATTTTTCCATGGTGTTGGAAACACTTATGAGCAATGCTTGCATCAAAAATATACTCTGAATAACTTTTTCACGCAGTAAAGCCATCGCAGTGTCCCAACATTCTCAAGAAACAATTTAAAACTGAATATCACCAGTTGGCACGATTCGTGCTGGCGAACACATTGTCACGGTCGAAAGCCGAAATTATATTTTTCCGTAAAAATAGCTAAATATTGGCGGAATGATTGCAACAAAAATGCAAGAAAATGCACGCTATAAACTTGTTTGACACCAATGAAAAAATAAGTTCACAACAATCTGTGAAGTCTATTTTAGAAGTTAAACAGAGTGGAAAACTCCAAGGTAAGGCAAGGAGAACGCAAAGCGACACTAATTACGCAAAATAAAAGTGAAGACAAGCACACAAACTCTCGCTTCCGTTTACAACTGCACTGTAGCAGTAGAGATAAAAGTACGATAAAACGAATAATTTGGGAAGCGCACTACGTGACGTGAGTCTGGAACATGACACCCTCCAAAGTGCTTCGATTCATATATATGTATCCCAAGGTTGGGATGAGATTTTGAGGGTTAGCACAATAGTCGCAACGCTATTATGCCGTAGTAATAATAACATCAGTAATATTATAATTAATAATAAGTGGATGTATATGTTAACTTCACGTTCGATATTCAAATTGTTATTGTTTTTCACTTCTTATGCAGGCCGGAAGACTTGCATCGCATCCGCGTGGAGCACATGGAACGCCAATTGGCCAATTTGACTGGACTAGTGCAGAAGGCGCTCGTCAACCAACATCCCCAAATTGCACCAATCGCCGTGCCAACGCTGGATCAGAACTATTTGGTTGTACCTACGCAGTGCCAAGGTATGTGCGAAACTCTACATTTCCAACCGAGCCATTCTTTGTCTGGCTGCTCTCACAGACATTCCAATGCAAGCCGCATTCACCCAATAGCAAAGTTACCAAAGCACGCACTTGCAACTATCAATAAACCATAAACATTCACACCATCAATATCAATATAGTCATCACCACCACAATCACAATCATAATCGCCTTCACAATCACAAAGGCCACCACCATCGCCATCATCCTCACCAAGTCGCATTGTTGTCTTTCTTGTACGAGTAAATATTTCAAAGTTCCAAAAAAAATTTAATATGTTAGCCATTCGCGTGATCTTTTGTTATGCAAAGTTATACCTTATTTCAAAAAAAAAACACAATGCAAAATGGATTTCATCGAAAATGTTGATTTTTTGTTTGTAAAAAAAAAGTTTATTACACAAAAGAATGTCGGTTGCGCACACGTTCAGAGGAAGACTTTACATGTTTGTATACTTGAATGTACAAATAAGTGTTTGTATTTTTGCACACCTAAACTTTTAAAAATCATTTACGAACATAACTTTCAACTTAGAGAGATGTAAGACACAAAAAAAATTGATTATCTAACGACAAATCAATAGTTTTAAATAGGCCCGAGGCGATTTCAGTAGAAATATATGTATGTACATATGTATGAACACTTGTAGGTAGTATTGTGGATGGGGTAGACTTAATGCTTTAACGAGCTACTGAATTTTTCACATTCATACGTTTAGATTTACATGGGTCGTTATGTACAAGTATAAGAAAGAAAGGCTTTTTGTAAGACGAGAAAAAATAATGCAATGACACATTTAAAAGTTTATATTTACACAACATACAAATACATTTTTATATATGTAGAAATAGCTAAATTGACGGTCTAGTTGCGCGCACACACACACACACACACACACACACACTCACACACATATATATATACTTATAAGTTGACGTCTTTCATATGCCATACATAACCACTAACATATACTTTTGTACATACAAATGTTTATACCTTACATCATAACAATTAGCCTCTTAAAACAATTCTAATATTCAACGGCTTATATCTTTTACAACCATTTCACGTAGCTAACGGGTCGGGAAATGATTTGTATATAAGGGAAAAAGCCCCCAAGTTAGGGAAGAGCTCATGTCGTAAGTTGCACTGCAATAGCTTCTAATTCAATAACTCAAGAAATAATATTTACTACTGCTGCATGCTAAATCTAAACATTACTCTTCAGCTTAATCTACACATTGCAAATCAATTTTTTTAAATAATATTCATAATTCCATGTAGTACATATGTATGTACATATAAAGTTGAAAAGGCTATAAACACATAACATATGTACAAGTATAGTATACTCGTATTCGTGAGTGTCAGTAATATGATTTAAGGCACAGGCGCCTTCTCCGGGTTCATTTACTTATAAATATATAAAATATATATATACATATGCATAAACTCGTACATACATATATAGTAGTATAAATACATACATACATATATATAGCGTTTTTACGTCAAATTAAACCTTTTTTAAATAAAATGAAACGTTTTCATGTCAAATGAAACTTATGTCAAATTAAATTAAATCTTTTTCAAGTCGAATTAAACTTTTTTCAAATAAAAAAAAATACATGTTTCAAATCAAATGAAACCATTTGTATTTTACTAAATATCATCCATTTATGTATACATGAGTGGTGTTTTTAAAGTTCGACGATAGTAACTCTCCCAATGAATTTATTTTGTTCATTACTATACGTATTTGCCAACTATTCTTCTTAAGCAACAACTTATTACTATTTACTACTACCATTCTTTGAAATCTGCTCCGCTTACATAAAGTGAACAAAATAAAACTTGGGACGCTCACTGATTCTTTCATTGCAAGTCAATATATCCAAACCTATAGTAGTTGGCAAGATGAAATAAAATGGTAATGAAAGATATAACTCTTATCTTTTTCATCACATAAAGTTTTTTATGCAAACTGTATTTATTTGTATCACAAACACTTAAAAAAACAAAGAGACTCCTGTTTTGAAAACAAAAACGTAATGCGTCCCAGAAAATCCAAGGTTAACGGCGATGGAAATTGCAAACGTGCTAGAGAAAAGCTAAATTTTTGACGTGCAATTTCAAGCAATAAGGAATTTTCTGCATTAAAAGTACAGAGCGTTCACACACCAAAGGAAACCCCGTTTGTCCAAGCAGAATGTAAGAAAACGCCTGGACTACGCTAAATGCTGCATAAATATGTAACATACATACATATTTGAAGATAGTGTTTTTGAAGAGTGGAAATTTTAAATTGTTGTTGTGGTTTTTGTAAATAGTTGTTTTTTTAAAAAACTAGTTTCTAAATAGCAATAGAAAAGAATATAACAAATACAGTGGGGCCGTTATCATAACAGACTTTTAAAAACACAATAATTTTTGGGCAGTAGCAGCGATGAATAAAACCTATAAATTAACGATATATTACTAAAATTGGTTTCATTTGACATGAAAATAGTTTGCTTTGATTTGGAAAAAGCTTCATTTGACTGGAAAAAAGTTTCATTTGTTTTGAAAAAGGTTTCATTTGATTTAAAAAAGGTTTCAATTGAAATAAAAATAGTTTCATTTAATTTGAAAAAGGTTTTATTTGACTTGAAAATAGTTTCATTTGTTTTGAATAAGGTTTCATTTGACTTGAAAATGCTATATTTGTATCTAGCATACGTACATATGTATATGTTTATGTGTAGGTATTATTACTTCCTTAGCGTACTTATTAACTCCCTCTTCCTTTAACCAAACTGATTAGTAATTACGTTTTGAATAAAAAGTTATAAACAAAATTTCAAGTGCAGTATCTCACATACATATGTAACTATTCAGAGTTTTTTTTATTCAAAAGCATGCTCTCTACATTCAATAATGAAATAATTTTCGAAATATCTTAAGTTTTCGTACTTATTTCTGCACTTATTCGCGCAGATAAGAAACATTTTAATTTTTCAAAGGGTCTCTCATGAAAACTAATAGAGTTTTCCCTGGCATTAACATATACATACACTCTGGATGTGCGATAAGAGATAGAATAAAATCCGTCATCAATTTGAAAAGCAGTATATTTTAGTGGCCGCTGTAGTCGAGTGTGTAGCAGTGCGTTCTATAACTCGATATGCCGCTGAGTTCGAGGTTCGAATCTCTGACAGGGCGCAGTAAAGTTTTTTTCTAATAGCGGTGACCTCTCGGCAGGCAATGTCAAACCTCCGAGGGTATTTCTGCCATGAAAAAGCTTCTCATAAAATATATCGAACACCACAAATGATAGGAGAGGCTCGAGAAGCTTTAATATTTAATTAAAGATCTTACTTAAGCCCGTATTCATTGACACTTTAATACTTTTGGTTTGTATCCCAAGTCGATCGTTGTAGCACTTGAAGATGCGAGAGTATAAAATAAATTAGTTTAAGATCAAATTGACAATTCTCTTAAATTTAAAAGGCTAAGATTCAAGATGTTTGCATTGAAAACAAGATAACTAAATTTGTTGGCTCACTCTACGTTTTTTATAGATACTAAGGAACATGTTTATATGTATGCCATTTACTATTTTTCACATTTAAGAAGTAACATTTGAGAACCCTTTGAATTTTAGTGCATGCATTAGCTTAAATTAAAATATTATGTATGTATGTATATCGTAATAAGCCACGTCCTTTATAGCCGCTTAAATATGTAGAGATTTGAGCGTAAACTATTCGCATATTAAATTTGTGCTTAAAACGTTATCATGGTTTGGGTCTGTCTTTTAATACCATTCATTTGTTTTTCAGAGAAATCAGTGTCGTTCGAAAAGTCAGTTTCCTTTAGCGACGACATCCAAGGGATACCCAAGTCTCATAGTCCTCAACATGCTGGTAATTCTCTTTACTGATTTACTTGTTGTTGGTTGTTGTACGTTAAAGTTCGTTGAATTCATTTTGTAGTTAAATGCCCGCCTAAACATAGTACATACTACATACATATCGTACATACTAGCTTGAATTATCGAATAATCAACAGCCAACTTTAAAAGCATGTCAAACTCCATAAGTATCTACATATATGTATATGTTAGTAGGACTATGCCATCACTACATTTATATTCATACATATACATAGTATGATTAGAAGTAAAATAAATTCGCCAAAGATTCATTCATATGTATATGCATACATATGTATGTATGTACATACATATTTAAGATGCGCAAAATATTCCTGCATGTGTAAGGATATTTAGCTAATACTCGAATGTATGTAGATGCATAATTAATAATATGTATGTACATACATACATACATACATACATATACTACTCGAAATTCTTTCGTTTGCACGCGTATTTCGGGTAACATGCTTACATACATACATATGTACGTATGTACATATATCACTACATATGTATCTACATATGTATATTGCCACTGCTGGTGTTCAAAGTTTGTAATAATCTTTCTTATTCCACACAATCAAACGAATTTGTCAACACCACTCTGGTGCCGACCACCGAACGTTTTCCAATCCAAATCAAATATATAGCCGATACAAAACCAACAAAACCAGCCATAAAATCATCGACTTTGCCTCGAACATCTTCGCAAGGTAAGTATTAATACATTATTTCTACAAACTTTTTTAGGAGCACATTTTTTAGAAAAAAAACTCCAACACACGAGTACATACATACATATGTACATATGCACAGAACAAACGTACACACATCCATATAAATGCTTCATGTTTCAAATTTGCCAAATACCGCCAATGAAACGCTTAGCATTCACACAGCTCACGCCTACAATCGTTTCATAACATAATCTTACTACATTGTTACATACAGTTATTTATAAATACATATATGTATGTATGTATGACAGACTAACGAGTATTAAAGTACAACGATAATGTGAATTGACCTTTCGTGTGTTGTTTTGATTTGTTTGTTTGTTTTTATATTGGTCCAGCAGAGAGAGACCGCCTTAAGCCGCCCCCACCCCCCAAGCCATTGGTGCTAGCTCAACCGCACCAAACTTATCGCGCCGATATTGCACTCGCTCCTGAGGTCTACAATCATTTGCGTGGCCTGCAGAAGAAGGCCAAGGACTTGCGTATGGAAGTGCGTACGCTGCGACGCCTGTCTCAGGCGCAGGCGGTCGCCGTACGCGAGGATATAAAGGGTACTTTTATGCGAATACGCGCCACGTTATTGGCCAGCAGCGGCGCATTCTGGGGCACTCATCAGGGCGATCAAGATGCCACGCGGATCTCTCGAGAAGAAGAGCTGTACAAGCAGGAAGTTATAAGACTGGAGAAAGATCTAAGCGACTTGGAGGCATCCGTAGAGACCCTGCGCGGCGAGGTAATCAATCGGCGTACACGTGTCAACATGACCGCCGTAGAAGATATGGCATTGGTGCTAAGCAGAGCGAGGTAGTGAAGCCACGATTGGGGTGAATGAAAGTATAAATTATTGAAAGTCAATTTCTTTTGCTTGCAGCAAAACCGTTGCGGAACTAAAAATGAAGTTTCCCGCACTCTCAAATGGGCTGCGCTGTATGCTATCGAGCGAGATGGAGCGCGTTGTTCGCGAAGAGAAATTCCTGAAGGAAGAGCCCGATCGACTTGAGTCGGCACTTCGACGCTGCAAGAAGCTGACTGGCACATTGGTCACACTAAAGAGGTATGTATATAACAAATTAAGCTATTTTGGTTTTGGTTGCGCGAACATATCGCATTTCCTTCTCTTTTACTGCAGATTGGCCAGCGTGCAAGAACAACGATTACCCCCTAACGAACCGCAAATCAACGAAGAGCCACCACGCTCCGCCGATATCTCGAATACGGACAAAGTAAGTTCACATTTTGAAGCTTTCAAAAGCCAGTTATCGATTGCAATTACTACAACAATTACATAGAACAATAACCCATGTAGGTAGCATTGCCTAACTTATCGCAATCAAGAAAACATTAATTTTAATTAAATATCCAGTTAGTTATATAAATGCCTACTTCCATTTGACTATTGCATTCATTATAACCGACTTCAAATTCGCATTAGAATTTGTTAACCTCTAATTTCTGTTTTAACTTTCAATTTATTTTGTTGACACTTATGGTTTTGCCTCATTTGGTTGGCGTTTCAAAACATTTCTTGCAAATTTTGCAAAATGGGTTTTTTATAATTTGAGTAAAAACTAGTAGAACTGTTTCCTAAAAAAAAATATAAAAAATACCAAATACATACTATAATGTCTAGTTTTGTGTGTAAATAAAGTATATTTGATTACATTTGAGTTGAGCAAAAAAGTTTAATATGTATTTCTTATTGATGGCATACATAAATCGATTATAAGTTTTTTTGAATTTAATTTGCAATTGGCTATTTGATTATACTTAGTTGAAGTATTTATATTTTAAATTGAAAATAAATTTGAATATTTCCTCATCACAAGCGTTAAAATGGACAGTCCTCAATCCACTTTGTGCTATTAAATCCCACCTGATTGGAAAAACCTTATACATATCTACATAGAATAAAAACATTGCTTAAATACATAACTTAATAGAAACTGATACAGATTCAGCGCAAAGGCCAGAGATGTTTATAAAAACACGAGCATTCGAAAAAAGGGAAGGATAAAGTGCTGTAGTCGGCATTCAAGATCAGAAATACTTTCTTTGCAACTCCAGTCAAGCAAATTCATACTCTCATGCACAAAATGATCTTAAAGAAGCAAATCATTATTGACCTGCACTTAAGCTCTCACTGCATTCATTATTACACTTCAGTGTAATGGGTATTAATTTCACAGAAATATAAAATTCAATTGTTACCTTCAACCTGTGCTGAGTCTACATATATTTTTAATTAATTCAAGTAAAAGCTATGCAGCCTTGCTGAAAAGGCCTTCACATCTGCTTACAAGTACCATACATACTATGCACATATGTATGCATTGTTTAAGTACATACATATATACATATGTCTGTACATACTCGCATGTAGAAGCAATGTGCTATGCATTAAATACAACCACAAGTTGAAATTGAAAATCAATTGCAAAGCACCGGTTCACCAGTGACGCTTGTTGTAGGTACTAACATAGCCCATTAGTTGTTGTTGTAATTTGAAGAAACGCTTCACCGATTCACTTTACGCCTAACAAACACTTACATGTAAGCATTGCATTACAAAACATCCTCTTTTTGGACTTTTTATACTCGTACCTTTTTTCTATTATTTTCGCTTAAAAAAAAAATAAACATACATACTACGAACTACCATAATTCAATGAATATCGCTAATCGAATTCGATGTTACAATAAAACTGCTGCCAGCGTCCCAATCGAATAGTTTCGAATCGGTGCAAAGTGGCTGAATATTGCGATGAGTGGACGTCGGCTGACAACAACCAAGAGAAAAAGTAAATTTTTAACACAAAAAAAATTAGTTTTAACAAAAATGGCAACACATTAACAATTGGCATTGTAGCAATTACATACATATGTATGTATGTACATATGTACATACATATGCAGTATGTATACAAAAAATTCCATTGTGCATAACTTCACCAGCAGCAAAGCTATTCATGCCATAGCAAAAACAAACATACATATGCATATACCTACATATATTGTATGTAAGTATGTAAGAGTTTTAATCAGCCAAATGTTTATACATACAGATGTATGGGGGTATGTACATACATATGTACATATGTCGCATACAAATCTTCCGCCTTTGCTGCATCGCGCTGTACATCAATTGGACTGCACCCACAAACAAATCAAACAAAAATTACCAAAAAAAAAACGAAAACACATCACGAAAAGAAATTAAATAAATTAAAAAAAAAAAAATTAAACTTCACGATTATTGTCTTGTACTATCTTAAAAAAAATTCGAGTTCGTTTATCGTCGATACATAATTTCTTTAATTTAAAAACAAAAGCAACAATACCAATGTGGTCTCGTTTTCTTCTTGTTCTTCTTTGTATACCACAGTATAACTGGCGATGGAGTTCTAACTTCAAAGAGGCAATCACTGAGTAATAATCGCATTTTACTATTCATTACAATTACAATTTTTCTATAACTATTTTTCTATCACTAGTGATCCTTTAAGCTTACTCAATCCTAATCTATTCAGAGCCAAAATTTAAATATAAAATTCAATCAAAAACAAATATAAAAATCAACAACCAAAATCCAAAACAAAATTAAACTCCATAATAACCATAATTGAAATGCATAAGGCATTAAATTTTAAATAAAACAGCAAATTGATATACTATGTTAAATAATAAAGACATACATACATAAATAGGTTGATGTTACAATAATGTAAAATAATGTTTTCTTTAAGTGAAAAGCTTGTTAATTATTCATATTTAGTTCTCACTTATACTTTTCAAGTAAACTACTTCTTTCATTACCATTTATATTTTACGATTTTGTGCAAAACATTAATTAATACTTTTGAGTGTATGTTTAGCTTCACGATGACTTTTTTGATTAAAAATATGGATATTTGTTCCACAAACAAAATTTTCCTTTCACAATTGCTCTATTTTCCGTCCGTTTTTCTTGTGCATCATTTCGAACAAATTTGTTGCTTCTTTTCGCATTGATGTCCAAATCAAGCTTTTTTATTTCCTAAACCTCCCTTGTTTTTTTTTTTTATTTTTTTTTATTTGTTTTATCGACACATTAATGGAACATCATCATATTAAGTCATCACTGTAGTGTAGCCCTAATTGAAATTGTTCATGATTCGCCATTAAAACCTCTGTGACATTGCATCCAACCACTGGTACTTTAATACAAATGAACACGAAAATGTGCATACATACATACATACAAATGTACAATGTACAATTGAGTGTAGAATAAAAACATACATACATACATACATATGTATGTATATCGGAAAAATCAACCCATTTCCTAAAAGTATCTATCCACGTCATTTTCATCATTTGTAAATAATCGTTACCGCTTTATTATACAATTTAACTAAAATAAAAAAAAAAATTACACAGAACCAGTCTATATCAAAAAAAAAGAATTAAATATTATAACAGAAATAATTTTTTTTGCTTTTAACGGCAGTCTTTTATTTGAAAAATGATTCCAAGTGTATACTTATTTAATATTATTTCTGTAATGAACGAGAATATGTATGCATGTAAGTGTATTGCTTCAGAAAATATGTACTTTTGGATCCTGCACAACGAGACTACAAAAGGTACATACCTTGGCGATTTTTAAAGACATGAATTTTAAAAAAAATTTTGTTTTCATAGAAAGAACAATACATTTTTAATTTATTAGATGATGTCACTTAAAATTTGATGCCAGAGTATGTATGAATATGGTGGTTCAAGCTCAATTTCCTATCCGAAAAATTATATGACAGTATTCGGTTGCCAATTAGCAGTCGACCACTAAATGTGCAGCGATCCTAAGGCAATCTTTTGGGGTTATCCTTACTTAAGGAAATTATGATATTCACATCTTATTTTCATAAAGGTACATATATTTTATGAGCAAATCAAATTGTTTTAAGATCGTATTAGGAGAAACAAGGGTGTTTGTTTTTCAAATAAAGCAGAAGTACTGGATTTTTTTTTATTAAAATATAACTTCTGAGAAATACATATGTATATACATACATACATAGATTCCCATCTTTTTGATTAGCTTGCGAAAGTAAAAACTGCTTAAGTATAACAATATCTGAAAAATTAATTTTGGTTAGGAAAGCGATTAAAATTATTCTGTGCGTCTGTGAATTCATACCGAGTTATTTTTACGAGATTCTACTTAAGTGTGATCTTATAATAATATTAATTTCCCGCTTACGCTATTTATATATTTAGCTACATAAATGTTTGACAAAACTTCTCCTACCAGATGGAGGAATCTGCAGTTTTGTGCCGACTTCGAACGGCAGATGTATTTTATGAGAAGCTTTTTCATTGCAGAAACATCCTCGGAGGTTTGCCATTCCTTGCCAAGAGGTGACCGCTGTTATAAAAAACGTTTGCTGTAATTTTAAGTTTTATGTACTCATGCTGAGCTTCGACGTCCGCTTTAGGCGGCATTTTTTTTTTTGTTGAATGTGTGCTTTTGTGTAGTCTGCTAAGATAGGAAACTGAAATTGGACCCCTTTTATATGAACGAAAAAATACTTAAGTAAAAAAAGGAAAACTCAGTGCTTACTAGAGTGTAACATGATAAAATACAATTTGTCCGATATTCAGTTTGGATGCCAATCGGTGAAGTATTCTTACGACGTCGAAGAGCGTCCGTTATTTGGACTCATTAATTCTAAAACATCAAAAACGCATTAATTTGAATGAGGCGCACGATGCACAACGCAATTACACGCAAACACTCATTTCCACTTGAACTGAGAATGTCACCCGCCTAGGATTTTTATCAATTCATAAACGTACTTGAAACACCTCCCGTACACATATCCTGGTGTTTTGTTTTCCAATTGTTTAAACCCCAACCGTGCAGTCCATTGCCGAATTGGTAGTGTGAGGTTTCATTTAATTTTTACTTTATTTACATTTTCAATTTCATAAGTTATTCAATTTTTTTTTATTGATCATTTTTAAAACTTAATCGGCTTGCACGTTGAAATTTCGCTTTTAATGCTTTGTATTGTTGTAGTACTCGTATGTATGTATGAATATTATTATTTTTGATCTTTTAGTAAAGTGAGCTTACCCTTTTCTATGTGTTCGATTGCTTTTAGAGGTCTACACTTGTTTATGCATTCAATAAGTTATTACATATGTACATATGTATATTTTATATAGGGATTAAAGCTTCACATAGTATAAAAACGAGTAGAACGCGTATCGAAAGTTTCGTTGAGCCTTACAAAATAATTGTACATTGAAAAATATTTGCGGGTATTCCCGTCATGCGAAGTACTTGATTTTTATACCATGCGGCCTGCTTTGACAATTTTTTCTCATTCATACACACATACATATATGTATATGTGTACATACATTTATAAACGAATATTTTTGTTTTTTCCTCCCAAAACTAAATTATTTCCCCTATTCTTATGGGTACATTGTATATATGTATTTACAAGTAGAATATTTGACATTATATCCTAAAGATCACCTAAATTCTGATGAGATACCAACACCCACTCCATTTTTAAATATTTCGAAATATGTATGCATCCTTGCAATTAAATATTGTTTATTTAAATAAGCGCTAAGCATTTTGAATGTATGTTAACCGTACTATTTAATATTGTCACCCTGAACGCTGCAAAACCAATTATGCCAAGATATTAAGTTAAGTTATTTTCGTTATTATTATTGCAAATTTACTACTTTAGCCAGTCCCAACACCCAGGATGGGGTCGTTCGCTGTCAGCGGGGGACCAGAAAACGCACTCGATGCTCTGCTAGACGAGCTGCAGACCTTCTCGAAGCCACTATCACAAAATAATGAGGTAAGTGTAGAGAACTCGATATTGCTAAAGTATTTATAGAAAATTCAATTTTAAATGATCCCCACAGGGACGCCCTGACGACTCGACATCTGATGAAAGCTCACAAGCTGTACAAAGCACAGTTACCACACAAATATCCCAAGCACGACTGTATATTCAAACTACCGACACAAACACCATTCCAATACAATCGCAACCAATTCCTGCCATGACCACTGGCAACTTTAATACATTGCCTCACAAATTAAACAGCAATGCCGCCAATGGAACGTTAGCCAATCCGGCCAGCAATGCCTCCCTAATTGTGCACACCAATGTTGGTAGTCTCCGCCGGCTCCGCTCTTATCCCAGCGGCTCAGAAACGGACATATCGCCACCACAGAATTTACGCGCGGTGAATGCAAAGCCACCGGTTCCCGAACGCACCGCCGAACTGATCACGAAAGTGAGCAACAAACGTATACCGCCACCACCACCGCCTCGCACCAGCTCCCGTAGCCCACTAGCCAGCCCCACCAATCCGAATGTGCCGCAACAGTTGCCCACAGTTAATGAATTCGATGTATTGGGCAACAAGTCAGATAGTGGTGGCGGCAGTGGCAATTCGAGTGGCAATGAATCAGCCAATGATCATGTCCAAAGGCAGGTGGCTTTGGAGATGCGACACCAGGAGTTGCTTAAAAAACAGAAACTCTTACAGGAGCAATACCAACGTTTGCAGCAGATGACCAAAATTTCCGAGGTTGAAATGGCCGGCACGGAAAACAATGCTCAATTACAGAAGGCCGGCAGCGAGTCCAATTTGCAGCAAAAGATCAACTTCAGCATTTCTAAAGCCGGGAATAAAACGGAAGCACAAGACAATGGCATTCTATTAGCTGATAAACCAAAGCTCGGAATTAATAACGTCGCTGGGAATTTGGAAATGATGACAAATACTGGTGGAGGCAGTGGGGGTATCGGCAGCATCGTAGGGGGCAGTGGTGGCACCACCACCAAGCAGCTATATGAAACAGAGATACTCTAACATAAACCAGTAATAATGGTGGAATGGCAGGAAACTGAGATCGACATTTGAGTAAAGCATAAAAAGCACAAACAACCTCGGCGCACTGGAGCACAGGTATTGCTTGGAACACGTTTGCCGCTAGCGACCGGCAACTGGCAAACGCTGCTATAACAACTTCGAAGGAAACCCGCACATACCAATAAAAAGCAACGATTCTGAGAGTAAACGGAAAAAGGAAATGTAGGACATTAGATGTCGCTAGGACTTAATAATCGATATGAATAAGTAGTGATATATACTCGTAAATACCTTGCTATACAGGGAGGAACGGATTCAAAACCGAACTTATGCATTTCTCAAACTAACATTGAAATACCTACGTTGCTTATGTTGTAGGGAAAGTGCGGAATTTTTGAAAATGCCTACAAAAGTCCGGTTACTAACGCGTTGGAGTTGAAATATAAAAGTCAAATCACGAAACAAATTCTTATAATCTTTCATATGTATGTATGTATGTGTTCATGATAAGTACATACATACCTACACACCTTTGTATTCATACCACTGTATGTACATATGCATGTTTTACTTAATAAGTAACAGGATCTCTCAATTCCACACGTATTTTTAATACATACATAACAATTAATGTAAAATACAGGCTCATAAACGACAAACAGACACCACGCACTAAAATCTTAAAATGATATCATAAGGTACTTTGAATAACATTCCATGCAGGAAACAGGACAAGTTCTGAGATGCTGCGCACTAAGTCATTTTTAAGCAAGCACTCATGCGCGAGAAACAACCATTAAAATCTCGCACGCGATGCAAGCCCAGAAATATTTGCGACTAATACAGAAGTGGGTTTCTGTAAGAAATCGACAAAGCTATCAATTAATAGTGACGAGGTATCGATACGATGAAAATTACTTGTAATCGCCTCATTTTCTAACATAAAAACAATAGGTGAGAGTCATTTTGACATCAAAGCGTGAGTATGAATATAAAGTAACGACCGAGTTAAATTACAGAAACGCACTAATCATCTTCCTGCAGGGCTTTTACAATCCAACACACTTTGTTACACTTACAGCATTAACACAGCTGTGCATGTATGTATACAAGAGTGCTAAAAACTTGTATTAACATTAGCCGATAAGCTCTTGTATTCGTAGTCTAGGATATAGTATTCCGTAAGGAATTAGATATACATATATAGAACCGTAATATCTACACACACCCTAATTGATTTTGGTATAATACTTATGATAATTAAATTATACACACACATACCAATGTATGTTTGTATGCATATATTTAATGTATATTTACCACTTAAATACATAGTCAAGGGCTAGAGCTCACGATGAATCGAAATCGAAATCGGAACGAAAAGATATAGTATCTGCTTACAAGAAATTTAGAAGGCGTAAGTTTTTGCCTAATTGTTATTTAGTTAATATTTTAAAAACGCTAGTTATAAATGGTTAAATCTTTAAATTAAATTATTTGCACATAAATACATAAACGAGAATGGAATGGTCCTAAAAGTCCCCGATTACACTTTGAATATAAATACATAAGTAAGTCATAGCTAAAATACAATATGAACTTATTTCATCACCGATAGATGTACCTACATACATACTTATGTACATACAAGTATCGATGTATGTACTATGTAGGTACATAGGTACAAATATGAAATGTTATTTGTTGTGCTGCACTTGAATTTCACAATGATTTTTTTTTTATTATGGCAAGGAGTTAAAAATATATTTATGTATGTATATACAAATACTCGTATGTATATGTACTACGTATATTTAAGCATTTGTTTTCTGTTTGAATGTTCTTAAATAATAAATATATGCATGCGTCCAAGCTAATGTACTTTGGTTAGCTAAAAGTCAAGGTGCTGACGCACACGAGTAAATGCACTTTTCCCTATAGAAATGATATGTTTCTAGCGACATACATATTTATGTACTATGTGTACGTATATATACTACTTAAGCTAGCAAACGATCAAATTAAATCAATAACTGTACTGCGCAAGTATTTATGTATGTTTGTATTAGTATATATTAGGGGCCCGAGGCTGAGGTTGTAGCTAGAATGTAGAAGAAACGAAACAGAAGTGCTGACTGCAAAACGAATGATATCAAGCATATACATACGTACGTTCATACATGCTTACCACGCCCACAGAATGGAAACATTCACGAATTCGTGACAGGATAGGTGTGCAGCTCCAATACCTACATACATATGTATGTACATATGTACGTGCAGGCAATATCCCTATAAGTTAACCACAAATAATAATATAGACATTAGCGAAAAACTAAACTTATCACATTGAAGCAAAATGTCACGACAGTTATGTATTTGTATGCATGTATGTATGTTACTTAAAAAAAATATGTTAAATTGGCAAGGAAAGTGAGACTGATAGTTTTATGTACATTACACACATTTTAACGAACCTATGAAAAACGATATGAAAATCTTTAAATTGCATATTTAGAATCTCTATGAACACATTTGCAAAGTTAATTACGTACTTAATATGAAAGTGTTTAATTATTATTTTATTAATTAAATTGAATAAAAGCACAAAAGAACAAGCATTGCAAGTAAAAATGGCTGTTTGTTGCGCTTGATTTTAGCGCGGAAGCATCACGTCTTTATACTTTTAATCGGATTTAGTTAAATTGCACATATTGTTTTCTTTCTCCTTCGCAGTCTTTCTCAGCCAGTTTTAAATTAGTTATTGGCGTCACTAATCACATAATCGTCAAGTCAAAGCATAAACTAAAACTAATATGAGTAAATCGATAGTTAATTAAAAAAAGAATCTCATTAGAAATATTAATCCTACCTAAATACACTCACACCATTCCATTCAGCAGTCTCTACGTCATTAAATTTTCAAAACTAATTAAAGAGACAAACGTAAGAGTACTCACATATGTATAGTATGTATGTATAAGGAAATGTCTTACTTTTGGTCATACTGAATACTCGAGCCTTACTCATAGATAACTAGAAATCCTGCAGTAATTCTTGCGAAACCGTCAACCGAACTTAAATTCATAAATGTTATATTTTGTGAGCTTTGAGTGTTCAGTGTGATCAATTAGTGAGATTCAAAGTTACCACACACGTATTTATGTATGTATATGTCAAATTGGCGTACACAAATATGTATGTACCTATATGTATTTATGTATTTGGCTAAGAGCACTAAACTCATGTGAAATTGAATAAATGATGCAAGTAATTAACATTTTTCTTCAAAATAAATTAAATGAATGAAATTATATTATGGTGAAATTTATTTCATAGATTTACACAGTTACCAGCTGCGGCCTAAAAAGTTAGCTGGGTTTCGTATAACATTCCAACACCGTTGTGTATTTAGGCCGCAATGTCGTTCAATTATAGCGCATTTCTCCTACCAGCTGCCGCCACCCAGCACATTTTAGTTTTTTGGTTTCCGCTTTTTTCACTCCTTGGCGCTTACGGAACTTGACAATTTTCCGCACTGCTCAATTGGCCAGTCACCACAGCAACACGAATCATTGTTTGCGGGAAGATAAATTAGGGCACCGATCGTCGAATGCTGGCGCGCACTCAGGCCTCTTTGCAATAAATTTCATAACAATTGCCCAATTTTTCACAAAACAAAAGCCAACAACGCACTAAAATGATGGGATAGAAAAATAACAACAGTACAAAGAAGGAAAAAATCAATGTCGGAGTGATTAAACGTGATGTAATGTGCGAAGAGAATTCTGCAATGTTTACATACAGAAATGTAAGGATTGGTAATAAAGGAAAGGTGCCAGCCAAGAGGAAAGGACACACACCGTATGCTTGTCTGGCAGCCGCAATCAAAGACAAATAGAATTGGTAAGAATGTGAAAGTGAGAGAGAAGAAAGTCCCTTGTCAGTGGAATAAAATTTAATGAATTGTGAGCGTCGATCAAGCAGATGTTCGGTTAATATTAAGCAATTGTATTCAATCATACATACTCGTACATACATATGTAAGTATATACTCTGCGTGTCACTTACACAGCCTTAAAGTCTGTATATGTATATCGTGGACGCTTGTTTTCTTTCAAGATAGAGACAGTTTCCTAGTTTAATGAAGCTCTTATGTACATACATAAGTGTTTAAGGCGAAATCTCTCGCAAATTGTCGAGATGGCGGAAGAAATTGAGCTATTTCAAATGGATTTTGTGAATATTTTTTAAAAACACATTTGGGAATTGTTCCATGGGAAAAACATTAGACTCGTGATGTGGTTTATTTTCGATTTCACTAGGAACGATCAGAAGCTGTTGAAAGACCGCCCGATATTTCCTAATTAAAAGTATTTTCGTGTATAAATTAACTCTTCCCGTTGGCCACACAATTCAGACTTACCGATCACCTAAACAAATAGCTATTCCCAATTCTCCACTTTCAACCCTAACCACACATACAAAGTGTTCTAACATTCGTACACATGGATTTCTGTGTAGTGGAGACTTTTACGCTCTCTTCACCTGGTGGCTCAATTCCTACAGTGAGTACCTATGCAGTCAATAATAACGCAGGCTGTGCTGTTATGTGCTGAGCATTCCAGCTGACATTCGAGTTTTGTACATAGTACCGAACGGACGTGTTTGTTCCGAGACAAAAAAAAGTAAAGAACTCGCATATTTACGCGTTATCATATAAGGAATTAGAAAAAATCACATAAGAGCTCACTCTAAAAGGGGATAGCTGAAAGTGTTCAGGTCGGTGAGACCAAAGCTTTATCGAAGTGCCTCCTAGTAAGGGTAAGGAAATTTTGTGAAATTTTGTGTTCAACAACTTACAAGCTCCATAAAGGGTTTTACTTTAAATCAGAAAATCAATGCTACCATTTCGCTTATCAGCAAAACTGGCATGCTAAAGCACTTAGTGTGTTGTAAATATTTTCTAAAAATTTAAATACCACTTAAGTGTACTTAAAATCTGTGAAATTCGCCAAAAAGTTTTCGTTTTAAATCGATCAACGTGCAACCAATTGAAGCAACCAAACTGCAAATGCGCATGCGCAGCCGCACGGACCCGACAACCACTTGCCAGCGTAATAAAATACAACTAACATCGCTACTCGAGCACCACTCAATACCACTCCAATGTGTAAATAGAACAAAACGTACAAAAATAGCGCGCGTTTCAAAGGACGGAGGACCACACCAGACACACTGCTAAATCTGAGGGGCAAGGGGGTTGAACACAACAAAATAAAAGGAACTTTAATTGAATAAAAAATTTGCAAACGCACAGCTAAAAACTCGTTTCGCTTTATTTAAATGCATATTCCTGCTTCTTGAACCTTTACTGGTTTTTGTTAGGCGCAAATGAAAATACCTTCGCATGGAGCCAAGTAGAACACAAGAAATTGCAAACGGCAACACACATTCTCAAATTTCGCGAGTACCAACGAGCGTGCCAGCAGACTGCTTGCTTGCGAAACGCGGCAAAGTCAATCATTCGTAAACCTGATTTTCATAGCCTTTTTATAAGTGCATACATAAATACCTACGAGTATATGAACGTATCTTTGGTTAAGCGCTTATTCAATTCAGAAATCATTATTTCATTGCGCAGCTGGAATTCCGGCTGGCTGGACCCTGTGAATATATTTGAAGCTGGCATAAAAAAATTGCAAATCACCACAGTCATTCGGTAAATTAAACTGAATACGGCCAATGCGACTAGGCTCCTATGGCGCAAGCGTAATTTGAGAAGAACTGTTGAGCGCGAGCAGAATTATTTTATTCAATTTTACTTTTTATAATGCAATTTAGTTTTATTTAACATATAAAAACTAATTTAATAGCAATTAATTGATTACTGCTTTTTCATTCTTTACAGTTATTTGACCCAAACTCATTCCACCATGCTCAAATGGGCAGTTAATACGCCTCGGCTCTCATATCTAAGTGAGACCGACTGCAAAGTGAATACTGTGGATTTGCAGCTCAAAACTTTGACCACCTTGTCTACAGAGGAACTGAGTGAACCAAGTGAAACGCCTTCCACGCAAACTCGCACACTCTCCACCAAACGACAACGTCATAAACGTACCCATTCAGAGTCTCATCTACCCAGACGCTTGCAGAACTGGCTAGGAAAGGAAAATCAGTTTGAAGAGCGCAATCAAGTGACATCCACACCGCTTCACTCAACTTCCAAAACAGATGGTAAAAGCTGTTCTTTCCGCCATCTTAATAGTCTAAAGGACTTGAGCAACATCATTGCGTTCGAAACTTTCAACAATAACACTTTACCAAAATCAATTGCCGCACAAATGAACACGCCAAACCAGAGCCTTGAGAGCTGTCGATTAGTTAACAATAATCCATCCAACTATGCTGCAACGTTACCCACTCTCGAGGTGGAATACTCGCCGTGTGGTCTGGTGCCTGGGCCGATACTAGCACTACGTGGAGTGGGCATCGCCGACACATATTTTGACAAGCCACGGTATCTGCCAACCGATCAGCAAAGTCTAGCTCAATCACAGTCCATACCAGCAATTTCCGCTCGACAAAGTCAGCCAAATACACACATATCGTTGAATAGTGTACGAAATGATACCACTTCGTTGAGCTCCTCCAAGATGGGCGATCAAACGTTAGAACGTATGATAGACGCAATTCTAGAGAGCACACGCAAGGAAAAGAGACACATGAAGTTCGCGAGACATTACCACCATCATCAACACGTTGTTATGTCTCCCACATATACACCCGCTGAAGATCCAGCTAACGATCTTAGCGAGTTTTGGAGTGAGGAACGAAAAGCAGCACCGATCCGTAAAAAGAGGCGCTCGCTGCCTGCTAAAATTGCTATGATGCAATCATTTAATGAGCGGGAGGTCCGCTCTCCCATCGGAGCAATACACCGTACGCAACGATTGCGAGATAACAATATTTTCAATCTGCGCAGACAACGTGCGATACGTCGAAAAAGAAAAGTATCTAATAAGCCTTTCGGGAAAACCACAAAACACTCTACAAATAAAAATATGAAAGTAGATGAAGCCAAAGTTTCACCGGAACTCGCTGCGCTTAACTCCACAACGTTAGAAAATGCAAGTCCTGACAGTGGACACAATTCTTGCAGCGAGCTTGATGAGAACTCCATTACGCTTGCAAATGACTGCTTGCCGGTCATTGATTTTTTAGAGAATACCGACTTTCGAACTTTGGATGCTACCAAACGACGTTTGAGCTTTTCTAACAAAACCATATCGGTCATCCAGCAAGACGCAACCTTCGATATCACTACTGCCTGAATTTTTGTGCTCTCACTCAAACGCTTACTAAATTATTTACGTAGATACATTTTAGTTTAGTTTATTACATTTTGTTGCCTGTTGTTAACTCCAAGATGATTTGATTTTGAATTTTCAATCAAATAAAACTATATTTATTTGTCACAGAAAATTTTTGTTTTATACATATAGTACATTCATACACACATATGTATGTATGTACATACATACATGACGGGATGTGGTGTTCATAGAGCGATCCAGTTGATTTCGATCGCATACTAGTACATACGAGTATGTACATACATGTAGTATACAAAAACATATTTTAAATTCGTTTTGTTACCGCCGTGTTTTGTAAAAAGTTATACGAATTCTTCACAAATTTACATTTTATGCTAGCTTGGACCACTTTAATTGCTGCCACTTTGTCTCACTTTAAGCGGGGTAGTTTCGAACTGCGGGTAAACTGCGGGTAAACGAATTAGTATTCCGATGGCAAATAGCGCACAAGTGTCCACATACCATGACTAAGTTATGCATAGAAGTAGGGAAAGAGACCCCGCGTGGTGTCATATGGAAATTACAAATAACAATAAGTACACCGGCGTAGGCAATTAACTTGCAGTCCAATGACGGACATACAGTGACCGCAACAACTGTATATATGATATAAGGGTAATTTTATTCATAGCCAATATTTAACTAAATTTTTGCAAACATATGTCTACATTGTTCATAATGACAATAAGCGCATGAATTTATATTAACAAATTTTATTTTTAAAAAATCAACGATTTTTAACATTTTATTTACAACCTTGAAAAAAATCTGTATATGTACATACATATACATATCTAGTTCACACTCATATTTTTCTTGGGGCTCTGAATAAAAAGTTTAATATTTTGACGTCCTTAAGTTCGTTGAATTTCTATAAATATTAGGTCCATTCCTTTACTTTTCCTGTAAGTTCCTAAAAAGTGTCAAAATGCAAGAGAGTAAGGTAAAAACGCTCTCTAATAGAGAATTAAAGGAAAAAGTACGGGAATGCAAAAAACCATTTTTTTAGCCTAAGAAGCTAATGTCAGAATATTTATACAAAAAATGGTTATAAAAACACTTAAACGCAAGCAAAACTATCACAAGAACTTACGATTTTATATATTACTTTAGCACTTTCATTTTTACTGAAATGTTTAATTTTTTACACAAATTTTGTAATTTTCTTTAGTTTGTGATTTCACAATAATACTGCTAACAGCTGATTTTGACACTTTTTGGATATTTACAGGCAAAAAAACTTCTGACTAAATCCTGTAACTTCGGACAAGAAGAGAGTCGCAGTTACTCTCCCAAGTGCGCTCTCAGTTACAGTTTTTTGAGTACGGGAATGCTTTTTGGACTAAATCCTGTAAAAAACTGTAAAAACTGTAAAAAACTGTAGATAAGGAAAGGATCATTTTTAAGAAATTCTATCAAAAGTGTAATGGCAAAAGAATCCCAACGTGGTCAATAGTTTGAGTCACTGTAGCTGCTAGTTTGCGGCATGACCCAAGAACATTTGCATTTGGCAAGACTAGAGTAAACAGTTAACAGCTCACAGCTGCCGTTATGGTGCTGAAAGTTTATTGCCGTTGCAAGTGCTGTTCCTCGGCGGTGTTAGGATTGGTACACTCTTACGTGAGCACACTTAAGTACATACATACATATGTACATACGTATGTATCTGCCCCGTATAGATTTTGTTATTTGCTTTTATTAATTTAACATACATTGTACATATGTATGTATGTACATATGTTCATACGAGTATATATTTATCAAAGTATTTTTATAATTTTTGTATTGTTTTTATTTTTCTCTTTCTGCTTATGGAATATTAATCAAACTTTCAATTCTAGTATAATATTATGCTTCGCTCTTATTTTTGGCAGTTTTGTTTTTTTAACTGTAACTATAAAAAAATCGATTCAAAAACCAAAAAGAAGTCAGAGCTTTCTGTAACTTCTACTTTGTTGTACTTATTGTACATGTATTGAAAAAGTTATAAAATATAAAAAAATCTCTTAAATAAATTATCAAAACGATATATGTACATATGTATATCAAACGAAAAACAGTAGACATATCTAATGGTGAATTCTTGACTAAATTAGTGTGTTACCTTCCCAGTCATTGACTCATACATTAGCACTGTCCTTATTGGTTGTGTATTATTTTTTTATATCAAGAGTTCCACCATATTCAATGTCTTATTGCTATTACCATTGTTGTTGTATTGCAGCTGCTCTGATTTAGCTAAGAAAATGTGACACAATTCCAACAAAAGCAAACAATACTCCTGCGGAACCAGAAGGTTCATTGGTTCACTATGGTACGAGTATTATAGGTTTTAAGACTTTACTTAATGTTCGGAACTACAGAGATGCGCATCTAAGAAATAAACGAATATCGGTGTATGTATGTATGTATATTTGTATGTACCAATGCGTCAATATGAATCTCGAAAATACATACAAGCATACAGATACATAAGTATATTTACTCGTATGTTTGTACGCTTATGCATATCTCCAGCAGACGTAAAGAAATTACCAACGTACATATGTACATACATATGTATACATACACGTAACCAGACTCCGCAGTTAAATGCGTATGTATGTATGTATGTACATATGTATATATGCTCGTACGTATGGATGTACGTTTTTTTTATATTTTCTTGAATGGTTATGCGGGGAACACGACCACTCGTGAACGTAGATATTTTGCGCCAAAAATTGCCAAGATGGTAATTTAGCGACATATGTCACAGTCGGAAGAGGCAATAGCGACGCACGTGTAGCCAAAGCGCATCTGTCGCCAAGAGCAGCGCGAGTCAAGGACCAGAGGTACCAGCCACTCTAGTGGCAGCAGCAAACGCAAATGGTAGCTGAGGCGGGTGGTTTGCGTTGGCGATGGTCGTACAAATTGCTTTACGACGAGTGTCGCTATTTTCCTCCTTTCTGCGAGAACTTTTGTTGCTGGAAAAGTGAACTTAGGGTTAAAAGTGAGGGCGAGCGCCGCCAGCACTTAACAAAGGACATTCATTCGTTTCAAGTGCCCCTCCTCTGCTATTTATTAAAGCGTGGTTTTTCAGCACTTCAGCTACTCTTTTGTGTACAGGAATCCAGTTGTCGTTATTAAAAGTTGCAGCGCCTTCCATTTCACCGCCAAATCAAGGAAACCCAGCAAACATTTCGTGTTATAAATGAATCATTAAGTAGCCCAATTCCGGGGTCTTTGAGAGACCCATTAAAACTGTTTCCCTTGCTGCAATGAAAGTGACTCTTATCGTCATTACATGCGGTTCATTTCGGAAACTTTCTCTGCACTCTTTTAAAAACGATCATAGCTACATACATTTACGTAAGTGCTTAGTGCTGCGAATATGTTTGCTGGGCAGGCGTTCGTTCGCCAGTCCTTTGGGTTTGAAAATGAATGAATGTCGCAAATCGAATTGTTGATTATAAAACTCTTCTGCTATAGATCGGTTGCAATTGTTCGAATGCTGCCATGTGTTGAAGAAAGGATTGTCGAAGGATTTGTTCGCGATCAATCAGTAATCAGAGCATATTTCGCGCATATCCATGGTTCCACAAACGATTGTAGCAGCCATGACAATTTTAATTGATTGATGCTTAATATACATACATACATATATGTAAATATGTATACACACAAACATACAAATGTACATATGTATGTATGTATGTATGTATGTATTTATGTAAGTACTTTCGTGTAAGTGAGATGGTAAGGCAGAGCACTCAACGCCAAATCAGGATTCCTTTTCTTCGCTACTGTCATTTTTCACAGATACTTTGGGCACACATAAACAAATGCACGCGAGCCATAGCGACGTTGATTAATCGCAGTGATATTGTTACATTCTTCATCATATCCGGCGGCATCTTCTTTTGAAAAAAAAAAAATGTGCCTACGCTGCGCAGAAAAGTGATGAACTCCTGTTAGTTTCTAAGGCGTTTTGTGCTTGAATTGTTCACTATTAACATTGTATCTTTTAGCTTCCATGTTTCCGCTTCTGCATTGCATCTGTGAACCGGTGCTCCTTTTTAGTATCCTACCAACCATTCTTAATTCATATGCGTTGTTGTGTTTTCATCTATGTTGGCCTTTTGAGCTGTTGCTATTACGATAGAATCCTTGGCACAATAACAAAGATATTGTGCCATTCAGCGATGCTATTCATGTCCCCATAATGTGTTTTATAATGCATCATAGAGATATTTGGAGCAAATGGTGGATAAAATTTTGCATTGTTTGACAGTTCTTTGTGATATTAAGTATTTTTGGAAAGTTCCTTAGCCGTTTATGGGTGCCAGTGTAGTCGCACTAATATTTAGCGACTGCAGCGCGGCCATATGCAAGGACACATTCGCGCATACAAAGTAACTTTCCTTCAGTGTGCACGTAAGTCATGTACTCGTATACCAAGGAATCTTACTGCGCTTCTTCCCATTTTGGTATTTATCGCCACTTTCTATGTAAATCCCGCAATTTTGTTAATTTATTATGCAAATTATTTTGATTTTTTTTTCAATTTTGTATTGCGATGTGGGTCACTGCAGGCAGTCTTTTCTTGCTCTCAGCTATCTTGTCTTTCACAAACTGAATACGTACTTTACGTAAATGTTTATATACACGTGCATATA
Organism: Philophylla caesio; assembly: GCA_963971545.1. NCBI lineage: Eukaryota > Metazoa > Arthropoda > Insecta > Diptera > Tephritidae > Philophylla > Philophylla caesio. The sequence goes on from OZ020607.1 coordinate 123,995,838, forward strand.
TTTGTACATAGATACATACATATGTATATAGAAAAAAGGATTTCGAGGTGTTTTAGGGCTGTCTGTGCTTCATTAATTTCCCTTCGCTTTCATGCTTTAACTGTTGTTGTTAAAGCTGACGTTTTTAATTTAAAAAATTTCACTGTTACGAAAGATGTCAATCTTACTCAGCGTAGCCCAGCAGTTGGACTGCTGTCCCATGTCCGCATGACTGTTCATTCTTCATGCTTGTCTTGCTACTTGCCTTGTCGCAAAATGTCTCAAAAGGGGTTAAATGTAAATTATAAACATAAAAAATATAAAAACAACCCAACAACTGCAGATGCCACCTCTCTGTGTCATGGTTTTCTTGTGCCGCGAAGATTCACATACATATGGGACGCGGCACGTCCTTGCGCCTCGCATGCTAACACCAAACGAAAATATAGAAAATCCTAGTGCAACGCCTAATGAGTCGGGCAATGTTGTTGCTGCAATTAAATTTAAATAAAAAGGTACGATTCTTAAATTTTATGTGATATGAAGGTACAACAAACTTAAACATCTACGATCCTTAAACAGGATCAATCACTGCGCGAAGGGAAACAGTTGTGCCACAACAAACAGTCACTTGCGGATGTGGTGGAGCCGACCATGTGAAATAATTTCTTATGCATATCTACTTAATTAGCTGGGTAAAAGACAGTTGCGATCCGTCTTTGCCAATGACGAGAAAGTAAGCAGTTGGCGTTGAAAATGCTTGGGAACAACTTGCGGCAGCTTTCGTTCTTGTTTCCGGCCCATCAATTATGTCGTCAAATGGACATGATCAATCTATCTCTATAAACCACATATTCATATCGTGAATGTTTCAAACATTTCCATGCGTTACTTGTTGGGGTTGTACAGGACACTATACGGAAAATATTGTAAAATTGATAGCCTAGCCAACTGACCTTCGCCACAAAGCGCGCTGGCGGCGTGAACTGAACGCGGCGCGCAACTATAAACAAACCGCGGCAAGGAGGTCTGTGTACACAAAGCACTAAAAGGCGCATGAATTACGTCGCATTAGAAACGCTACAATGGCCAATGCTCTGATCAATACACTCGTAATTGCTTAGCAAAACACCAACAGCGACAACAAAGACAAGTTAGGACCAAAAAAGCACCCTTCACATTCGAAAGGGCTACTCCAATAATAGATTTCACAGATTTTGGTCAATGATCAACGGAAACAACGCGGCACTGGCCACGCAAATATTATATGTATGTAATTCACGCACGCCTTTTGTAGCGCGTTTGTTTAATTGACCAGTGGCTATAAAGTCCGTTGGGAAATAATACACAGCTCTCTGCGATTCATGTTACTTTGGGCTTAACCGTTCATGCGTGAACGGACAGACATGTATCTACATATATACTTGTATGTATGTAGATGACCCTCGTCAAACATGAACAAAACAGTGCGGACATGAAACAAGCAAAGCAGTCGCGGCAGTCAAGGCAGTCGTGGTGACGTGGGCGCTTTCCCATAACCGGAAAATTAAAACTTGCATGTGAAAACTCATCTAAGAAGAAGTCTTGCTTGTTTACAACTTAGAAGTATGTATTATCTAATGGACAACAAAAAATGTACGGTCAACTGAGCAAAAAAAAACAAATCATGGGAACTGGAATCGTGTGCAACCAAATAATTATGAAATGAAATGAAATATTGTACACATGTAGGTAAGTGTGTTGTAATAAAAAATATCCTGACAATTATTTGCCATATTCCCCTCGTTTTTTAAATTGAACAATAGTATTGACTTTCAATATTAATTCCGCCTTTGACTTTGTGTACATTAAGGCGAATTAAGTAAGGTGGCCTTAGTAAGCAGCTGATTGATTTAATTTTTCTATCGCCGTGGTACAGTAAATGTCAAAGTCATTTGTTTGTTGGTTGCTTCCGACATTCGCTGTACCGAAAGCAACAACAAAATACATGTACTTTTTTTCTTAAACATTCGCTGCCACCTTTATGAATTCGCCTTGGTGTACATTAAAAGTAAAAATAATGTTTTTCGAACGGTTTACCGAGTTGTATATTGCTTTCCAAACATGCACGAGTTAACTTTTTATACACACCACTTAATTTCGGTTGATTCCGTACAAGTTGTAGAGTTTTTTCTCCAGCAAATAATTTGTAGAAAATTGCAAAACTCAACTTATAATTTAGGGCCTTAAACTCGGTGTTAATTGCAATCAAAAAAAAAAAAATCTTTTTATAAAACGTTCATTAAAAACTCTGAAGATATTAGAACAAGCTAAACAGTCACGCATAATCAAAAGTTGCATCAAAATCATAACTTCGGTGGCAGAGCTGATATGGTTCATCACACATTCTCAAAAGAGTATTTACTTTCGATACTTTTTAATTTATTAAGTGCCTTTTTTTATCGTGTGACTGTTTTATAAGTTTTGGATGAAGTCATTACAGTAAATTTAACGGCTATTCTACAATTACATATGTACATACTCACATAGGAACGTTCAAATATTTGTTCGGAAATCCCCCACGAGATGCCAGCAAATGTATAATGTTCACACCATAGGGGTTAATCAAATGATAATCGGTAATCAATTTGGTACTTTTATCCAAACAGCGTGGTGTCTTTTCCGATATCTCTGCCTAAGCACGAGCGCTCGCTAATGCAGCTATTGTTTGTCGCCCGCATCTGGATGGTTGCACATGCGTGTGTGTAGAGCGCCCGATTCGTCGTTTGTAGCACTGTTTTACTACTAAGGCACTTAAATCAATGTAACACCATGTAATTTTCACAAAACCGAGATAATTATTATGTATGTGTGTAAATGTTCGTGCGGCAAGTAATAAAGCGAGCGCAGTGTTTGGAAAAAAATTAGAAAATTTTGGCGCAAGGCTTTAATTTTTCAAATGTAAAGGTTACATGCATTTTTATGCATTTAAACCAAAATAAAAACGAAAACTACGCGTGGTTGATTTATTTTAAAACTTACCTCTCCCACAAACCCAATCAGTTTTAGTTATTTGAAATTTATCTGAGTTGTTACCTTTACTTTGTATATATTCAGCGCCCAGAACAAAGGGCTAACAAACAAGTTTGCTTAATTTGACACATTGACGCAAAACATTATTGCATACCGATGCATTTGTGCGACCATCAAGACATATTTGACAAAGTTAACAGACGTTGGCCGGCAGCACGCGCTCCTCTGTCCGGTCAACAAAATAAGCAGAAAAGAAAAATAGAATACAAAAACACAAACAATGATAAAAACTCCTGCCATTGATTATCCGACGCACGCACTCACACATTAATGTACATTTACAAAAAGATACAAAGCCAGAGACTCGAATAATCCATTGAAAACATCTGCCTGTTCAAGTCAAACTGTGATTGGTAGCGCGTGCGCGCCATTTATGTTAATATTTAAGAGTCCACAAAAGATACTTTTGTACATACAAGCACATAGCAGATAGTTTTCCTGCAAGCACCGAACAGTAAATTTCGAGCAGTTTTAATTTAGTGCTGCCTACGCCTGCGCCGAATATCGGTTAGTAGACGTCGATCAGATCGAGGCATGCCCCTGCTGATGCACCTGTGGCGACATTCATGGCTTCAGGTGCGCACAGCCACACACACACACTCGTCCCAAATTTATTATTATGTGTTTCAAAAAGTATCCCCCTATTGATTTCTTATCAATGCGCTAACAGGCCATGTCCGGCCGACGGCTGGATAACCACGTGCCAGGATCTTCGTTGCCATTAGTCTGCAGGATGGCTGTGACGACCGACGCAATCGTAAGCAGCAGGTGATGTGCAAGCAATTAGAAAGCCAATGAACGGATCTATTAATCGGCTGTCGGCTTAAACTGGGGTTGCGTTTGCAAAGGTTGTGTTTGGAGTGGTGAACGTTTAAGAATTATTTTAAGGGCTCTGAGCTGAGAAGTTTTTTTTTTTTTGCAACCAAAATAGTAGGTATCAAACTTGCTTATACATATTTACATAAATAAGAATATTTCAATTCTTTCTTTGACGACTGCTAAAACCTAAAATGTTTGTTTCCATCAATGTAAAAACAACACTCTTTCAAAAGAGTATACAATTTTCCCTTTATTCAAATTGTGCACAGCTCATGCAACTAGTTCCATTACCAGCATACATACGTTATTAGCCACAGATACTGACATACAATATACATACATACATTCATATGTATTTATGAGCATACATACATACATGCCTGTTGTATAAGAAAATTCCCAAAATTCAACGAACATTATTTAACCGGCTTGTTTGGGTTTCCTTCTAACATATTCAACCATTTTGTACAAAACAACTCTAATTCGAATTAAAATTGAATCGCCAGTTGCGCCGAAGCGTGCAACTTGTATATTTATGAATTTCACCCAGTTGAACCGTGTAAGACATATGAACCGAAGCGAAGGATTTGCTCAGGGTACCATATGGCGCAGTCGAGAGCAGCTACATAGTCCTTCGCAAACAAACGGTTAGACAATTCGGCATGTGTCGTGTCTGTTTACAGAAATAATCGGAAACGTTTAGTTTGCTATTTGACCATTTCGAATCGGAAACGGAGCACAACAACACTAAACGCACTTGAATGGCTAAGCCTTAGCGGGCAGGACTAAGCGGAGCAGAATAAACGTTTTGTTCAAGCAGCTAACAAAGCAATTTATAGTACGTTTCTGACACTTTCTTATCCACTTAGCTTAGCCGCTTCCATTTAACTCTGCACGATGACTGAGTTTGCAATAAATCCATTTACTTCTTTGTATGGCAAATACCCTGTCACATGTGTATGTGTGTGTACAGAGGTACATATGTAGTACATATATACTAGGAATGTCAATTCCGGCATCCCGGACTTTTTTAACTCCCGATTATGCTAAATTCCATTAAGTTTTAACGAGTGTCCAACAATAGAATGGCATACAATTTATTAAAAGGTTTGGTAAAATAAATTATATGGCCAAACAATAACAAAAAGTAATTATTATAATGTAGAGGATACAGGTTTTATATGCAACAAATTGAAGTCCAGATTGAAGGATAACACACTTGATGCTTTAACTTTTTTTTTAAATCGCATTTTGATTAAAAAGTAGTAATTCTGCCTAGCTCAAAATGGAATGGGTGATGCATTTAATTTTTACCTGATGTTTATATTATGTATATTTACTGTCCGATTCTGAGTTCTTCTAAGATTATCAAACATATACAAATTTTCAAAAGTTTATAGTAAGTCAATAACATTTTTTATATATATAATTATTTTTGATTACGTATATAATACAAAAAACTTGGTAAATTTTTCTTTTTGAATATGGGTTTAATAAATTATGATTTATCAAGAACCAGAATCGGACTGTTAATATTGATCTCACACAGTGATTAAAAATATTTTTACTATATATGGATTTGCTGCTGTACCAAATATGTAATCGTATATTTGTACTTGAAGAATAAATTACTTTGTATGTTGGATAAATTTAACGTTTATTATTTTTTGGGATTGAAAAGACCAATAAATATATACATACATACATGAACTACCACAAAGTGTCCATCTTTGTTATAGTGTTATTTAAAATACTACTATAATAGGACGATTACAGAAATGTAAAATATTTTTTTAAATAATAAAAATTACGAATCAAAACTTCCTGAATTTCGGGATCCCGGGATTGTCCCGGAATTTTGTTTTCAAATCTCGAAAATCCCGGGATCAATAAAATGCAAAAATGTACAAATGTATCTACATATGCAAAGTGATTAAAAGTCGTCAGAATTATAGCTGTCATTATGTTACTCACTTACGAGTACGTCGAAAGCAACGCGGCCAGCAGCTGCATGGTCCTTTATGATTCCTCAGGTGATGAATAGAAAATTTTCATCAACACCTAAGCAACAACTTCCGGTCAGGAGAACTCAACCCGACTACTGAGATCCTATCGACGGCACGTTAATGTGTCGAACGCGTGGCGGGTGACCACCACAGGGCGGCTCTTGGCTGCATCTCTGGCTAATGTGCGATGCCGCCAGCTATGTCGGGTGGTCTCGATACTTTTGTTTTGGTCATTAGCTGCTAAATTAATGTTGTCCAAAGCGGTTAAGCTTGGCGGTCCTGTTGAAGTCAACATATGTCAATTTTGTGGTTTACTGTTTGCTCGTGTCCGCATACCGCCCACTGATTGTGGTGACAGATAAGAATATGCTCGTACCAATTTGATATGCTGCTTGTACGAATAGCTATGCGAATGTGTGTATGAACTACAAGTCAAGCCGATTGTGTAACAGATTGTATAACCCGCTGTCAACGCAGATAAAAACCCACACAAAAAGAGTGACTTTTCAAGTGTATACATACATATATACATATGTATGTATGCCTGTATGTATGTATATGTACATACATAAGTTTATATGTACATATATATGTAGCTACAAAAGTGTCCTTTTACATTCGTGCGTACTTAAACTAAAATTATTATGTAACGAATATTAAAATTGCATTCACATACATACATATTCGAGTACATACATATCTACACATGTAGGTACATATGAAATTGTAATTTTTGTCAGTTGCACGTTACATGCAAAACAAGCTAGCATTGTATGGCACAGCGAGTATTACCCGAGTTTATCAACGTAATCGCGTTAGAGAGATGCAATCTTGCGGTTGCACGGACTTACCAATGATTAATGATTTCAACATTTGCGGTTGTGCCATAGGCCGCTCAATTATGGACGTTTTATAATTGAAATTTCGGAAAATAATACCACGCACTCAATGTTAAATTGAAAACGGCAATAATGTCGCTAATGTTGAACAAATTATAAGGATAAAAAATAAGAAATTAAGAATGTTATTTAGACTTATGTAAGTATCGAGTCATTTCTTTTCCAAAATTAAACTGACCTGAAAGCGGTGCTTACTGACTACCTTTTCGAAATTGGCGCCATACAAGGCCCTTGCTTTCGGCGCAGCTGCCGCGTTAATCCGTTTTGATACGATTAACGTAGGGCGATGTGTGAAATATTGAAACAGCGCCTCCTTTAATGGCAATTCCCACCATTGGATTGTCGCTTTTATTTCTTTTGTGTAACCTAGCGAATTTCTATATATGTATGTATGTATGTATGTATGTACATATGTACGTAGTACGACCTCATGCGATTATGTATAGTATGTTTGACGGCACAAATACTCTATTGTTGAAACGAAGACGACCTCTTCAATTGCTCGAGATCATGTTTTTTCTTTACATTCGCAATTGTCAACCCAAAAATATTGGCAAACGGGAACGTTGATAGATTTAAGCACTCAAAATAACTCACAATGCAAGTTAACATTAACCACAAATTACTCATATTTATAACAATGAAGGGTAATAAATTTAAAGGACTCGACAACTAAATATGTGCATACGTGTGTACATAGTACCAATATACGCATTTAATTGCATATGTATGTATTTACTATACATCTCAAATTCGCAAAAGAAACAAAAACGATGGCAATTACACAATGTAAACAATGAGGTTTAAGACCAGAAAAATAATTTTGTTTAGTATAAAAAAAAACAAAAGCTGTTTCGGCACAACTTCCTCATAAATGCTTACATGTACATATGTATGTATGTATGTATGTATGTATGTCCATTACTATAAAGTGGTTTTGAAGTTAGTATCAAATATGCGAAATTTACATCTTCTACCCAAATCTGGATGATTTTATTTTATTTCTCACATAATTGTTAATATTACCTGTACATACATACGTATATTTTTTCCTCAGAGTTTAAACCAGCCAGTTTTTCTGTGCTGGTTTAAACTCAGTTTAAACTAAGTTAAGTTAAACTCAGTTTAAATTTAAACTTAGTATCCTTGCGCTCAATTAAATTTATTGCAACCAAAACGAAGTAGTCAGCAAACAGCTGATAAGTTAAACTAAGTTTAACTGTGCGTGATCGGCCGTTTAAATTTAGTTTAAACTCCGTTTAAAGTTGACTGAAAAACTGCATATTGAGTTTAAACTTAGTTTAAACGACAAACAGAGTTCTACTTGCACTGAAAAACTGGCCGTAAGCGAATGAAGAGGAAGGATACTCTAATGAGTACTACTATAAAGTCATAGCAGTATGCACGACTTTCAACCTCTCAGCTGCATCCACGCACTTAAATCTATCTACAAACCAAGTAGTGGTTTTCTGTCTAGAGAAAGTAAGTGTACGAGTATCTAGCGGATCGAAATGAATTCCTTTACGTTTAATTGATCAACGTTCGGAAATAATACTAACGAAATGGGCAGAGGAAACCATCTCATTTGACGACACGCATATTTATCGTTAACAAGCGACTGTTTAGTGCAGATTTTGAAGTATTGGCATTATTGGACTAATTTTTTTAAATGCTTCTAGAAACTTCATTTCGGGAAATAGTGAGCGCTACAGAGGTATAATAAGCGTTTTTACCAGTTCAGATAGACATGGACTTAGAGGACCTTTGCCCCTATACCATGCCACAATCGATCTTTTTCGAGACACTCTTGATAATCGTGTCGAACGGCATAAGATTGCAGTTCCGAGCTGGCATCGCGTAAGTCGCTATAGATCTTACGCCGTTTGCACCCAAGCTCTTAAGGCGAATATCGATTAAGCCATTCGTAATATAGTGCCCGAAAGCACCACCCATATGTTGGGAAAAGTACATTAACACGATGCGTCATTGCGAATTATGAAATATGAAACCAACCGAGGCAGCCCCATCAATGAAATTGAGTTCTACCCATATTGATAATGCTTAAATTTTTATTTTTGACTTGCTCTGTTCAGCCCGTCTTAACTTCTTGTCGATTCGTGAGATATGTAAGTGCACTTATTGAAAATTGAAACCCTGCAAAGCCGAGGGTTTATGTCCACAAGCTGTTTGAGATACTCTCGATAGGGGTTATGTTTCGACAGTAATTGCATCAAGATATAATTTGTTTACACGTGGGATCTTATTTTAAAGAAACTTAGTCTTTTTTGATATGCTGGTGGCTATAAATACTTGCCCTTTAAAGGTTCATACCAATGTAAATATGTTTGTATACGTACATGTAACAATGTAAATTTATATTCATAACTTTGATTGCGCTTAGCAACACAAAGAAGAGGTTAATCCGTCATAAATTATATTCCTAACAAAAATAATTCATTGCGACCAACTGTATATAATCCATTAACGCGGCTTAACATAATAAATTAAATTGTATAAAAGCTTGCTATCAAGAATTCATAATCCGCTAACCAAAACAAATTCAACATGCACTGACTGGCATCTGCCATCGTCGACCAAAAACAATCGCGTAAAAGTGACCGCAGAAGCGACGAAAATCGCGGTTTCCTAATGATACCACACACATGCGTACACGCCCGTCATTTACATACATACCTTTAAAAATGGCAGCGTAAAATGAATACTGAAATTGTTGTTGTAACTAAATATTGTCCACTCAGGATGTGGAGGGATGCTCGCAAAGACGCTTTGTTTGTTTAGGACGGCGCAATGGCCCTTAATTGCTGCTCTGATGTTGTTGATGCCACTCGCAATGATGAACGGCAACTAAACGCACGAACTACATTCAATGCTTTACGAATGTTTTCTTTCAGAGAACTAGACTTTGACAAAACAATTACAAGCCAATTAAAAGCGCCGCGGTTGAGTTAAAATTGAAAAGCATAGAAAAAGCAACTGTCACACGGTTATTAACAACTGATTGAATGCATCAAAGCCATGCAGTTATTCATACATATGTACGAGTATTTACATGAACGCGTACAATTCCATTTGACCGTCCATCACGAACCCGAGTTGGCAGTTGATGACTCAACGAAATATGAAGTTGCAATTTTTATTGCTGTAATTTCAGTTTATTTGGAAAATTGCAGCATCATGAGATCTTTACCGCGTCGAAGGGTTGCACCGTATCACAGACGATGAGATATTTAGACCTATGTATGCAAATGAAAAGGGTGAAAGTGAAAGTACACACATACATACATATGTATGTACATACTCACTTGTGCATATGAACTCAATTAAGAATTCGATATTTGTAATATATGTATAAATGTGTGCGCGCAAGAGAACTCCTTGGATATTCGCGACGTCAATCAGCAAGTGATGCGCACTTAACTCCCTGCAAAATATAATATTGGAAATCTTGTTACAAAATATCATATAATGTAGAGGTGTGTACGATACAACAATTTTCTCACTATTGCACAATCCCATTGAAGTGTTTCACAGGCCATGCAACTGCATGCATTCGTGCATATGTTCATATTTCATAGATATTTAAGAGGAAGCAAAGGGTTACATGGGAATCGCACATTTCGTATGCAACATGGGGCGTAGCGAGGTATTGAAAGTGTTCAACGTTGCATGTTGCGATAATAAATTAGTAAAAATATTTCAACGTTCAGTATATGTATGTATGTATAGGTACATCAATTGAAGTGAGCATTGATATTCGCGCTAAATAAAGCATCCGAGCAAATGATAAAATAAGCATTTACATGTGTGTGTACATGTATGTATGTATGTATGTATGTATATGTTCATGTACATTTCATGTATTTTTTTTTAAATTGCTCAGCCTTTTTACAGGATCAGCCATTTTTAATTTTTAAAATTTTTTTTCAATTCCGTAATCAATGTCTCAAACTACCTTTGGGTAGTAAATTTCTTAAAAATCTGTTACATAAATACGATGTTTACTTAAGAAATTTGATAAAGTACATGCCAATTTTCGATCGACCGATTCAGCGTAGGGGTTGTTAAGCGCTGCAAAATCATGCCGGACGGCGATAATTAAACTTTTTGCTGAGTGATGAAAGATCAAGATATTACTGAAAAGTGTATTTTTTTGTTTGTACTTCAAAAGCAGTTAATATTGCACTTGGCACTCCGCTTGAGTTTGAAATTATAAACTTATTCCAGGTTTATCCAATCTGAGCGAAATATGGAAACTGTTGCTCTCTTATACTGCCCTTCATGTAGGTACATTCATACGTACGTACAAATAAGAGGAGGAGAACAGTGCTACATACTAATATACATGCATACATATGTATGTATTGCCTTGCAAGTTGTGTAAACAAATCGGTAAACGAATGGCTCGTCAGATTTCAGGGATACTCCTAAATTCATATCACACGCAGTCACACCTTTGGCGGCAGCTGATTCTACAGCACTCACTGCAAGGGAATAGCGTTACGCACACATCTTACATATATGTATGTAGGTATACCTACTACATACATATCTACATAAATAAAAGTTACATATATAAAAAATATTAATGTATGCATGCATTTTAATTTTGAAATTCAAATTTCCGATAAGTGCGAGTAGACTTCTTGACGCCGGCTTTTAAGAGATTGAGTTTATCGATCGAGTAAAAATGAATATTTTGTATGCAAATATTTACATTTGTTTATATGTACATACTACATAGTATATGTACATATGTATGTATGTATGTGCATATGAATGTTATGCTGAATTGTTAAAGTCAATATTGCATGAAATAAGATGTCACCGACGTGAAGAAAGAAACATCAATAAAAAGTGCTGGAGCGATGGAATTTAAAATATGCTAACTAAATTCAAGAAGCGATCAATCATTCGAAGTCTGTTTATAAGTAAACCTTATGTAATCCAGGCTATAAGCTATCATCATGCTATAGTTCATTTCAATAAGTTGAATTGTAGGTCCCCCATTTGTGGTAGAATATAAAGACGCACACCACAAATGGTAGGAGAAGCTCGGCCAAACACTGAGCTACATATGTACATACATATATAGTGTAAGCGCCAAACGATTATTATTATTATGGATAAATACAAATATAAAAGAATTTCATAAGATCGGTCTCATGCGTTACAAAATAGGGCGAGCGAATGGGGGACTTAGAAAATGTGGCTATGAGTCGCTTAGAGAGAGAGCTTTACTGTTCATTTGCCGGATCTTTCATTGGATTTGAGAGCTGATTGCTAGGCACGAATACTTCTACTTGTTTAAGCTTTAACCGGCAATGTTGTCATGCTTACCGAAAATTTCTTCATTATTGAAACCTTCTGTAAGCCGCAATACTATCTGAATTTCTCAGATTATTTATTTCGCTTTTGTCCACGACATTCAGATTGGTACAACAAAGTTACCAACCGTATTGAATTTCTACGTTGTGACACCGGCTTATAAAACTTGTTGGTTATTTTTTGATATTGAAATTAGTGAGTTTCGTGTGGATTTTGGTTGGGCTCAGAAAAGACAAATTAGTTTTTAAAGTACGATACTTTTCTTACGAATTCCCTTCTTGGCATAATCAGATTTGAAATTATCCTCACCTACGCTCAGTCGCCTTGCGATCATTGCTTTACCGGGTCATGCACACATTAAATACAATTCCGAGATTAGTAGGAGTCGCTTACTTACATTCTATGTGTTTGTTGCTTATGGGTATATGCATGTATTTATATATGTACATACATACATACATATGTATGTACATGTGTGAGTTTTTTTTTTAACGAGGAAGCATCAAAAAGCCTATACCCCGTCAGTGTGAGATTTTAACAAGCACTAAACCTTCTTCTGTCATGTACCGTGTATGGATGTATGTATGTATATGTATGTATGTATGCTAAGAATAGAAATGTGCCCAAATATCAGCACATTCAAATAATTTGCATAAACAATTGTAATTTTTCGAACAACGAAAAAATAATTAAAGGATAATCTGTAGAAAAAGGGTGTAGGAATCTTTTTTAAATAGTAGTGTCCTCTCTACTTTTAACATAGTGAACATACACGCGGAAGGCCAGTGAAAATTCGCTAATTGTCATACATACATACATACTTAGTTCATTCAATATTTCAGTTATTTGTTGTTCAGACTAACCGTTATGTACCCATTTACCAACGCAACAATTACCAACCCAGGGGTGCCCGCTCACAAGAAAACAAAACATAACTGGGTGTCACGTTTCGTCTTTGGTTTGCACACTTCCTTTAATGAAGTTAATGGCATTACAGCGTTTGTATACCTGCATTTGGCATAAATAATTTTTATAGACTGAAAAAACACCACCTCCTACCACTCCCTAATTTTGCACCATTGACATTTCAGCTTAAGGAAGGAAAATGTTGTTGAGGAATGATGCTTCGAACTATAAATGAAATAAACGTACATAAATACATATATGTTTGTAGGTATATTTGCAAATGTTTATTCATTAAATCATCTTTAGTACATATTAAGCAAAAACAATTTCAGTAATATTTGTAACATTTTAACCAGTGTATGGATGTACATATATCTATTTTATGTTATTAATAAAAAAGAAAGTTGAAACAACAGAGCTCCTGAGTGTAACAATGGCTTATAAAATGGAAATGTTATATGCAATGATCTATTTTTCGTTTTTTTTTTTGAGTGCGCTTAGTTGGGAAAGTGGAGCATAATAATATTTTCCTCCCAAATTACAAGTTTTTTTTGTGCTTCCGTCTAATTTATTAATGCATGTTATACATAACTTATCGATATCGGCGGTCTTCATTGTCACGGCCTCTACGTTCATAATCCCTTTCCTTCATTCTGTCTCGATCTCGATCCCGTTCACGTTCACGATCTCGATCTCGATCGTAGTCCAAATCTCTCTTACGTTCACTTCGGCTTCGACTGCGGCTTCGAGAATGGTGCTTATGCCTCCGTTTTTTCTTGTGTTTCTCATGATGATGGTCACGGTCTCTACTGCTATGATATTCATTTTGTGGTGATACTTCGTGCCTTCGGGGCTGTACACTATTAGCAAAGTGATCTCGATCGTCGTGCTCATCACGGTAATTTCCACTTACAGATGGCGGTGGTCTATTTCGACTGCTGCCAGCGCCCCCACTTCGGCGATCAAAACCAGCATCTTCATAATCGTAGTTCGCAGATGCGCTATTGGGCACCGAATTTCTTGATGAACTTAGTTGTTGCGGAGTTATATTGTTATTACGACAGTATTCCTGTATTTTCTTCTCTATTTGCTTCTGAATTGGAACTGGAATCCGGGGGAATAACGTAGAAAACCAGTCCAGTTTGGTCAAAAATTGGTATACCATTTGTCCAATAATTATAGTCTGCAAAATAAAAAATTAATTTCATGTTTAACGATTCAAATGTCATTCTTTTAATAAACGTCATTTGACTCATACTCTCGACTCACCTGTCCCCCGCCAGCCTTAACATCTATCTCTTCCTCATCTTGTAGGTAATCTTCATACCAGTCGTACAAATCAGCTGGCGGCTGAGTATATCTAAGGTACATAAATCCTGCAAATAAATTAAATAACATTTGTCATTTTTATCATGTAAATGTAAATAACAACAAACAATTTTACATTTGGGTATCACGACCGATTGCAGAACTGGATTGATCTGATAAAACTGGGTATTGTGATGGCGGTGCTTGTAACACCTTTTGACTTACCACCTACCTAGTGCCCTTATATAGGGTGAATCTGTGTGATTTAGGAGCCCGTTAACCTGTTTTCTGGTTAACCTAAGAGTGTATAGTTTATAAAGCAAACAATAAGCCGTTGAGACTATACCGCCAGCGCCCACTCCTCGTACCTACAAAATAAATAAAAGTTTCAAAGGGACCAGAATAAGGAACTGTAACTGCTGCAGTATTGTTCTTTAAAACGAAAAGCTACATTTCATAAACTCACTCCGCCACACATTCCAGTTTGGCCAGCCGTTTTGCGTGATCCTCGCTCCCAAGGTTCCATGTGCTTTACTTGATAATAAATCTCATCCACAACTTCATGGTAAGTCTTTAGTTTGAACAAGTGCACTGCCGATGTAAGAAAGTTATAATACCGTGCAAGCAATAGAAACGGCAATTAAACTCTTTGCTACTGTACCTTTCGGGACGTACCTTTGAAATAGCTCGAGCCCTGTATATTCGCGAGAATCAGTGGATTTAAGTTCATAGTGGCCTCATTTCCCCACAGCGGTAAAGTGTTATGTTGCTTCCCGATTTTTTTAGCCGCCGTGGCTTGCTGCTGATATTCTAAAATTGGAAATTTGTAGCACTTAATTACTTCCTAATTTTTTCGTACAAAATCGAAATCGCACAGACATCGACCGAAGATTAACTATAGCTTTTCATAAAAATGTGTACTTACCTTCATCCATGTTGATGTGCACTTACTTCTCGTAAGTTATGTTAAGTATTTATAATGAATATTCTTAATAAAATTTATCTATTTCCATAACCCAAGATAAAACATTAAAAACGTTTGGCTAACGAAAAAATACATATGTGCGAAACGCGTCAGACAAGAATTCAGCTAAATGACCATTATTCAGCGAGACTCGAACTGTCGCAGTCCTGCCACTCTATCGATTAATTTGCTGGCATTTGTGTCAGAATCTTTTCTAAAACGATATACGAATATTTATTTACGATATATATGAACAGCTGTTCGATTCTGAAACGAAATACGAATATTTATTTACGGTATATGTAGCTTTGACCGTAAAGGTAATTGTAAACTGCAGAACGGAGACATGTTAGGCAACTCTGTTCTTCGCATATTTGCCAATATTCTAGCGGCAACCCCAAACCTCGCAGCCTGTGAATTTTGGGAAAGCACAAGAATAACATTTTAGATCCACTATTTTTGGAAATTCAATGTTCTTAAGGCATAAGATTGAAGGATAAAATACTTTACAAGTGTTATGTTATATTTATAAAGTGAATAAATTGTTGTATATTAATGTTATTGTACATCTTTTTTGAGCCGAAGTTCAAAGTACCTGTGTTGTTAAAAAAATATAAAATGTGATGCACGAAAACGTATAAAGTAAAGGGAACGTCCCATTACACATTTTTCGAATAAATTAAACTATTAAGAATCTGTTTTTTTGTCATAACGAAATAGGAAAAATTGGAGGACAGCAAAGACGTGTAAACGAAAATGCATAGGACGAATATCGAACGAAACAGCTGATTGGGTACAAATGCCTAAGCCCACTCACAACTTGAACGCAAAAAATACCTAATCGGTTTTTAAATAGTATGCTCAATTCCATGATAAATGTATATGAACGCTTTATTACAAGCTAACTAACGAAAAAACGGTACGATCAAGAATTTTTAATGTTTTATTTTGCTCCAATAAACATTTGTATATAATGAACCACGTTATCTTGGAACCATATTCAATTTTTGTTTCTCTATTCCTAGTATACATGTGTTAATAATTGATAAAGCCCGATTAAATGGAATACGTGATAATAGGAGAAAACAATTAGTGTATTTAATTTGCAATTTCCATATGCTAGTATTAAGGCATCCGTTCTGAGCATTATCAAAGTATTTTGAAAAAGATAGTGACAATATGTCTAGCACCTCGTCCACTGATGATAGTGGTGATCTATTTGACCCACTTGCGGAAGAATTACAAAATGTTCAATCTGTCATACACGTTACTCGTGAAAATATTGACGCCCTTAATGCAAAATTTGCCAATCTACAAGAACCACCCCCCATGTACATCACAGAGTACCAGGAACTTACGTCGAAACTACATGACCTTTTCGTAAAAGAGCACGAACTTATGGAACAACTAAGTTGTCAACAGGAAGAAGCTAGCCAAGTTGATCATCAAAAAACTCCGCTGGAATACAATCACCAAACACACCATTACCAAAACCAGCAGCATTCCTCTCATCAGCATGGACAAATAGCATCGACTGACATGGTAGGTCGCAATACTGTTTGATTTATGAAGTGTTGGCCTAACACACATACATACATATGAACATACACAAACTTACATATCAGTAAATGTATTTAAAATATCGTTTCTTTATTAACTCTTAGACGGATTGTTATGCTACAAACAGCAATAATGGCAGCCAGTGTAGTACATTGACACGGCCACCAAAAGTATTGTTGCGTGCTCACTTGCCAAATCAGCAGCGAACATCTGTTGAAGTATTGCCAGGTGTTCGGTTACGAGATGCTTTACTGAAGGCACTTAAACTGCGTCAATTGACTCCAGACATGTGCGAAGTGTCTGCTACAGATTGCGGCAGAATCATCATTCCATGGGATACAGACATAAGTTCATTACTGGTGGAAGAGATTTATGTACGCTTATTGGATAAATTTCCAATAATGACACATATTTCACATCAGTTCATAAGAAAGACTTTCTTCTCCTTGGCTTTTTGCGAGGGTTGTCGGCGTCTGCTATTCAGCGGTTTCTACTGCAATCAATGTAATTTCCGGTTTCACCAGAGATGTGCCGATAAAGTACCTACCTTGTGCCAGCAATTCCCAATGGATAATTACTACCAACGATTGTTGGCGCAAAACCCAGAAAACTCGGTTGGCATTTTACATCCAGGAAGAAATGCAGTATTGGGCCAAGTCAGACACCCTCGTACTATCAGCCAGCAAGATCGGTCAAATTCGGCACCTAATGTCTGTATAAATAATATTCGACCGTTAACGGAGGCGCAACGAAGTTTAGTTCAAAATCATGGCCCACTGCAGGTTACATTTCAATTACTTACATAAGTAAAAAAAAGCTAAATGTTAAATTTGTGCTCCCATTACAGCATCCCGGTAGCGATCATTCCAATTCGACACAGGCATCGCCCACCGGCACATTAAAAACCGTAAAGCGACAAAGAGCGCGGTCTGCAGATGAGAGTAATAAAAATCTGTTGTCGCCTCGTGACGGAAAGGGGTCCGAAGAAAATTGGGTATGCAATAAAAAAAATTATACATATAAAAAACATTCATAAAAATAACATTATTTCAGAATATACAAGCCGAAGAGATCTTGATTGGCCCAAGAATTGGATCGGGATCGTTTGGAACAGTGTATAAGGCCCATTGGCACGGTCCTGTAGCTGTAAAAACACTAAATGTAAAAACCCCGAGCCCTGTTCAGTTGCAAGCATTCAAAAATGAAGTTGCAATGCTAAAGAAAACTCGGCATTGTAATATTCTTTTGTTTATGGGTTGTGTCTCGAAACCCTCGCTAGCTATTGTAACCCAGTGGTGTGAAGGCTCCAGTTTATACAAGCATATACATGTTAATGAAACTAAATTTAAACTTAACACTTTAATTGACATCGGCCGACAGGTAGCTCAGGGTATGGACTATCTGCATGCGAAAAATATCATCCACAGGTACACACATCTTATTCGAACCTCTATTCAGATAAATATATATTTTAACTAAATTTATTTCACATAAATAGAGATTTAAAGTCAAACAACATATTTCTACATGAGGACCTATCGGTAAAGATTGGTGATTTCGGCTTGGCCACTGCAAAGACACGCTGGTCTGGAGAAAAGCAGGCCAATCAACCAACTGGTAGCATTTTATGGATGGCACCAGAAGTAATACGCATGCAAGAACAGAATCCATATTCTTTCCAATCGGACGTATACGCTTTCGGTATAGCTATATATGAGCTATTGGCTGAATGTTTGCCATATAGTCACATTAATAATAAGGATCAAATATTATTTATGGTTGGACGTGGACTACTTCGACCAGATATGTCTAAAGTGCGCTCAGACGCCCCTCAAGCTTTGAAGCGTCTGGCTGAAGATTGCATTAAATTCGATCGAAATGATCGCCCACTATTTCGGCCGCTTTTGAACATGCTAGAAAATATGCTGCGAGCAATGCCTAAAATTCATCGCAGTGCCAGCGAACCCAATATGACACAAACGCAGTTGCATAGTGAGGACTTCTATCAATGCCCTAGTCCCAAAACACCTGTTAACTTCAGTAATTTCCAGTTTTATAACAGTGCTGGGAACATCTAGCGATGCTGATCCGACGCTACAATTGTGATAACCCTAATGCGGAGCAGGCACCATCGTTTGTGAATTTGTAAAAAGGGAAAACTTGCGTGACGTCAGACTGCATAACTTTAAGATAATTGAGTGGTTGTACTTAAAATTTGTCTTAATTTTCTTTGAGTAAGCTCCCACGGGTCATATGTATTTTGTTTTAAACCCCTTATTACATATGTATACACACATTCATAAATACATACAGGTAAATAACTAAAGCATATAATCATCGTACGGAATTTTTGGCTTAGCCTAAAGAAAGATTTACGAAGAGTAAAATTATTAAGTGAGCCGAAATTGGACTAGAATTGAGATTGTAACT
This sequence comes from Philophylla caesio, assembly GCA_963971545.1. Classification (NCBI taxonomy): domain Eukaryota; kingdom Metazoa; phylum Arthropoda; class Insecta; order Diptera; family Tephritidae; genus Philophylla; species Philophylla caesio. The sequence goes on from OZ020607.1 coordinate 124,015,127, forward strand.
TTAATAAATATTTAAAATTAAGTTTAAGTACACAAAATTTAATAAGTGTATGTGTATAGTTTAAGCAAGACTTAAATCGAAATGACTTAAATCTGTGTAACTAAAAATTATAAAAACAACTTCTAAAAATATTCGTAGTGATTATTTCTTTTCACGACGTGCTAACATTAAATGTATCAGACCGAATATTCGACCGAATGTCACAAAGCTTTCAAAAGTTTGACACGGAAAAAAAATACCGGCATCCCTGAAGAGTGGATGCAGTTGTGGATAATGTTTTTGACATATACATTATTTTAAGACTGGCAATGCTTACTGACGATTTGCATTTGCTTGTGAGCTAGTGTCGTGTGGTTTAAATTTTTCTTTATAATAGGTAAATAAACAGTTTATTAAGAAACTTTTTCTGGAAAATATATGTTGTATAGGAATTAATTGATATCGCATCCTAATTTCATTACCTTCGATAAATATTGTATGGGAAAGTGCAAATAGTGACAAAAATAATAGTGTCAACTTCGTCGGAGACTACTTTCGTGTGTTCTTTCTTCCTCGTTTTCATTTGATTTTTCTCTACTCTATTTTCCTACAGCGTCTGCGAAAGAACTTGTTTATATATCATTTTAAATAGTGACCAATTAATGCTTTCCAATAAAACTTCCTAGCAAATAATTACATTCTCGTCTACAGGCTTGGAACGTTCTAATATTACACAGTGATGTAAGTAAATAAAGTTATGAACGTATATACATTTATGTATATGCATGTATGTATAAATGCACATAAATACGTATGTAAGTATATAAACATGCAAAGAAATATACATATACATAAAAATAGGTATGTACATACATATATAAAAAAAGTAGTTGCAATAGGAGACGTAGTTCTATTATTGAATGGTTTAAAATCAAGTATGTATGAACTTGGAACAGTTTGTTAAAATGAAAAAAAATCATTAATTATCCCTAAATGCATATATGTACATATGTACATATGTATATTCGTGACGACATTGTCGTGGGCGTGGCTGGGTAAGGATACCGTGCATCAGAAAAAAAAGATTATCTTAAATTTGGATCTGAAACTTTAAGAAAAAAATCAAGTTTTTATTTTCTAGTTTGAACACAGAGGACATTCCATACATATGTACATATGTATGTACCTATTGTAGGTAAATAATTGTAGAGATTTAATACGTCCTACATACATGTATGTATATACATACATACATAAACATGGATGGAGCAACCAGCCGAACGAGTTAACCCAATAACAATAAAACGTAGTTGGTACATTACCGTTGAATGCCGTCGGCTCTAATGCGAACTACTCCTGATTTTGTGTTTGAGAGATGGTAAAACTACTCCTTCAACATTTGAACTCCTTAAGACCTTACATGATGCGATGTGCATTTTCTACGTATTACCTAGTTTGATGCATTCGTCTTTCACCATAAACTTGGTTTAAAATTTGGATCTAAATATATTGAATTTATTTTTAGATTGTTAGATTTTCAAGAATAAAATCTATTTTAATTCTTAAGTTTAAAAATAAATTGGTGGAAAATAATAAGTGGGAAACAGTAAATATAAGTAGGAAATAGTTTCAAATCATATGGTCACCGCTCTAAACAAAAGTTTTCAATTTCGTAGGTATAAAATGTAATAGTAAGACCTTTTAATTTAAAATTTCAAAGAACGGTTTGAATTAGAGAAATTTTGTAGGGTTAAAAGCAAAAAAAAGTCTGTCTAAAATCAACAAATTTTAGGCTCACATCCTACAAATATACATTGGTACATCTGGGATTATGTCACATATTTGTCACACTTATATTTGTAAAAATATACAAAATAAAAGTGGAGAACAATGTGTTTGTGTTTCACCGGCAGTATAGATTTTGTCTAACATAACATTAATAAATCATAAAAGTTTCCTAATGTACCAGTGGCGTTTGCCTTTGGCATAAGTTACGCATCTGTTTTCTATGCTTTGGGCTACAGTCATTAAACAAAGCAGCTACTCAGTTGGAGTGATTATCGTTTCAAGGACGACACATAAATATCAGCATTAACCTTCGAATCCGCATGGTCTTGTTCAGTAAACAAAACGAAGAAATATCAACATATGGCCCTTAAAACGACGAAGCCGGAAACTCAAACGTAGTATTAAACGGTTTTTTAAATTAGTTTATGCTTTTTGTTAATAGTTATATGTTAGAATAGGAAACTGTAGCGAATCTGATGGCGCGATGTCCATTACATCCACTTTTGTCAATTGTGCCACTACGGTGAGCGAAAGCATCAGCAATGATTGCCTGACACACGAAGAGTGTAAACTAGAGAGCGCCGTATTTTCCATAGCCGCAAAACTGGCCGTTGTCTCAATACTCAGTTTTGATTTTAGTTTCATTTGAATCTCGTTGACTGTGGGACGTGCGCGCTTGTTCTGCATATCTGCTGTAAGCACATTCAGCATACGCATTTAATTTTTTTTCTTTTATATTTATAAAACTAAAATGAACTCATTTGCTTTCAAGTAAGAAGATTTCATGTATTGCTTTTATTATATCGTGTTACAGAGTCTGCATTTGGCAGTGTGCGAAGTGCAATAACATGGAAGATCCCAATCGTATGATGGCACATACAGGTGGCATGATGGCCCCCCAAGCATACGGTATGCCAGGCCAAGATGATGGGCAAAATGCTGGCAATGAAAATGAGGTTCGCAAGCAAAAGGATATCGGCGAAATCTTGCAGCAAATCATGAGCATTTCTGAGCAGTCATTGGATGAGGCGCAGGCAAGAAAGCACACCTTAAACTGTCATCGCATGAAGCCGGCTTTGTTCTCGGTGCTATGCGAAATTAAGGAGAAAACCGGTAAGTGACACATAACACAACAAGCGGAATTTTATTTTGTGAACTCTTTCCATATTTCCAAAAATTATAAATTGCACAACGCAACTGGTATTATAGTTAAGGAGGATTTTTGATTTGTATTTGAAAACCCACTCTTGTTTTTGTTACCTTTCGCAAATATTATTTATGAAAAAATAATAACATCAGTAACTTTGCAGTGGTATAAAAATAATAAAATGCCGGGCACGTTCCAAATATTCCACGCCATAATACCCTCCTTCGTCGTGTCGATTTCCAATGATTGTGCACAATAATGTGAGTTTTGGTCCCTTTATTACAATGGTACATTAGAAATTGAATATACAAGTAATGTAAGCGCGCCATATGTTTTGAATGGTGTTATCCCAGTGTCAGGGTAGTAGACGTAGACAATGTTCTTACACCGGCACATCGAAGCAGAGGAGTGTTGCAGGCACAAATAAGCGCTCAGCGTGTGCGCTAAACTGCTTTTAACAAAACACATATATATGTGCTTTTGCATACATTTCACATACATATGTACATATGATTACGTCGTACAAGTACATAAGTACATACATATGTAAGTGTACTTATAAATATTCATGTATCTGTAAATGTATGCACATTTTTCCATTTTTCACCTGTTCAATATATTGTTGCCTTTGGATTTTCTGTTTCTCTAAATTTTCAGAGGTTTTCCAAGGATACATATCCTTTATCAACTCCACTCCTTCCTACAACGCTTATGTGTATGTATGTACATATGTACTAGTATATTTGCTTACTATTTTTGTTGGCATTTTCTTGTTACGATTACGCTTGGGGAAATCTTTAAACCCTACAGCGATGCCATCCAATGCGAGTCTATAGATTAGTGTTTCAATTTAAATTCCTTTCTTTCGTTTTAAATTAATTTAAACCCTCACTGCTGCACCATTGCTTCGGCGCTCTTCTATTGCTTTCTTTGTTGTTTTACAAGCCTTTCGTCCTTTTTAAATCATTTGACTGTCTAATGAAGCTTTTAAAAAAATGCTAGAAAAAGGGAATATCAAATGCTTTGGCAATGGCGTTTCCAACTCATAAATTTAGATTTTTATTTTCATTATAGTAACCCGCTCTTTTACTAAATACATATCTACTTACATACTACGCACATACATACATACATATGTACATACAAATACCGAATCTTTATATCAACATCGCGAAATTATTTTATCAATTTCGTCTTAAGTTTTAACTTGCCGCGTTCAAGGCTTTTGTGTCGCAGCATCAAGCCGGTTGGATGGCCCTCGTTCGTCTTTCTGTTGTACAGTCACATGTAAATTGCATTGAATCTTCAAACTTGGCGCGCCTTCTTACCGCAGCTTAAATTATATTTACGCGACAATGCGTCCCATAAAGTCGTCTAAAATATGACTTGTATAAGCAAGTACATACATATGCAGTATGTACATATATAAAGATATACATATGTATGTACATAAATATACAAATAGGTATGTGAGCAAATATAAGACAATAAAGAACCATTAAATGCTCACGTACGTATATTCAATTGGCCGATTAAAATATCTTTGTAGTATGCACTTTGCATTAAACATATTATGTGCATACATACATGCATATGTATGTACTAATATTAAAAACTGGAAATTTAAAATAATTAAAAAATTGCTATCATCATTGATTTTTTTTTTAACGAAAACATAAAACTTCTTTAGAACTTTAAACTTTAATGTTCTCCCTAGAGTATATCTAAACATATGTACATACATATGTAGGTCATCTACAAATTAATAGCATGAGAGAGTTTTTATATTCACAGCCGTTAAAAATGCAGGTAATAAAATTAAAGCACAACATTCACTAGATATTTGCTTAACATTATTACATTTGAACATCTGTCGTCAACCGCAAAATTAGTAGCTAATCTGTTTGTGGCATGGGAGGGCACAATACTGCCAGTATTCATAGATCTTTCAACGAGGTGGGTGATGGCTTTATTGCTATTCGTTAAAGTTTTTTGTGATTACTTTTGCTTTAAAAGTTTGGTCAGATACCTTTACTGTGTTTTGGGAATGAAATCGACATGGCATTTTAATATTTTTTCAACTTCGTATTTTGGTTTACAAACATCTTGTAGATGCGTATGTTCCATTACCTTTGCATCCTGTATTATAACGTGTTGGGAGAAGCCAGTACTGGCGAAAAGGCAGCTGTAGTCAATAATGGCAACACAAGCAGCCTTAGCACAATAACGAATACAACAAGAGAAAGAAAATTCAAGTTCCTTAATCTAATCTTCTCAAGTTGGCATAAAACGACATTGCGAGCGCAGGGACCGACCTGTGCGCGGCAGTACGTGCCGATGGTTGGAGCAGTGCGGGAATGAACGACGTTTGTTATTTTACTTGCGTACGCTTCGTTTGTTCGGTTGTGTTGCTCTTTATCTCCTTGCTTTCGTACGCCTTTTTTCATCCCCTGACTATAGGTAGTAAGGAAGTAGATGGTCGTTTAATACTGGCTGACTGTTTCGCACAAGTTTTTTTTATAGGGAATGGGGAGGGGGTGAGCTGCACAGGGTGTATTAAAGTGCACAAGTGTAAGTTTGCGAGTGCAAATTCAAGAGTTTTGAGCGAAATACTTGATAAGTCTGCAGTATTGAGCTGCCTTTGTTTATTTTATTTTTAAGAACTGTGTGTGCGAATACCAACCTGTACATTAGCATACGCATTTTTGGAATACAAAGTTTTTCCATTGAAATTTGTAGTTAAGCATAATCCCTTGGGTAAATGCATAAATGCAGTTTACCAACTGAATTGCGATGTTTGTAGCTTGGCTGTATATCCAAGGAAACGACAAAAAAAGATAAACAAAATCGAGAATATTTAAAATTCCCCAGATGAGCTTGCCATCTCATTATACTTTAAAAATGATACAACGGCAGTCTCTGTGTATACGTATAGGTATAGTAAATTTTAAATAAAAAATGTTAGTTAAATAGGATACTTTAATGTCATTAGCTAGCTTTTGATATTGCATTGTTGTGGTATAACTACAACATGAGAGGTTGTGAGCATTATTGATTCTATAGCGTCTCAATTTTGTATTGAGAGATTTGTTAATAAATTGTATGGACTATTAAGTTATTTGTTTTTGGAAAACTTTTGATCATCTAACTAATATTTTGCGTTTACATTTACAGTGCTGTCCATTCGCAATACGCAGGAGGAAGAGCCACCAGATCCACAATTAATGCGTTTGGATAATATGCTGATCGCCGAAGGGGTTGCAGGACCTGAAAAAGGTGGAGGGGGCGCAGCTGCAGCTTCAGCAGCTGCAGCGAGCCAAGGTAGCTTTCGTATACTATTTTTCCCCTTACTCAATATACTTCACTTTTAAACGAAAAAATAGGGTCTTCCTTGTCGATTGATGGCGCCGACAATGCTATCGAGCATTCGGACTATCGTGCAAAACTCGCCCAGATTCGTCAAATATATCATCAAGAGTTAGAGAAATATGAACAGGCTTGCAATGAGTTCACCACCCATGTAATGAACTTACTTCGGGAACAAAGTAGGACCAGGTAAAATGTTATTACAATTATGATCAAAGAACAAATATACATTTTCTGTTTAATAATAATACATTTTTCTAGACCAATTACGCCAAAAGAAATAGAGCGCATGGTTCAGATTATTCATAAAAAATTCAGCTCCATTCAAATGCAATTGAAACAGTCAACATGTGAGGCTGTAATGATACTTCGGTCTCGGTTCCTCGATGCTAGACGTAAACGTCGCAATTTCAGTAAACAAGCTTCCGAAATATTGAATGAGTACTTTTACAGTCATTTGAGCAACCCTTATCCTTCTGAAGAAGCAAAAGAGGAGTTGGCGAGAAAGTGTGGAATAACAGTGCGTTTATAATACTATTGTGCATGCAGATAAAAAATTAAATATCGTTTTATATTTGCAGGTTTCGCAAGTTTCTAATTGGTTTGGAAATAAACGCATTCGATACAAAAAGAATATAGGCAAGGCCCAAGAAGAGGCCAATCTGTATGCGGCTAAAAAAGCAGCTGGTGCATCACCATATTCAATGGCTGGACCGCCCAGTGGAACTACGACACCTATGATGTCTCCAGCACCGCCACAGGACTCGATGGGGTATCCAATGGGTTCAGGTGGCTACGATCAGCAGCAGTACGATAACAGTATGGGCGGTTACGACCATACTTTACATCAGGACCTTAGTCCTTGAGGCGGCTTAACATACCGAAACTCAAATGTATACGAGCAAAAGTGAGCACACAAAATTCACTTTTGAAGTGCATAATTTAAGGGATATGTATTTTCAAATCTAATTAAAAAAAAATTATTGTAAGCAAACCATTAAATTAAAACAACTTTAGTGGAAGAAAACATGCAATAATTTAATTTATTAAGTGCTCTGTTTTGTACTCTGTTTCCCAGATTATAACATGTCTTCATTCGAAAACCGGATAAACGGTATTTAGTTTAGTTTTTCTATCTGGTTTTGCATTTTAATTCATATAATATAGACAGGCAAATAAATACAGACACCATTTTCTCAACTGAAAGTTAATCTTACTCCGGGCAGAATAAATATCAATATTTGCATAGGCGTTTTTTTTTTGTTTTTTTTTTTTTGTTGAAAATTTAAAGCTTTTATTATTTTAAAATACTTCAACATCATTGAATCACTTTTGCTCCGCATTTGCAATTAATAATAATGTATACGTAATATTGCATACGATAAAATGTAGGCATCTTTATATATAATTTGAATTAAGAAGAACAATCTTTTATTGAAATGAAACCCCGTATACGAAACTTTAGACATAAATACTAACATATACATATGTATAAGTAATAAAACTAATATGAAAAATATGTGCAACAGTGTGCAAATTTGATTACAATGAGTGCGAGCAAAAAATTAATGCTTTGCAAAACTCCCATTCACAATGCATACTAATGTTAATCATTTTGACAAATTTTCATCGTATTGCAGTAGTGTTACCCAAAATTTAATGGGAAATGTTTTTGCTTTTACAACACCTGAGAATTTATCTCAAAGCAAAAATAAGTATGCAAGTTAAAAATAATCAAATAGAGTCAAAAATCTCCTCAACATAATTGAGCACATTTAATTATCTACTACCTATGTATGAACGTAATTATTGTACTTTTGGCCAACATTCTTCAAGTATTTCATAGAAAGTATTGTAACATGTTCCCTAATCCGACTACCAAAAACCCATCTCTTTCAATTTATAATGTGTAATTATTTTAAATAAATAAAACTATAAAAATGTGGCGATCAAGTGAACTAGTATTTTCTTCGGTTTTTACACCAGTTTCAGATGTGTATCTGCTTTTAATTCGTTAACAAAAAGGGACGTTAAAATAAATAAGATACAAATAAAAAAATGTAAATTACAAGTAAATTCAACGCTCACAGGTGTATGCTCTCATATTGAGAGCTAATATAGAGATGCTGCTGGGCTCAGTTTTTAGTTGAACTGCAGCCACACTGAGCAAACCAAGAAATATCGTTGAGCGTAGTTGTAAGCCGCTGAGCGGTTTGTGAACTAACAAATCGGGTTTGAGTTGTTGAAATCACGTCAGCCAAGAACCTGCCTACATTCCACAGCTGACAGTGTGGTGGCCGCCATAACAAGTTATTGCCGATCGCGTTGGCTTCAACGATTCAGTTACCTGTTGACTTTCGAATGAATTTGTTGTGTGCTCTCGTCGCTAAATACATGGTTGAAACATGAACTGTAATGGATTAAAGAGATCTTAAAAGGCCACACCTACACATGCACACATATTTATTTACAAATACAAACACAAAGCTGTTTATACAAATTCAAAAGCAAACGTTGGTCAGTGAATGAAAGATACCCATGTGTGAATGAATGTGTACGAATACGTTTTTATTGATGCAACAACTACATCTTCAAACCAAAACGAATACTTGTGCACATGAGCACATACACATGCAGTGAAATCGGTGAAAAACGCCAAAAAGCGGTGAAGTGTTAATTCGCGATACAAACTTAAATGATTGTTAGATTAAAATCACAAACACAAAATAAGTACAAAAGGCCGATATTAATTCAAACATTTCCCCTCTTCGCTTCGCCCTTAAGGATATACAACGTTCAACTCCCATCTAGTTACGTGGATTAATATGAACAGTGCAGCAGTAAGATTGTTAAGGTGCAGTTTTTATATTTTATTTGAGTTAACGAATTAATATGTGTGTGCATACATGTATACATACATATGTACAAATGTGTATGAATATTGTATAAAGTATGGATCTAACGAGTTAGTACCTTATTTACGTGCTATTTCAATGCGACGAGGAAAATGAACGTCGTGGCAGTCGCCGTCGGTGTCGTTCGGTCTTAGCCACAGTGAGTGTAGTGAAGTTGACGACTAGCTCAATGGTTCAGACACTGCTGTCACCCGGCCTCGCATGCATGCATAGATAAGTATGTACATACGTATGTATATTTACATATATATACGTATGTACATAAATAGATATGGGTATTTTCATGATGTCGAATGCAACATTCGTACGACTTTTGAGTTGTATAAATATGTACATACATCGTATAGATACGGAAAATATGTATGCGTTTTTCAGTAACTTTTCAGGGAACCAAAATCAGACAATTTCTTTGTAGTACTAAGAGTACATACATACAATACATAAGTATGTATATGTAATGTTTCATAACTTTTAAACCAAAAGAGATATATGTACATAAAAATCGGCAAATGTAAAAATGTGGGCAATAAACAGTGTCAATAAAATAAAAAATAAAAAATCACCTAACAGCAAACGTATCTATTATTGTAAGCAGTAGATACTTCTATATTTTAAAATTTTAGTGCTCTACTGCTATTAACGCATCATAAAAAAGCGTTCAAGCGTCTTCACTCTCTTAGAAATGCCCATATGCGAATTTAAATGCATGTACAATTTTTTATTCTTAGCTTTTATTTTTTGTTAATTTTGTTCTTCTCATAATTTGATTGTTTGTTGTTATGTTCTACATACACAGGTGGAAGTAGACTGAGGTTTAAGTCCATGAATAATTAAAAGAGTTGTATTCGCCCGAGTGATTTAAGCGATTAAATTCCTACTCAGAAAAAATGCTTTCATTATTTTAGGGATATTATGCGCCCATGAATTAAAATCAGTCAACATCGTACATCTCCTCTATGGTGCCATGTATGTACATATGTATGTATGTGCATATATATATTTATGTATCTAACAAATTTTTTAGCAAGTCACAACTACAATTGTGTTACTTTAACTGAAGACACTCAGCACATAAATATGTAGGCGATTATTTGAAAGCCATACAACGATAGAGTATATTTGCAGACTGTATTATTTTTGTGTTTGAGACCCCAATAATCTCTATTACGCCAGAGTTAAATGGTCACTGGCAGCTGCGTGAGGTTTAACTGAAATTGGCATTACACAAATGATACGTTGTCATCCTAGAGCGAGTAAGCCAACCCAATTGGCTATTGAACGGCACCCAATGGCAGAACAGTTTTAACCATGCAAAATAAATACATACGAGCAAACTGGTTCCACATCTCTAACATCTTCCAGAAAATTAGCAACAACAAAATCGCAAAAAACCGATAATAACAACTTGTTAAAAACAAAATAAGAAAATTATCAGATTTGATTAAGCCACAGCAACATCAACACTCCGCTCTCATGAAGCAAAATTTTGTTGAGAATGTGGTGCCCCAAGAATTTTGCTCATATTTACATACATATGTACATATGTGGGTAAACAACTACTTACATGCGTATTTATGTACTAAGTAAATGTGTATGTACATATGTACGTATGTATGTACAATTAGCTCATCTCTTCCAAGGGTCGTCAAATGGCTAATATGTAGATAGAGAAAGTGTAGGGTAACATGAAGCGGATATTGTGTTGTTAGAACTCTGGCAAGAGCGCCTATCAACAGGAATGAGCCAATACTTATTTGAAATATGCTTGAACGTATATACATATATACATACATACATATCCATGACATATACATATACAAATAAAAATACTCTAATGACGGAAGCAAGGACATTCCATAACGAATATGTCATCGGCACCGAAGCATTGCATCAAATCGAAAAAAAGCAATGAGCTTTTTAAGTTTTAAGATTTACTTTTTTCGCTTCGTTTTGTAGTTTTATATTTGAGATGGGGAAAGTAATGTTTAGCAACGTAGCTAGACGTTATTTTGAAATTCATAGGACAAGAAACCCCCCGCCTTCCCAATATATTAAATAGTACAGTATTTGCTATATCTGTGCATCACAAAATTGATCACTATGTAGGTTTAGAATATACATACATATTAACACACGGACATTTATATGTTTGGTATTCAAGTCACATTCCTAACAAAAACTAATTTACCAATAATACTGTGACTCTCCTAAGGTACTGCCAACATTCCCTAGCTTACGGCACTCCTATTTATTTATTTCTATTGCCTCTTTAAGCATTTTTATGAGCACCGTTTTGATTGTGTCTTTGCTAAAGCGTTGCATCGTCGCGGTAATTGTAAAAGTGGTGTGGCCAATAGTAAACTACTCAATATTAAGCGCTTTAGCTGAGCGGCTACTTTGTCGTGCGTTGTTGGCCATTTGTCCACGATCACTCTCAGCGGCTATCTATCCATCGCCACTGATCGAATAGTTTGCATATAAACGCACCGTCGAACGAAGGTATAATCACAGAAATCGGAAAGGGCAATAAACTTTGGCAACTAGTAGGTATGCAGCGCGGCACCACATGAAGTGGCCGTCGTCTTTGCATACTTTCTTACTTCCGTTGCTACTACTATATTGATGTCTAACTATCGTCTACAGAACGGTAAATCGATTGGAGGGCAATGGATATTGCTGGAAATAGATCTACATGCTTACAAACCTACGTACATACTATATAGGTTGCATGTATACATACAAATATTTTTTGAGTATACGCCACCAACTCACTTGCTCCATATTTCTTTGGCATAACTGGCCTTCACTGGGACTTAATAGTATGTATGTTTGTATACATATTTGTATGATCGCGAATGCAAACATTTCTAAACTTACACAGTACAACACATGATTTGCCAACTCAATTCTGAGAACTGTATGTGAAATTAGACCCAAAAAGAATAATTTCTGCATCATTCGTTTTGTCTTCTTACCTGCCAAAATATTTTTAATATCGATTTGATGTTAGTACTATCGTATAGGGCAATTTATCACGTTTTAGGCCCTGTTGTTTGACATAGCTCGACAGCCACTATTTACACACAAATTTAGAATTACAATTCCCTTAATCTGTTCATATATTGTTTTCCTATACAATCAACAGTTTCCAAGTTAAAAATAAGCGCATGAAGAAAAAATTTAAATTTATGAATTAAAAAAAAAAAAAAAAATGTTTTCTTCATGCGCTTATTTTTAACTTGGAAACTGTTGCTTCAAATCGATATTAAAAATATTTTGGCAGGTAAGAAGACAAAACGAATGATGCAGAAATTATTCTTTTTGGGTCTAATTTCACATACAGTTCTCAGAATTGAGTTGGCAATCAATGAACTGAAAAATGTTGTACTGTGTTAGAGTGCGTTTGTCAATAATTTTATATTCAGTTTAGTTCCGCACCTCATTTCGCTTTATCTAGTGCTGTTGTTCATCTGGCCAATTGTTTTTCTTTTCCTATTTTCACACAATTGTGATTATGCTTTGTTGTTGGCCGCATTTTGACTCAACGCTTAAAGTTGACTCGGCGGAGTGCTTGATTTCATTTGGTTTTGCGCGTGGAATTTCTGACACACTTCACAATGTTTATTCTCTATGCTGCTTTACGTATTTTCGCTGGGTGTCTCGAGTTTGAATGATTTGAATCATTTTTACGTATCGCTTTGTGTTTTTTGCGCGCTACACCCTTGTTGGCGATAGTATTGCCGCTTTATGGGAAATTCCAAAGAACTTTCGCTTTTGTAACATAATTAGCTTGAAATATGCTGCTCAAAAAGACTTCACTATATGTGATCCAAATTTGATATTGCAGCCAGTTTTGATATTAATGTAGGCAACTGCAACGAGCTTTTGCAGTTTAGCAAGAAACTACCCCTTCCCAGTTAACGTGAAGAGCATTACCAAAATGCAAAATGGTCACACAAAAATACCTTTACTGTATTTTCTGAATGTTCTTTTCTGAAAATTTTCTTTCTATTAGCCTTCGCTAGTCGGACCTGGACGACTGTATTTTTTCAGTGAAAAAGCCTATCATAAAATTCGCCTCGCATTCAAAATCGGTATTAAACCTCATTTGTAGTACACACATTAAGATGATGCTCCAAATTAGAAGAAGCAGCTCGGCCGAACATCGAGGAAAATTATATACGCTAAACACTAAGTGCAAAGTTATGATTTTCTGTACTTATACTGAGCCAGTAATTGAGCAGAGGGCAATTTATGTATTCCTGTTAATTAATTTTCAGTTTAGATAAATTCTGACCCGCAACATTTTTTAATGTCACATAACTAACATTTTTAAAAACTCTGCAATCAAAGACAGGCATTCAATTTCTGCGCGCAAAGAGCGTGTTTGTTTCAGTTGAATGGCCAATTATTGTTTCTTGGTTTTTTCTTTTATATTATACCACTATGTAGTATATATTTTAATGATTATAACTGTTATTTTTTGTTTCTGTTAACAAGTACAAACATTTCTCGATAGAGTTGAGTAAACCACACAAGTATTTCATGTGGCCAAGCGTCTATCAACACCCCAAAGTAACAGAAGCAACTCATGAATGTTCCATAGACCTTGCTCGGCACATAACTCTCGCGTGAATTGTGGTTGCTCACTCGGCTGTTACTGATATCAAATTTTCGAGTAATCAGCTGAAGATGCCAATTTCAATTTGGAGCCCAATCGCCTATTCATTACAAAGTGAATACAGAATAAACCCAAATTAAAAAAAAAAATTTTTATTGAACATACTATCTTATGGTTATTGCTTTGATTGTACATATTTACAATCATATCTGAAGTTTTTTTTTTTCAGAAAGATTTATTTATTTCTTTAATGTTTTGCAAGCTTTCATTCAACTGTGCGTAGCTTGTTTTTTTTTTTTTTGCTTAATTTAATGGTTTTGTTTGTATTTTGTTTTGGGATTTCAATAATTGTTACCTTAAACGCGAACACAATGGCACGAAGGTGCACATGCATGCAAGAAATGAAAACGATTGCAAAACGAATTAATTCACTTTCTTCGCTCACGCTTCTGCATTCACCGTGGACTTGCAGAGGCAAGGGCCATTGGCCAGATGGTTTAAAATACGACATATCCAACAGCTTAAATTGTATATCAGGCATAAAAAAAAACAAATCGGTGTGATCATATAAAAAACATTGGAAGCAATATTTATAAGTGCTTCGTCATGAATCTTTAAGAGATTGAAGTAAACCTAAGTATTAGATAAAATGTCCCTTAAAACTTTGTATGAAATTAGTAACTCTGGCGTCGTTATACCACAAAGTTTGTGTTAGAATGCATTACTAATAATGCATGTACATACATATCTACAAATGTACTCCATCTATTGTTATTATACACTTTTTTCATATTATTGTCACTTTTTTATATCTGTATGTATGTATATTCATATGCGCAATTTCATTCAAACTATGCGAGTAGCTGCAGTGTCTTAGCTTTTAATTTTTTGCATTATGAGGTTGTTTTTGCCGCCATCACTCTTGCTACTGTCGAAATGAAATAAAAGTTCACATGTTGCACATATGAACCTGAATTGACGATGCAATCGCTATGCAAATGAAAGCCACACTGTACATATTACTTCTAATGGAATTTAAAAAAAAAATTATTTTTAGCTGTGTATGAACGAGTGTCAACTGAGGTTGTATACACAGCTGAATTTGCGCAGAGTTAAATCATTTAAGGCAAAAACTATATTGGCTATACAAGCACTATTCAAATATTTACGAAAATTCCTTTTGATTCCCATTCAATAGCAGCGCCAAGTGTTGATATTTTAGCATTGGAATGTGGTCGGACGACAATCTTCAATACTGTTGTACAATGTTGGCGCTCCCAGTCGTCACATACTGCGGGCTCTCTCCGCCAGCGTCTGCGTTTGCGCCAATATTGGTTCGACTTAAAGCTATAGCTGGCATATTAACTATGTACTCTCTCACTCACCACACAAACACTTCCAAACTGTTCTGCGATGAGAGCATTTTGCGACTTCGAAGCCACCAACAAAAACAAGTTATGCGTCAAACGCAGCTTTACGCTGTTTAATGATCGGTATGCATACCACTGGACTGAACATGTCAATTTGAAAGCGTTACCAGTTGGCATTCTAACGCATGGGCAATGAAATTTTGACAAATAAATGTTGATGCTTTGTTAACTAAGCACGACTTAACGCTCCAAAATATAAAACTAAATACAACAAACAACATGCCCCGGTACAGGTGAAAGTATTTTCATTTCTTGCTCAATTTCTTTCTCATTGTCTTTAAACGATTGCCGAGGTCAGTGGTGGACACACAAAAATTTTAACGAAATAAGAAATCAAACGACTTGCGAGTGTTGCCGAAGCGCGTTTTAATTTCACTAACCATAAGATTTTGCAAATATTTAGCACATTCAGTTTAGCGTAGTAGTCGCATGAGCTTAAGAGAAAACCGTAGCAGAAAAAAAATCAAGAATCAAGTTTGTGTCTTAAGTCTTTAGTTTTTGAAAATGCTTATTTATACGATCAGTTTGGATTGCATTCTATGATTCATTCTAATTATGCCAAGTACAAAATTTAAAGTCAAAACAAAACTCTGAGCTATGTATAAGTAGTTATGTGTCAAAATCTACAAAAAATGATAAATAATGAAGAGTCATTCGTGATTGCTATGTCACCGGATGAACTGCACCTACTTCATTAGTTTTTAGCCAATAATTACATTTACGCCTTCAAATAGTATTGCAGCCCACGTTTCGATGCAAAATAAATATAATATATGTATATATACATATGTACATAGGTATTTATATGTACATACATATATACGGATGCTGTCATTTAGTGCGACATGCCAAAATATTCATGTTTGTGAATTTCTCTTGTAAAAGTACTCGATCAAGGTGGTATATCTGTGTTTTGCGCACGCAGTAATGTTATGCGGCACCTCACTGCTTTCTTTTTTCTTGCAATTTTAAGTTTAGCAAAATATTCATAATTAAATTAGCATTTTTTTTTCACAAAACGTTCAGTGTATTTCAAATGCATGCACTGTGCGTAGGGAGGCGGTGAAAGTGTGTTAGCTGCGTAAAAGCTGCCGCACTGACGTGTCAAGCCATTGTTGATCGGCTGATTAGCGTTGGTGTTATTTCTAACAATCCTATGGTAATTGCATTTGCTCACTGAATTATGAATACGCACGCTTTCAGTTTTAAATAGTGTACACGGACAGTTTCAAAATATCTTCAACAAATAACGAAATTTTTGTTAAACTTATTTAATTTATTTTCAAAATATCTCTTTACAGCGATGATTGTGCTTAAAATGAATTTGCTTTAATACCAACTTTCTCTCAAGTACGAAAAAAAACAATTAGAAGATTTTCCTAGGAGGTGAGAAGAAATCTTCAAGCAATGGATTGGGTCGAAGGAGATTTGGTGTGGTTCGATCCCGGTGTAGGTCATCCTATACCTGGAGAAATACAGGAGGTGCATCGTGCAGCACAAGTTATCGTAGTGCAAGCACTCATCAAGGGAAAGGTAAGCAAAAGCTATAAATTAAATCGCTCATGTCCTCATATACATACATATGTATATTTGTGTGTGTAATATTTCACTGATGTAAACCCATTGATTTGGTAACACAGACCTTGTCGAAATTTTTCCAAATATATAAATTAAAAAATGATAAACCTATAAAAGCTTTAGAAGTACTGCTATCTAAATTAATGCTTCCTTAGGTATATATGTACATTGGCGCTTGTTTGCAAGACCTACCCTTCGGCTTCAAGCGGATGTATGCACAAAAGAATTACATTTAAAAAAAATTCATATAACAGAAGGCAGGACACAAAAATTGTGTATGCATGAGCATGTAATTGTGTGCAGGCAAATTAGGAAATCAAGAAACAAAAGAACCTGCTTCATTCGTCATCCCGTTTATTATAGGAAATTGTGCCAAAATATACCACATAACAAGTGTCGGTATGTTATTCATCAAATGGAAACACATAAATTGCGTTATTAAACTGTGAAACCGACAAACTTGTTGGTGCATCTTACTTAGCCGTATCTTTCATGCGGAGATGACATGATTGGTTATTGCTTTAAAAGTTGTTTGCCTGTGTGGATTTATCGAGCGTGCATCACAATCCAAAACTACAACACAAAAAAATGTTCACGGAAAAGCGGGGAAAAAGCAAACGTCAGTCGATGTAGTGTGACAAGGCCGCAAAACGTGTAATCTGCCTATTGCAGCGCAGAACTTTTTCCTATTAAGCTGCAGGCTGTAACCAACCATCATACTCGTACATTTACATTGCCATTTAATATACCAGTGTTTTTGTTATACCTATTGGCTTGCAAGAGCGGTGCGCAACTGCATCGTAGAGAATGAGCGCTTAATGGCTTCACTAGATTTTCAAAGCCTGATGTCGCGTTTGGAGAAGTATGAACTAACGGTCCATTCTATTGACTGCCACTGTATCGAGTGGACATATAGCTTGCATTTGCCGCTTGATTTGTATTCAACATTCACAGTGAGAGTTCAATCGAAGTTGCCTTCTATTACTTGGCAGTCGCGAATGCGTATAGTGCGCTTTCACCTGGAGCCATGGCAACGGTGTGGTTCCATCACACCTAGTCCTGCTCCATCGCCATCTATTGCGCTTTTGTCTCCACACATATTGCGTCGACAACGCCCACCGAGCCTTGAGAATGTGCCAACTGTAGACGCCAACTCCAAAATGCTCCACTTAAAGCAGCGACGCGAATTGGAACGCAAAACAAAAAATCGCTATCCGCAATATGTGAAGAGGTTGTCGACGATTTGCAGTGATGTTATAGCCAAACATGTTTGTATCACTGAATAACCACACACAAATATATAAATATATAAATGCGCTTCTGAAAAACTAGTTCTTATTTGTTAATATAGTACAAAAGTTAAATGAAGATCTAAATATAATAATGCTCTTTTTTCCATTTGCAGCCACAAACATTCGCATTACAGCCAGGCGAGGGAAATCTACGGCCACGACAAGATCTCGGCATTACTGGTGTTGAGGACATGACCATGCTAGAAGATTTGCATGAAGCGTCATTGCTGTGGAACTTGCGTTTGCGTTACGACAAAGGTCTTATTTATACATTTGCTGGCAGTATTCTAATCGCTGTAAATCCTTACAAAATGTTTCCCGATTCGTACGGGCTAGAAGTGGCAAAGCAATATGCTGGTAAGCCGCTGGGTACAATGCCACCGCATCTTTTTGCCATAGGAGCGGCAGCACATGCCGCATTACCATCACCTCAAGTTGTGGTTATATCAGGAGAATCAGGTTCGGGAAAGACGGAATCCACGAAATTGGTGATGCAATATTTGGCTGCTGTGGTGCCAGGTGGCGGTTCCGCGTCGTCCGTGATTGCTGAACAAATACTCGAGGCTGCACCTTTGCTGGAGGCTTTCGGCAATGCGCGTACAGCACGAAATGATAACAGCTCTCGTTTTGGCAAATATCTGGAAGTTTACTTTAAAAATGGAGCCATTGTAGGCGCAAAAATTACTCAGTATCTACTTGAGAAGTCTCGTATTGTGACCCAGGCACCTGGGGAGCGAAATTATCACGTTTTCTATGAGATGCTCGGTGGTTTATCAGAGACTGAGCGCTCTAAATACGGCTTGCTTGAAGCAGATAAATACTTCTATTTGAATCAAGGCGCTACCGACTGCGCACCCGGACGTGTGGATTGGGATTCCCTACAAAGTGCCATGCAAGTCTTGGGTGTTTCGGAAGGTGAACGGGAGGGTATAATTCGAGTATTAGCATCGGTGCTTCATTTGGGAAACGTCTATTTTCATCGTAGGCAGCTCCGTCACGGCCAAGAGGGTGTGGAAGTTGGTTCTGATGCTGAAATCAAATGGGCGGCCCATTTGTTACATATTTCTGCTGACGGACTTCACAGAGCTTTAACTAGTCGCATAACAGAGGCACGATCAGAACGTTTGCACACTCCGCTGGGCATTGATCAGGCACTCGACTCGAGGGACGCCTTTGCAAAGGCCTTATATGCTGGTCTTTTCAATTGGCTAGTGTCACGCATAAACTCCATTGTACAAAAAGGAGGTACACACGATGCGCATCGCATTTCAATTTTGGATATTTTTGGCTTTGAAGATCTCGCAGAGAATTCGTTCGAACAGTTGTGCATCAATTATGCTAACGAAAATCTTCAACTATATTTCAATAAACACGTTTTCAAACTGGAACAAGCTGAGTACTCTAGAGAGCGGCTCGAGTGGACGCCGCTTACATGGGATGACAATTTACCAGTTATTCATTTACTAGCTAAAAAACCTGTGGGAATTTTCCATTTACTGGATGATGAATCTAATTTTCCACGCGCGACTGATATGAGCTTCTTGGAAAAGTGTCACTATAATCATGCGCTAAATGAGTTGTACTCGCGGCCTCGCATTGGTGCTCAAGAATTTGGCATAACTCATTACGCTGGTCAAGTGTGGTACTGCGTGGATGGATTTCTGGACAAAAACAGGGATGCTTTGAGAAGTGATGTGTTGGAGTTGCTGGCTTCAAGTAAACTCCAACTAGTTGTTGATTTAACGAAGCAGTTGAGGGCTCAACGAGATTCCGGTAAAACACTCCCAAAGGGCAGTAATGGTCGATTTGTGACCATGAAGCCAAGGACTCCCACCGTAGCGGCTAGATTCTCAGATTCACTGCAGCAACTTCTTCAATCGATGGGCCGCTGCAATCCATGGTTCGTGCGCTGTATTAAACCGAACAATGAAAAACATGCATTGAAAATGGATATGCCATGTGTTCTCCAACAGTTGCGTTACTTGGGCATGCTCGACACAATTCAAATTAGACAAAAGGGTTATCCAGTTCGATTGAAGTTTCAGCATTTTGTTGAACGTTACCGTCACCTTCTTCGAGAACCTCTTCCTCGGGGTACTCCTTATCGTGAGCTATGTCGTATTTTACTGGAATCTTTGCCCCGTACTGGCATTGAAGGACCCGACTTCCAACTGGGTGCGACTCGTGTATTTTTGCGTGAAGCACTTCATCGCATGTTGGAAAGTGGACGTTCGGATCGCCTTAAATCTGCAGCAGTTGTTATTCAAAAGAATGTTCGTGGAATGTTAGTACGACGCCATTTAGCGCGCAAAAAGAAAGCAGCGATAAAGATTCAGTCGCAGTGGCGCAGTCATCGTGAAATGAAGAAATATGCAGGGCTTAGAAAGAGTGTTGTCCAAGCACAATCATTATGGCGTGGCAAGAGAGATCGAAAAAAGGTTGCTAAACTTAAAGCGGAATACAAACGACGATTGGAAGCTCAAAAAGCGCAGAAAGAACGCGAAGCCAAAAAGCTTGCAAAGGAGCATATTGAGCGAAGCCAAGTAGCCTACTTGGACATACCAGCAGAACTGGCTTTTATTTATTCAAAGATAGATGGCTGGACGCCAGTACATGGTGACCGTCACCTTGTTAAAGTAGTTGGAACCGTTCCAGGACCTCCTGTCGCTGGAGATCTGCCGCGCGACTTGGACCAATTTTCGTTCGGAAAATTCAGCTCAGTATATTGCAATGGCTTGCGTTTATCACCACGTCGGGAGCCAATTACAACGCCCTTTCTCACAAGGGCTGCTTCTAGAGACCAAGATTTTCAAGATTCCTTGGCAGTATTCAAATTGATTCTTCGTTGGACGAATGACAAAACTCTTGACGGAAATAAGGAAAAGGTTTTATCAGATTATATTGTACACAAAGGCTTAGCATCTCGTGGATTGCGCGATGAAATACTGGTTCAATTATGCAATCAAGTCTGCAATTCAGATGAGTCCAACTCCCAACGCATATGGCAGTTGATGGCACATTGCTTGTCATGCTTTCAACCCGGCCCTGCTTTTAGTAAATACTTTATGAAGTTTATAATGGACAATGCCCCATCGTCTATGAAAGAACTGATTCTGAAGAAGATTTTACGCAATTC
Organism: Philophylla caesio; assembly: GCA_963971545.1. Taxonomy (NCBI): domain Eukaryota; kingdom Metazoa; phylum Arthropoda; class Insecta; order Diptera; family Tephritidae; genus Philophylla; species Philophylla caesio. Next base: position 124,036,379 of record OZ020607.1, read on the forward strand.
CAGTAATACACAGGCAAATGCTTGTAGAAATTTTGTCCCATCATGGGTAGAGTGGCGAGCCATCGCAAAACTTTCGGATATTGCGGTCTCTTTAACTTTGCCAGACGATGTTACTCAGACGGTTGCTATAGATTCATGGACCACCTGTGAGGAAGCAGCCTCCTTGGCTATCTCAACAATCGGTATCGTAAATCGTGGCTGGACAGTTGTTTTAGATGATGGAAAGTTGGTAACAGACTCATGTGGTTTAGACTATGTTTTAGATCTTATTTCGGAGAAAGAATTGTGCCCGGCCTTTCCTGCAGTTCGTAGTGATCTTATGAAATGTGGAACAAAGTTTTTGCGAACAAGCATACCAGAAGTCGAGCTAAGTAGCCCAAAGAGACCCCAAGTTCCACCTCCGGAGCCCCCGAAATCTAAAACGAACAGACCGAGAGAACCACCTTTAGCCGACCTTCAAATTGAACCTCCAGTAAGAAAAACATCGCGGGATTTATTGTCCAGAAATTCTGTTCTAAATGAACGGTATTTTGAACAAGAAAAGGTACGATCAAAGTCATTAGATGATCTACTGGCAGGAGATATTGCTGATCTCGATCCAACCCCAGAACCTGAGCCGCTAACAAGTCTTGGTCTATCAGAAAGTCGTCTCAATGAAAGATACCACTCTGCAGAGCGCCTGATCCCGATGGGCAAAGAAACTGGCCCCAGATATCAAAAATCTCAGCACGCTGGGCGTCGATCGCACGCTGGCTCACACTCTAGTAAATATATGGACAAATCCGAATATGCAACCCGTTCATCTGCAATGTCCGATACGAGCGAAGCGCCATCTTTAGCTTCGCACGTACGTCGAGTACGAGTGCCATCACAAGCTTCTGATGTCGACCAATTTCTTGATGAACTATTTAGTCCCGTATTGGATGGCTCCTTGGATGAATTATCCGACGCAAGGTCATTGGCTGCAAGCATTAGAGGTGGTGGTCAGAAAAGTATTGAAGAATATTCATTCTACTCTGATGTATGTGACTTTTTGGAAGCCCCAAACACTTTATACTCCTCTGTTGACCTTTTTACCAACGTAGAAACCCTCTGTGAAAAAATCAAAGGTGGTGGAGAGAAAAATGACGTTAAAGATGAATCCTCTACGGATAATTTAGATGAATATATTACGGGCCTGTTTAAACCTATATTCATCAATGAGGCAGTGAACACTTTGACAAAGCAAGCTGAACTAATAGAAATCATTAAAGGAGGTGGTACCACTCACACTCAATCCACATCTAACGCCAGCTTCGTAACATCACCTGTAGTAAGTCCAATAATTGGTAATGCTGATAATATAATGCAGATGATTAACATTCCACAGGATGCTGATCCAAATGTATACCAGCAACAGGTTCAACGAGCGTTTTTGCAATCCGCAATGGCTCAGAATTTGCAAATTCAACAACAACTGTTGGCACAGAATCAGGCATTGCAAACCTTGCTCAGTCAACAGGATGTTCCCACAGGAACAACATCACCACCTCCACTGGGGCCCGTCCTGACAACAGTTCAGCAAACCAGCCATCCATCTAATAATGCCTCAGCAAAATTGAGCACTCCGCCATTAGCAAGTCAAAATAATATCCGCAAGCAAAGTGTTAAAAACCGAATATCTCAGTTTTCAGAAAACGATCGTAACAGAAAAGCTTCATCTGAAAGTGGAGGATCGCTAATACCACCACCCCCTCCTCCACCGATGCCACCACCCATAGAAGCTAAAGACCCGTCCGAAACTCGTCATTTCCTTGATCCATACGGTCGAGCAAAGACCGTACGAATAGGTAAGTGGCGTTGGCCTCCGCCACAAGATGCCCCTCAGTTTGAGACTGAAGAGGACTTCTTTGCCTTTAAAATGCGACAGTCGCAACGAAAAACTACGCCACAATCCCAATTTCACAGCAGTAACGGCTCTCTAACTGGCTCGGCAATGGAGTGGGAAGAATTTGAAATCGATACTTCACAAAGTCCATCTCCTACTTCCAATATTCCACCAATACATGCGCAAATGGTAAGAACTACACTGAAAATTGAAACATCCGGTGGGAAAACTGCTAATAAAGATATAATAGAAAAACAGCAACAACAAACACAAGTTACAACGAAACTGGTTAAAAAGAGTTTCGAAATCGGTGCTGAACGGCCCCCTCCCGGTAGTGTTGGAAAACTTAAATTAAGTTCTGAAATGCGACAAAGGCTGGAACAAGTTACCGCTGGCCATTCTGTACGTTCAACAGTTAGCACAAAATCGGAGCAGAGAACTCCAGCAAAGCTGGAAGATACAAGAAAACTTATGCTTCAACAGCAACTGAGTGGTCATTTTTTGAATATGGAAAATAAACATGATCAGGACTTACCCTCGGTTCGAACGAAAATCGAGCGGATGGAGGGAAAGCTTTCTCCACCTCCAACCTGGCCCACTGTTGTGCCTCCAGCTCCAAATGTTCCAGCTCCACCGCCACCCATAAGACCTCCAACAATTGCACCCCCAGCACCACCTCCGGCTCCTAAAACACCACCCACTTCACATGAATTGGAAGCAGATGAAGTTATCTTCCGTAGTCAAAGTGGAAAGGATATTCCAGCATTTATACAACGTCAAGATCGGGACACATTCGGAGCTCGCCACAATTGGAACGGATCTGACGATTCAAAGGAAACGTATGACTCTTGGGGACGGGCTGAGGCGGCCAAACTTGATATGGTCTACGAAACCAATTTTAAGAAAGAAATTAAAAATGAAAGGGAACGATCTAGATCCCGATCACGCTCTCGCGACCGAGATGATTTCTCCGAGTCTGTTTGGGATCGAGCAGAAGTAGAAGGTCCTTCTTCCAGCGGAAGCGATCGAGAAAGAGAAAAGGAACGGGAAAAGCGAGAACGGATCTATGAAATCAGACAAGTTGAACGTGAAAAGGAGAGCAATAAGGTGTACCATCCAGCGCCACCAAAAGTTATAACAGCTACGGTTGAAAGGACAATTGGAGCTTCCAAAGTAGCACAAATGGAACGCAAGTTTTCACAACCCGCGGCATATTCAATACATAAGCAAACAACAATAACTCCAACCAACATGAGTACGGCTCCAACCACTATTCCAGCTACCTTCCGCACCCATATGGCACAAAAGTATGAAAAAGAACGTAAGCGGAAATCATCTGCATCCACTGTTTTGTCTCAAAGCATACGACGCGACGAAGAAACTGATGGTGGCGACGAATGGCCACTGCCAGCTATACCAGCGCCTGTACCAGTGCCTCCTTCTATTAAGAGCCCAGCAACGGCTTGCCTCACATACAACAGGGTGCCATGGAGACTACGGATTCGAAAAGAAGTATTCCACCCCAATGAATCCATAGGACCACCCATTGCATTAGATTTGCTTTTTGCACAAGTTGTATCCGATGTTTTTGGCATAACGCCCTGCCTACGCATTTCGCCGCAAGAGAAATCCATTGCAATGACCATGTTGAACGGACATGGCGTAACCGTCGATACTATACGTAATCAAAATACTAGAGCAATAGTGAAACGCCATTTGATCGATATGGCCCGCAGTTGGCCACTATATTTTGCGCGTCTATTTGCAGTACAAGGTGCGCCACAATATCCCGACGTCTCAATAATGGGAATTTCCCACAATGGAGTTTACCTAGCGCGTCGCGATGCCGAATATTTGATTGTAGTGCAATCCATACCTCTAATCGAAATCCAAAACGCAATCACTTTGCCACGTCCTGCATCCTTGCTGCTTAATTTACGTAGCGGTGAGCATTTGGCGTTGCATGCAGCGCGAGCAGCATCCATTCAGACGATGATTACAATATTTGTACAAGAGTATCGCAAGGTAAGTAAGTCTTATTTGAAAATGGATATTTTCTCTAAATCAAAAATTCTACATAATAGAACTAGAATGAATAAGAAAGGCTTGCATAACATATTTTAACTAAAAATCTTTCAAAACTAATTTAGCTGGATTAGAGAATCCAAGTTAGTAGTCACGCATTTAGCGATTTTAGATTCATATCCGATTACTAAATCATTATATCATCTCATTCCACTAAAAATTGGATATTTGAATGTTATTAAAACGTTAATTAAATGTCGATAAACTCTAAAACAAACTGTGCACACAAGCACTCATTCCGATACAACGAAGCTGCTCAACCAAAATAACGAGTTAGACTACGTAAAATGTGGCTTTTCAACATTTCATTTTTAGTACGCGTAGTTTAACACTTGCTTCCAAATAGCAAACTCACGGGCATGCAAACTTTTTTTTTATATACATATGTATGTGCATATTAGTACAAAATAGTCAAATTTAAGATCTAGGGCTTCGACGGTAATACGAAGCTATAAAGCGATGTAATCAGCGATAGAAAAAGCAGAAAAAACATCTTCTAAATTTATGTTTTAAAGCTAAAAATATAAAGATGTGACAATAATTGATATTTTTTGAAAGTAAAGCTTTTGTAAGTTGCATGACCATACATTGTGTATAAATGCACACTTTTGAAATCCAAATTTTATGAATATGCACAAAGAGAAAGATATCGTCGCTCGGCATGCAACAACTCGTAAACATAAAATGCAATACCTTGTATAATATGGCGCTAAATTATAGTACAGAAAAACAAAAAAAAATATTATTTTTAATTACTTACGAGTACTTTTAGACTTGAGAATCACAGACAAAGTTTAAGCAAATCTCAATTTTAGCAGTTCTTCATGTAATAAGGGGTAATGCAATTGGAGTATTCGAGGTATTGCATGCCAAGCTACGATACGTAGTTTTGTAAATACAAATTATGTAGTAGATTTTCATACTTACGAGTGTGTGGTTTTTTTAAACGACGAAACTGAGCAAATCTCTTAGCTGTGCACGTTAGCGTTGAAAATGTTTAAATGTTTACGAGCCAGAAAATACGAAAGCACTCATAGTACATATTTATATATTTACATACGTGTTTTTTTTTACAAAAGCTCTTTATTCAATTAATTTTCTACATATTCGAGCTAAGCACAAGCCCAACACACCATCGTCCATCATAACTGAAAAGCATTTCCAGCATAAAGCCACTTTTACATTCATGTATTTACATGGTTTTCTGTCTATGTCGATATGTACATACATACATACATATGTATGTAGATACATATGTAATAACGTTTATAAATATTACTCTCTGGCTCTCTTTGTTAGCCACAAAGTTGGTGATTGGTAAAATAAGCGCCTCAAAGCGTGGTCATTCGGCAAAGAATTGCACTCCTCTAAACTTGTATGAGCACTTAGACGCAAATATAACTAGTTACATATGTATGTACACTGCGTATACATACATATTTTTATGTACATACATATGTACATGAGACCGCAACATCGCTTTCGAGCGTAGTGTAGTTTGCTGGTGAAATGGTCAAGTGATCGCTCGGCGAGTTTTAAATCTTCAGTCGCGACAATCCAACTTCAACGGCTGCTACCGCTGTGCGGAAAATTTTTTGTTTACTCGCAAAGCTTCAGAAAATGTAATTTTTTCTTGTTGATAACTCGATTTGTCTTCTGACGACTAATAAGAAATGCCGCTCTAACGTATGTATGTATCTTGTTTGTACCCGCTTTGTCCAGCTTCCTTATCGGAACGTCAGTCGGCAGGAAAATTGCATATCCGGCTGGAGTGCGATCGGTTTCGCTATATCAAGTGAAGCAAATACGTTAAAAAAATATAAAAGTGAAAATTGTGTTGCCTTGTAGACAGAGTTGAAGGCTGTAAATAATACTGGTGCGACGAAATGTCCACAAACAGATAAACTACTTGAAAAAGTGAAAACAAAAGCTTTTATTTCTGAATCTCTGTTTCAAGAATTAAAAATCTTCGACCGGCCTACTTACTCGGATACATACATATAGAACTGTTCTGCATTTCTAAACCAATTGAAATCACATATGTACAGACATATGTCCTTAAGAGTGTAGAGGTGCTTATAGTCGAATGGTGACAGCTGACTCTTAGTCAGTTGATAATAACTGGTGCGCGCTAAGAGTTCGTTGACAGTGACGCGAAGCCGCTCAGTCGACTACCTAGCCAATTACGGCCTTTTAATTGTGCACAGACTTTGGTGAGCAGTCGTTGCTAAACGTTGCGCGCATACAACTTTCACTTGCTTTGCATCGCAGAAATTTATAACAAGATACAACGCAACCAAAGCTACTGAAATAAATACAAAATCAACATATAATTACGCAAATAAATTGTAATCGCACTGAGGGATACACAAACCTACGCAAAAAAATGTGTGCGAAGCTTGCGATATAATTTCCATCTGGTTCGTAGGTCATCGTTGAAAAATTTCACTGAGCAAAGATGTCTTCTATGTCATCCAAATCTCAAGGCAGCCATAGCAGCGGCACATCCCACCACAAATTCAGCAGCATTGTGAATAAGGTCGAGTCCCTGATCAATAAAATGAACAACGACAAATTTGATAATTTTAAAATACTTCAGACCAATGCTGCTCGTCCTTCTCAAAATTTAGTTACGCGAAGTGAGAAGCATAGTGCATGTGGTAATGTGTCACACTCATTCAAGTCGGAGGAATGTTCATTGCAATCGTGTGAGCAGTGTGCGAATCAACAGCAGGGATTGTCATCTTTGGAAAATACTCTAACGAGAACAGCTTCCTTAGATTCACTGAATCAGTTAACGGACGCCGAAGATGCATGCGATAACCACGATTTGGTATACACCGACTCGGATGATGCTGAAATTGCGCATATAACTGGCACAACAGCGGTGCAAGTGCATCGCCGCAGCGACTTAGACCATTTAACGGACGAAACTATTCGCGAGTTCAACGAACAGTGCTCCTCGCTTAGCCACGATGTGGACTTTGATAATGCATGGAGTGCCGATGAAGACGAGCACAAGTGCTGGACGGCTGTTGGAGCAGAAGCAGGCTGTTGCTGTGATAGCGATAAGAAAGAGAGTACTGGCGAAATCTTTAGCAAAATGTATACATTTGAGACCTATAATAGCCACAATACTAGCAACAATAATACCAATAATAACAACAATGGTAGTTTTAAAATTATTGATAATACCAAATACCAAAGAGACAAAAATAATAACAATAGAGAAGAAATTATACAAAGCAGAAATCCTTTGGAAACGTCATGGAGTCCCATTCAACCAAATCCACAACAATACCAAGAGAGTGAGTATGGATATGCACAACAAGGTAGTGCTAATCAAACTGTAACAAATCGCGATGAAAAAATGGAAACGTGTGACGAGGTGCGCATGACGGTTGATAGATGTGAAAATGCTTCGATCATGGAAACGAACACGAATACAAATAATAACAGCAATAATCAAAATAACAGCAATATTATTGGAAATGGGAACCAACAGCAAAGCTGTTCAAATAAGCCCCGTCGTCCCAGCCTCGCCAGTAGCGGCTCAGTTGGACGCATGGAAACAATACTGGAAGAGCCGGGCGACTGTAAAGTTTCTGTTAAGGAAATATTAGCACGATTTGAGACAATGAGCCTGACAGAGGTAAATCCACGTGGCTTGAAGTTATTGAAAAGGTTACTTAATATGAGAACAAAGTCAGAAACAGTAACACAGCAATCCGAAATTATTCAGCAAACAAATATTAGTGTTAGTTTAACGGTTAGATAACAGGTCAAACGCTACATATTGTTGTAGTAGGCACACATCGAAACAAAAACTTTTATACATACATACATACATACATACATATGAATGTGACTCACAATAACATCAATTGCGACAACAGTTACAACAGTTAAGCTACTGTGAGTTTCATTGGACAAGTGTTAAATATAATAGATGAGCGAAATGTAAGTCTCCTTTCACATATACAACTTCTGCGATAGCCGTTGCAGTGTTCATCTCCAGCTCTAAAAATAATTAAGTGCTTTGGCTACAAAAAAAAAAAAACAATTTCATTCACGTAACGGTTAACGCGGTTATGACCGCTCCAATGGGTGTCGAATCGGCCAACTGACCGGTTAGCCACTGCCTCGCTAGTCGAGGAGACACAAGTCATTCCACTTTTGACGCAAGCTACTGTCTGTGCGTATTGTATTTGTATATAGTTTTATTCCTCAACCCGATATCCCCGGTTTCAAAACGAACTTGAACTACAACCGTAAATTGACCGTGTACTCAGTAAAATGAGAGCGCGGACATAACAAAGTCGCAATTCAGCGGCTGCGCACCTAGCATTTATTGCTACAACATATGTATGTATGTACATAAGCTTATGTATTTGCATACTCGTTCTTAATTTATATAAACATTTCTGCTTTTTTAGTAAATTTCATTGGAGGAAATGTGTTATCATATTGCAACGTTCAATTTTTTATGGGTGTTATCGTTATGCGTCCTTATGTAGTATGTATGTATGTATGTACGTATACATTATATATACATTTGAAATCCTTTCTTCGCTCGCTGCTTTTGTGAATGGATACTTTACATGAATTGTGTTTTTGCAGCTTAAATCAATATTTTTATTTCTATTAGAGTCTCATACCTACATTTGGGTTAAAAATTGTCTATCGAAGCGATTCGCGTACGCATGAGTATTTACAAACAAGCAAAAGTACAACACTGAACGTTTCTCATCAGAAACTATGCCCCTCCTTCGGTCGATTTGCTTTAAAGTGAGCTTATGGAATTGAAAGTGCAAACACATATGTAGTATATGTACATATGTATTAACACATATATGTACATACAAATGTTTATACGTATATACGAATGCATACGTATAACTGTTATTCGGTTGGTTTGCGAACACCGAATTTTAATTTATCCAGCTTTATGTGGAGCAAAGCATTAGAAATTAACAAAAATATGCTTCAATTGTGCATTGCAAACATAACACGAAAAATATGAAATAGAAAGTTGCAGGTGCATGAGCAACAACATATGCGCGAACATGCAATTGTGGCCAGTGTTGTGACCGCGCGGTCATTGTGGTGCATTGGCGCTAGCCACAATTTACACTTTGGCTTGCTTCACATTGACTCAGTTGCATCTCGCGCATAGCTGACTTTCAATGATGCGAGTTTGGCATACATTTATCCATTAGCAAATTGTATGAGAATGGAATTAAATTTGAAATCTTAATTTTTCGATTGGACGTTGGGAGTACGGGTGAATTACATTGGTGAAGCGCTCCGTTGCGCATACCGTAAGCGGTCAGCTTTAAAGGTGCGACGCAAGCGTAAAGACACGTTCATACGCACGTTTGTATGTATGTATGTATGTATGTATGTATGTATAATGCACATACTGGATCAGTTAGCCGTTGCTGCTTTTATAGCTACATACTTACATACGTACATTTATATACATATGTATGTTATGTACATATGTTCAATTGTTTTTGCATGTGTGTATACATACCATATATGTATGTTATTATGTGGATGGAACTGGGCTGAAGCTGCGAAGTCACTGGATCGTGCCATAATGACCACATACGCAGTCTTGCTCACCCTGGCCCAGTTCGTACCGTAGCTACGGCCAATGCTGGATTTTGATATATCCTCCCAACACCAAACCCCTTAAGCAATTTCAAAAGGTATAATATGCTCCATTATGTGGAAAAATGTTTATACATATGTTTGATTTTCAAAATTACGAGCTTACTAAATAGATTTTTTACCATAAGGTTTAATGACTTACTTACATAATTAATTGGCGCTATAATCGTCTGCGTGATTTCGACGAGCTTATCATGGCTCGTCAGCTTTTACTGTCTCCCGCTAACTGGCGCCAATTGAAAACACTAAGCTCTAACAGTCAACTTTAAACGTGGTTAAACAAAGTTTAAACAGCCGATCCGGCAGGGTTAAACTTAGTTCAACCAATCACTATTTAACCTATAACTGGTCCTTAAGTTTTCCAAGTCCTTTATCGCTTGATATTTTCAACGTAGAGGAGGCCTTTCTCTTTCTCTGCCAACAAAAGAAATAACGGACATAATGAGATACTAACAATCCCTGTTAGAGTGCAGTGTTAGCCCACCTCCAGAAATTATTTCTCAATTGTTGTACTGTACTAGAGTTAAACATCGAATGTGTGTTAAAACCCCACAATATAATCGATCCTAAGGCTTATAGAGTGTGGTTAAATATTTGGTTTTCCAATTTTTGAAAAGCTTGAGTAACGCTTTCAGAGTACATGTTGTACTAATATCCACGCATTTTTGATTTTGAACTCCTTTCATTTCAAATAATATGTTTTACATACATCTTTATATAGTATGTACATATATTAAGGCGGTATTTTGCTTTGCTTACATACGTACATACATGTTGTTTAAATAACGGACGTTACTTAACATACTCGTGTAATGAAAAAAGTCAATCACGATAAGTTCGATAATAATTTACACATGCAAACAAGCCACACTTTCGCTCTCTCGTTGCAGTCACTCTAAACTGCATCGATTTTGTAAGTTAAATATTTACATATGTACATACATATAAACATATAGCATATGTATATGTATATGTACAAGTATCCACGTTCCCCAAATCGAATTCATGTTGTTATAGTTGTAGCCACTATGGGGCACACTGTTAAAATCCTTTTTCTTTGCGTGGCTAACGGTAAAAGGAGTTAAACAGACCTGGCTGCGTGGGCAACGCGTTACAATCAAATATAACGAGTATGTATGTATGAGTATATGCCTTACTGGATATATGTACGCCTATTTGCTGCCCACCTGCAGCTATTGCAATTTGCTTTAAATTGGTATGAATTGTTTCATTAAAGTAGTTCACAACTTTCCCATTCGGTGCGTTAGACCAGTTTTTTACTACTGAAATACAAATAGCTAAATAACAACTAAATTTTTTTTATCGAAATTTCAGAGCCAATCGAAAGCATCAACGTTGTCTTCAGGTGCCCGTGCAGCCGCCCAAACACTCAATGTCCCCATCGAACGCTTGGAATCGCGCCAATCTAACCATCGTGAACATGGAAATGCGGTCAATAACCACAACGGTGTGGCAACAATGACCTCTTTGAGCGGTTATGAGGCTCACATAGAAAAGTCCGCTGCCCTGGCACATGGGCGTCACAGTGCCGACACGGAGGTCGATGTTCATCAAGTCGCGCACCATATATTGGCCAACGAAGCAGATTCTATAACTCCGAACGCGAGCAATGACATGGAGATGCAAATGGAACGTCAACATTATGTGAAACAAGCAAGTTACCTTCATTCCGCTCGCAAAACTTCCAGTAGTCAGCAGCAAATGCACCAACAACAGCAGCAATCACCACAACAACAAAATCATTCAATTCATGGTCACAATCACGTTTCGATGTCGCGTCATGTCGATGCTAACTACATGACGGAAGAAGCAAATGCCAACAGTGGCCCATCGCCATCTGTCACTAAATACTCTCTTCTTCAATTCGCTATGCAGCACTTCCGAAACGAGTAATTGATTTGCCAAAACACAATATAATTATCACTTTTGATAACCGATCGTATTCCGATTTCAGCCAATATCCAGACGTTCGTGCGCATAATCGGGACCCAACTCGAGATCATGGTGATCATCGAATTCCGTCGTACGCGGATCTAGTAAAATGGCAAGGTACCCCAATTCGTATGCCTTTACTGCGGCTGCCGAACGACTTAGCTCCCTTGGCACTCGAGTGCTTTGAATGCATTTTGCGCTATTGCGGCGATATACCACACGATCCCGAGCTGACTGAAGTCAAATGTGTCTACACTGTACTAATGGTAATATAAAAATGTGCTTTAAATGTTCTACGAATATAATTTTTTAATATTTCAGCACTGTCATAAGTACTTGGCGCTTCGCGATGAAGTTTACTGCCAACTGATGAAACAGACGACGGCCAATCGCTCTCCGTGTACGGATTCTGCACAGCGCGCTTGGCGTCTGCTGAGCATTTTAGCAGCCTACTTTGGCTGCTCAGATGCCTTGCGTCCCTACCTAATGGAGCATTTAACATCGGCCGCTTCAGACCGACGACGTTCTTGCCATGGCACAGCGGCGGTTTGTTTGGCAAATTTACGCAAAACAGCGCGCTGCGGCGGTCGGAAGAATGTACCAAGTGTAGAGGAAGTTACAGCGGTTTCGGCCGGACGTTCGGCACGTCGTCAAATCTATCGTCTGCCAGGAGGAGCGGAACGCGTCGTTAACACTCGCTGCTCAACGGTGGTCGCTGACGTTATTGCCGAGCTTTGCGCCTTGTTGGGCGTGGAATCGGAGGCTGAGCAACAGGAGTTCTCTTTGTATTGCATTGTACAGGGTGACGCCTTCACGATGCCTCTCGCAGCGGATGAGTATATATTAGACGTTACCACGGAGCTCCTTAAATCCGGTCAACCATTCTATTTGATTTTTTGCCGGTCTGTTTGGCATTTCGCTCTTAAACGTGACCCCGCACCAACGCCACTCTATGTAGAAGTCCTTTTCAACCAAGTGGCGCCGGATTACTTAGAGGGTTTGTTGTTGGAGATACCAGGCAATGGAGCGCCAATTTCCGAAATTGTGCGCGATATGGCGCACATAGCTGCGCTGCTTCATCGCGCCGCTGATCTAACACATGTACCGGCTATGAAAGAAATTAAATTTCTTTTGCCTAAACCAGCGCTTGGCATTCGGGAGATTCGCCCAGCTCAGTGGGTGGGATTAGTGCAATCAGCCTGGCCTCAAATTGCTGGCTTGCCACCGGGCCAAGTGAAAGCACAATTTCTTATGGTGCTGTCGGCGTGGCCTCTGTTCGGCAGCAGTTTCTTTGCAGTGAAACGCATTTGGGCCGAGGAGGGACCATACGTTGAAGACAGCAATCCAATGTGGCGTGATCAAATACTGGCCCTAAATAGACGCGGTGTGCTATTCCTGGATCCAAACACGCACGAAACGCTACAGCACTGGCCATTCATGGAAGTCATTTCCACTCGCAAGGTGAGTACAAAACAAGTCATGCATTTCACAGAAGAAGGAATTTCAAAATGTTTTATTGTAATATTGACATATATCTTAGGTTCGTTCGGAAGACGGTGCTCTCTTCCTGGACATGAAAGTAGGAAACCTCATGCAGCAGCGTGTTATACGAGTGCAGACTGAGCAAGCGCACGAAATCTCTCGACTTGTGCGACAATATATAACAATGGCTCAAATTAGCCAGAGGGACAAACGGGAGTTCAATTAAATTTTATGAAAAGTTTTACTCGATGTGTAGTTTTATTGTTTAAATCTTTAAAATTATTTAATTTCGTTGTTTCATATAACACATATTTATGTATAAATGACTTAAAATTTTACTTAGATATATGTATGCATACTTACAACAAAAAGTTTATTTTCTAGTTTTGTAGTTAAATTTTTTAACACAAAATAGTTTATGGTAAACGTATATATATTTTCTTGTTTAATACATACATACAGATATACACATACATACATAGATATTGGCCCTTGAATGTTTGCTCAAAGATTTAGAAAATAATAAACACTGATGCTTCGTCGGTCGCTATTATTATAACTTTTTTAACCCGAGCGTACTTGTGCACAAGGATATTATAACTTTGTTCGCATAACGGTTGTTTGTAACAGCAAAAAATAATCGAGATAGATATAGACATATACATACATATATACTAAAATGATCAGAATGAAAAGAGGAATCCGTCTGTCCGTGGTTACAATAACTTGAGTAAAAATTGAGATATCTCAATGAAATGGTACATATATTGCTCTTTGGGCAGGGTGGGTTGGTATTGAAAATGGTCAAGATTGGTCAATAACCACGCCCACCTCCCATATAAAGGAAGTTTTTGAAAAATGCAAAACTCAGTTTTTTCGGTATCCATTAAATCGAATTGAGTGAAATTAGGTATTTATTTATGAAATTTTAAAAAATTTGGTGAACAAATTTTCCTTAATATCACTGTTATCATCGTTAAAAATGTTTGAAAAATGCAAAAATTTCTTTTTTTCTTTATCTATTGGCATATTAATTAAAATTTGATATTTACATAGAGAGATACATAGTTAATTAAGAAACTTGCTTTTTATGGAATTTAGAAAAGGGGCTGTAGGTATCTCAATAACGATGTAAGGTATCGTCACAAAATTTGGTGAACGTATTGTCCTTGATACCACTAGCATCACTGTCAATAATTTTCAAATGGGGCCATAACCACGCCCAATTTCCATATAACGAAAATTTAAAAAAATGCAAAATACTTGTTTCAGTATTTATTGGAAGAAATTGAGTAAAGTTTATTACTAGCTGCGATTTGAAACAAAAAAACGGGTTTTTTATGAAATTATGGGCACCGCCCATACAAAAATACATCGCGAGGGTATATAAAAATCGGTTTCGACCGAATTTAGCTTTTCTTACTTGTTTAAATTTCGTTCAAATGTAATTGATTTGGATGTGCAGTATCTCCATAAAAATTTATGTATATTTAACATGTATAGTGACATGTACATATATGTGAAGAATTCATTCAATAATGTATGTACTATTTATGCTTCGGAAAATACATACTGTCGTACATGAAAAAAAAGCTCAAGAGGCAAGAACGATATACTACAATATCACGCATTGCCGCAGGATTTCACATTTCTAGATCAAAGTATACAAAGAATATGAGGAGAAGGAAAACGAAAAAAATTAGATGTTTAGTAAAAAACGTGTTCTGATGTCCAAAAATTGATGAAATATACGTTATACACAGCGGTTTAATTATTAAATAGCCAAAAAACTAGAAAGAAATATGTGTGTTAGCTGTTATATCGACTTTTAGTTTGTTTAAAAATTGCCAGAAATTTCAAAAGCGGCAAACCCAAAATAGCGGTTCCCCAAAATGCGCCATCTCTGGTACGCTGCGTGCTCAGTGAATCAGTAAGAGAACAATTGACTTGAAATTAATTACCAATTTCAAGGCAAGGAGAGTTAAGGGTCAGTTAGTCAAGACTTAAGGATTAGAGACGATTACTCAACATGTCAACTTAATTTTTGATGATTAATTTTTGTTCCATATTGTTCTCCGTTGACACAAAGTATAAAGTAGTAAATAAAAGCACTTGTGTCATTATTTTTGAATCGCATATTGCTTGTAAAAATGTCAAGGAAGATTAAGCTGTGTCGAATGTTTTTTAAGTTTAGCACAAATGTACAAAATGTGCAAGAAGCAGTCACTTGGTCAGAGGAAAAGGTAATGGCAAATCCACCCGATACATTGAGACTTTTTGTTGTGCCAATTTACATCCAGGGCAGAATTTATCGTACAGTTCTTTATTGGAGGATACGATATACTCTTCGTCATTCATTTTTATTTTTAAGTTTCCTTTTTGTCTAAAACTTTATTTTGAGCTATTTGACGGTTCGCCGTCTATGTTACCACATCAAATAAACTCGTTTTTAATGTAATTTTTGCATACATTTATTTTCAAAAATTGTAAATGTCAAGATCGTTTAAGTCTGATTCTCTCACCGCTCTCAATTTACCTAAGACCGAAACTTAAGAATCTAAAATCAACAGATTCTTAAGTTTCTTACGGCAAGTTAAGTGTTGACTAATCGCTTGCACGGCTTTCCAAATAACAGGTTGGCTTAAGTTAAGTTAAGACTTGACTAACTGAGCCTTTATTATACGCCTCACTACTTTACGAGCTCTTCTAAAGTGCTATCGATTAAGATATACGAGTATGAATATAAGTCCAGTATGTAGCTAATTATTACTTGATCCAAGTAAAATTGAATTACTATACTCGTACAAAAGTAATTTCAA
Organism: Philophylla caesio; assembly: GCA_963971545.1. Lineage (NCBI taxonomy): Eukaryota > Metazoa > Arthropoda > Insecta > Diptera > Tephritidae > Philophylla > Philophylla caesio. The sequence continues at coordinate 124,052,261 of OZ020607.1, forward strand.
TATTTGGCATTGCTTATCAAAATTATCCGATTCCCCAGCGACCTTCTGCCTTTATTGCTCTTATACTTTAAGTTTTTGGGTCAACTTTTATTACAAAATCACTTCAAGTAAACGAGTGATTTTTATTTTCGAAGAGCCTTGTCGAAAAAATTCTTTCTACTCGAATACATCTCTATATACATACATACCATACATATATAAATAAATCCAAGTTACGTACGTATGACCCGCCTATAACTCGACGGATTATCCGATTTAAGTATATTTTTTAAAACTTTTATTTGTCTTTTCCGAAAGAAAACAAATAATATTGTTTTAGCAAACATTCCTTATTGGGGGTTATAAAAAAGGCATACTCGATGGGACAATATAGCATTCAATTTGCGATAGCTCGCAAGACATTTCATGTAATTTATATTCTAGTAAATTTTTGAAAACATGTGAACACGTGGCAACCTTCGTGTAGACTCATTTACAGTGCAGCCAACTTCGACGAGTTGACTCTAAATTCTCCGACAGTTATTCGTTATTCGCCGCAGAACGAGTTAAGCAGCGGAATTGAATTTTTCGCAATTTTATCAGGTCGAGAATTTGTGCGATTATTGCGCGTGTGGATATCTGCAAAGTTTGCTGCTTATTAAAAGATTTCATACTTCACATTGAGGTATATAAAGCCACTTCAAATGTAAGTTTAATTTCCTTCATCAAAGGTTTTGTGAAATGTGTTCTTAAATTGTTTGAAGTGATTCAAGTTTCAGGCGCCTACCTACATGTCGGCATTAGCATGTGGAGCAATTTGCATTTTTACAGGCATTTGGTTATTAAAGACATTGTAGCGTGGCTTCGCTTGTTTGCTTCTGCAAGAATTTTAATCTATATTTTGGCGATTAATGTTTTATATATTTGAAATTAGATATAGGTGGTACGCAATTATCAATGTGAAAATCTTTGCACTACGAAATCGCTTCGGTGGCTAAGCGTCGCATGAATATAGAATTTTTGCAGATGCAATGTTTCTTTTTGTAGTTGAGGTTAGGTTTGCTTGGGTCTTCAATGACGTTTAGTACGCCATTGATTAGTTCGCATCTGCTTGCCGGCATTTGTGTATTAAATAAATAATTTAAAAATATTAAAAAATATTGAGTGGAAAAAATGAACTATGATGAAATGAATCTTGACGCAAACGTAAAACTTAGACTTTGAAATTTTGGCGCCAAAGCCATTTTCAACACGTATAAGTATGTATATAAATGCATTTGTAGACGGGTATGCGTCAGAAAGTTTTTAGAATGCTATGTGAAATCTTCTAAAATGTTTTAATATTTTTTATAACAAATTATATATCTTTTTTTGCAGTGAATTATATTTCTACACCAGTGAAAATTAAAGAAGACCTTCACAAATGGCGCAAGAAGCTGATATTCCAACATTCAAGTGCGTTCTGGTTGGAGATGGTGGTACTGGCAAGACCACTTTTGTTAAACGTCACATGACCGGCGAATTCGAAAAGAAGTACGTTGCTACACTCGGTGTGGAGGTGCACCCACTTATTTTTCACACCAACCGGGGAGCGATTCGATTTAATGTCTGGGACACAGCTGGTCAGGAGAAATTTGGCGGCTTGCGTGATGGTTATTATATTCAGGGGCAGTGTGCTATTATAATGTTTGATGTAACTTCTCGCGTCACGTATAAAAATGTACCAAACTGGCACAGAGATTTGGTACGCGTCTGTGAAAATATACCTATAGTCTTGTGCGGTAATAAAGTAGATATCAAAGACCGCAAAGTCAAGGCTAAAAGCATCGTGTTTCACAGGAAAAAAAATTTACAGGTAAGTTAATAAAATATCCTTAGGTATACATTTCTAATTGGGTTTACTTTTCTTTCTAGTACTATGATATCTCCGCCAAATCAAATTACAATTTTGAAAAACCTTTCCTATGGTTAGCACGAAAATTAGTAGGCGACCCAAATTTGGAATTTGTTGCTATGCCAGCGTTACTTCCACCAGAGGTCAAAATGGACAAAGACTGGCAGTTGCAAATCGAGAGAGATTTGCAAGAAGCACAAGAAACCGCTTTACCAGAGGAGGATGAAGATTTGTAATCTTGAACAAATTGAAATACTTTTTATCTAATTACATAGTTTACCCCCAATTATATTTGAGAAAATTTCAAATTCTAAAATAACTGCAAAACCAAAATGGCGAGGAAAGAATAAAAGTACTAAACCTTAAACTGTAGACATTTGAGACTTTATTGGAAAACCAGTTTTCCATATTTTTCTTTGTTCATGTAATTTGTATTTAAGTTGCGCTTATTTTCTTATTTTTAGTGTACAATTTAAATAATTTTGTATTAAAATTAATTGAATAATACTTTAACGAGCTCGACAATTTTGTTTATACTGATCTATAATTCCGTTTGATACCTCTATAAATGGTTTGCAACTATTTAGCTGTGGATATATGTATGTACGTATGGTTAGTGTCTCACGAAAAATAAGATGAAGTGATGGTGTTAGTATATGAGTTTCATAGCTGATTTTGAGATGTATTAAAATATTTACAGCATGTCCCTTGCTTGCCTCATTGTTTTAAAAAGAAAAAAAGTTCGTTCCAAATGTATTTGTGATTAGCACGCTTGGTATTATTCCCTAGGTGTGCTAGTTTATTTCAGTCATTGCTCTGATTCGTCCAATCTAAAATGTTTTCACCAAAACCCATTAACTATCTTGTATGAGTGCTTCGGAACGTTATCATCAAACCCTTTCGATAATTTATTAGAATATTTCGTAGTCGACTGCCGAATTGCGTATAGGTTAATTGTTTTGATTGAGCGTGTGCTTTTATTGTTTATATTTACCATTAAAGTTTGTGCTAAAATAACGGATGGTCGCAATGGTATTTTTTTAATTTCCGTATGCTAGGCTTGGCAGTACTGTAACATACTTGCAGCGAGTAGTTGCAAATTTACGCTTTGTGAAGATATACATATGTACAAGTTTGGTGTCGTGTTATTTCGAGTTTTAAACCATAAAAAAATTATTAAAAATACCATCCATTAGAAAGAGCTCCGCTCTTAATCTTCGTTGCCAAAATCGCCGGTTGGACGACCAAACGTAACATGCAACTCGCGCCGCTTGTATTGTTTTTACTTAGCATTAAAGTTTGTGCTAAAATAACGGATGGTCGCAAAGGTATTTTTTTAATTTCCGTATGCTAGGCTTGGCAGTACTGTAACATACTTGCAGCGAGTAGTTGCAAATTTACGCTTTGTGAAGATATATGTACAAGTTTGGTGTCGTGTTATTTCGAGTTTTAAACCATAAAAAAATTATTAAAAATACCATCCATTAGAAAGTGCTCCGCTCTTAATCTTCGTTGCCAAAATCGCCGGTTGGACGACCAAACGTAACATGCAACTCGCGCCGCTTGTATTGTTTTTACTTAGCATTAAAGTTTGTGCTAAAATAACGGATGGTCGCAAAGGTATTTTTTTAATTTCCGTATGCTAGGCTTGGCAGTACTGTAACATACTTGCAGCGAGTAGTTGCAAATTTACGCTTTGTGAAGATATATGTACAAGTTTGGTGTGTTATTTCGAGTTTTAAACCATAAAAAAATTATTAAAAATACCATCCATTAGAAAGTGCTCCGCTCTTAATCTTCGTTGCCAAAATCGCCGATTGGACGACCAAACGTAACATGCAACTCGCGCCGTTTGTATTGTTTTTACTTAGCATTAACGTTCGTGTTAAAATAACGGATGTTCGTAAGTCTATTGTTTTAATTTCCGTATGCGAGGTGTGGCACTACTGTAACGTACTAGCAGCGAGTAGTTGCAAATTTTTGCTTTGTGAAGATATGTATAGGGAAAGGCCAGTGACCGGACACTTAACTTTTTTTCAACTTCATGCTCAAGTTCGTTGCAGGCAGTCAATAATATAGAAATATTTGATAACCATTCGGGACGTTTAACAAATTTTAAATCGACTAAGTACATATGTATGTATATCAGTTTTTACGAACAATAACTATTATTTTTATAAAAAATTGTTTTTGTGAGATACATATTTCGTATTTGTTCACTGACCGGACACTTTTTCTAGTGAGCGGACACTTGTGTTTTTTAATAAAATATAATGATATTTAAGAATAACAATCTTTTTTTTTTAAATTAATAATAGGAATTCATTGAAATATTTTACATTAATAAAAAAAATGGAATTGATGGTTTCAGCTTTTCTCATTGACAAACTAGAATAACTTTAAAAATAGCATAAGCCACTTCCGGCTCGCTATACCATCTACCACTGTCTTTGATTATTTTTATACCCGAACGTACTTGTACACAAGGGTATATGAACTTTGAGATAGATATAGACACATGTATGTACATATATACCAAAATGATCAGAATGAAAAGATACTGGAATCGTAGATTTTTGGTAACCGGACACTGGAATTCTCCTTTATTTCCCATCCATTAACCGGACACTTGAATTTACCCTTAGCCACCTAACGCCGGTCACAGTGACTCTACCGTTTTTTATTTTTTAAATATTCCCGTTATTATGCAAGCTGCGCAGTTGTCCGTCTATGTACTTTTTCTTTTCTCTCGTCAGTTCGTTTTGTGCAATCAGGCAGTCAACACGTGTACCAATTCAAAAACTAGAGGTAACACATTTTTGCTTGCGGTCATTGTGACCGACGTTAGGTGTTTATGGAATTTTAGTGCCGATAATTTTTTTTGTGGTTTTATAGAGTTATTATGTTTTCGCATGATCAAAACAGCGGCACATGGCTGCAAGAGTTGGACTCGGGAGAACAAACGAGAAATTCCTCCTAACTTTCTCCCTAGTCGTCATCGAAAAGTTGGTTCGTCCATTTTTGGATTCACGTCCGATGCAACATTGGCATCTTTTGTGCCAAAGGCTAACAAATCCGTCCTTATTCTGTCCAGCATGCATCATACTTCCAACATTGATCCTAATACTAAAAAACCAGAAATGGTGATGTTTTATAATAGCACAAAAGGCGAAGTAGACATGCTGGATCAAAAATGTGCCGTTTACTCCACTTCTCGGCGAACGCAGAGATGGCCAATGGCGATCTTCTATAGAATGCTAGATATTTCTGCTGTAAATGCATATATCGTAAGCAAGATGAACCAAACACAGGAAAAGGTACTTCGGTTTAATTTTATGAAGAAATTAGCTGAAGATCTCGTGAAACCACATTTAGAACGCCGTGCATACCAGAATGGATTACACAGAGAACTTCAAGGCGCTATTCGCCGTGTACTGAAAAGGGATCAAGTACCCAGTACATCGCTGGCCGACAACGTAGAAAAATTTGAAAAACGTAAAACCTGTTCACTATGTGATCCCAAAAAGAAACGCAAAACATTCCACATGTGTTTTGAATGCAAAAATCCAATTTGTATTGAATGTTCCCAAAAAATGTGTATACCATGCCGCCAAAAATTGTGATTGTTGGCAGTTTGCAATTTTATTTTAATTGCGATTTAATCGCGCCAAAAACAATTTATTATTGAAGTCCATGTTTTTAAGTTATAAAAAAAAGAAAAAAATTTTAAGTTCGAATATTTTTTTCCTAATTAGATCTCATTTTATAAAAGTATCTACGTTTTCTTACAAAATTCGTATAACAATGAATAAAAAATGTTATTGAAGTATGAAACTTCTTTTAAGTTAATTTTTTGTTAATATTAATTAAATAAAAGGTACAAAAGAGTTATGTGCGGTTTTTGCGTGTTTTATTATTATATTTATACTTTCAACACTAAAATTAAGTAAGGGGTCACCTTGACCGACGTTAGGTGGTAGAGTGTCTAAAAAAGACGTTAGGTGGCTAAGGGTTTATTAACAATATGATTTTTTTTTAACAAAACTTGTGTCACAAATCATTTGTACACCATTTATCACCAAAACTAATAATAATATCCAACACATTTCCACGCATAATAACTCTTAATATTTACCTCTAAAAATCTATGTGTCACTAGCACCAACAAAATTCTCTCAAATAAAGTCAGCGTCGCAATTATTAGGAAATGTCACTTCTTAAGCCGTTATAAATGAACGCCTGCTCCTATTAAATATTAGTTTAACATAAAGTTTTTAACGGTTTTCTTGGTATTATTATTAGTAGTGTCCGGTCACTTGGTGGTGTCCGGTCACTGGCATATTTACCCAATGTAAATACAAGTTTAGTGTCGTGTTATTTCGAGTTTTAAACCATATAAAATTAATTAAAAACTACATATATTTGAAAGTGCTCCGCCCTTAATCTTCGTTGCCAAAATGTCCGGTTCTCACCGATATTTGGGAATTCCTTCAACATCATAAACATCATAAATTGATAAAAACACGAGTGAAAATGAAATAAGTCTAGCGAAAGCCTCAATCTGAGTTTTCCATTACCAATATCCAAATTGTATGCGACGTTATTCCATTGCGAGTTGTATACATAAATATGGATAACAAATTGAATATTTTGGCACGAATTTACCGACAGTTAATATTTTATTCACCAATTCATTATTAGTTTAATACATATGTAAGTCATCTTGTTTCACGAAATTTCACTTTTCTGAAATCACCGGACGACATACTACGGAAATATGTGAACTGGTATCATTGATCGATGCCGTTATGTACTGGCGGAAAATACAAAATAAACGCCTGGGTAGATAGATATTGTTAGAGGTATGCACTGCGACCAGTGGGTCTATTGTGCCCTCGGTTGCTTAGAGCACCTCACTCAAACCCAGCACCTCTAGAAATTGCATTATTGATCCTGGGGATAAGGAGTGTATTTGCTCGTCATTTGGCCAACTATGCCCTATGCCCCTCTCCCTTCTTCGTGCGACAGCGTCGCACTCCAGGAGTAGGTGGGAAGGGGTCTCCCTGGATTTGTCGCCAATGCGACATAGGTCTCCAGACCAGATTCCAATTCGGTGCATGTGTCCTTTTAACCTGCAGTGTCCTGTCAGAAAGCCTGTTATGATTCTGAGTTTTGTCTTAGGGAGGTTGATAAGAACTTTGTACCTTTTCGTATTATACCCCCCTAGTAGTCTTTTAGCCTGGTTCAGTGCTGGAATGTTCTTCCAGTGCTGTTTTTTTTAGTTTTATACATTCCTTCCTGAGCATCTTCTTCACCGTGTGTGGGCCCACAGCGAGGAAGGGCTCTGGGCCTGTAGGGACTGATGCAGCCGCCATCCTTGCTAGGTGGTCTGCTTTCTCATTTCCCTCGATTCCTGAGTATCCTGGTAGCCACAGGAGGTTAATGTCGTTATCCTCAACCAGACATTGAGCTTCTCAGCGCACTCTATTACGAGTAAGGATTTAACATCATTTGATGAGAGGGCTTTGTCACTAAGGATTAAGATTTTCTCTCCTCGATAGTTCCTATGCAGATTGAACGGGTATGTACATATGTATGTATATTTATTATACTTGTATTAAAAAAGGCTTTTTTAGATGCGTTTTATTTGTGGAGTGAAAATTAATAATAATACATTGTTCACAAATGCGCTCGGTTTTAAAAAAATATTAGCAACAGTTGGTCCTTAGATACATATGTGCTCTTTGGACTGGGCGTGGTCGGTTCAAGTTTTTTTTTTTAATTTGTACCGCATTAACCAAATTTTCCTTGTGTTCACAGTTTAAGGAATGTAACGAATTGACAATTTACTTTTATTTTTTTTTTCTGATGTGGTCCATATCAAAATGCAAGATTTTAAGATCTATCGCATTTTGAGACGTATATATGTATGTATGTATGTGCATAAAATGTTTCTTATTAACTTACACTGAACTTCGCCTATTTTGACTTGGTAAATTTTACGATTTCTATCACGAAGCTGCGATTTCTATCGGTCGCCGAGTTATAAATCTGAAGTCAAGTTTTCGATTCGCATTTCTTTCCGGTCACAACTATATAGGATCCCATCGGGTCGCTGCATTTTATATCATACGTATACTGAATGTATGTAAGTGAATATGTACATACATACTTATTTATGTTTGTACCTAGGAATGTATGCTCATATGTACCATGAAAAACTAATAAACACATTTTCTGATTTTTTTTATTTCTAGTACGAATATCTATGGCTAAATATACAATACTTATGTACGTATTTTTTTTTTTGATATATCATTTTATAATTATGAGTATGTTTTGTAGTATCGGTAAAGTATTTTTTTCTTCATTTCGCTTTTAAAAGCTTTATGTTTATTAAAACTTTTTCCAAAAATTATTAAAAATAATTTAACACTAATTGTTATATCCACACGATGCATATTTTTAAAGTATTTAACGACTTATAAGTTTATTTACTTTGGCCCACTTTCAAATTAAAAAGCAAAAACAAAAACAAATGCAACTGCAAACAATCGCTCCATGTGCCTGTATGTCTATAGATGCTTTATAAAACTAAGAAAGCTTATAATTCTAGTATCACTATTTCTACCAGCAATTTTAAAGAAACGATTTCTTTATGCATGCGTAGATTCAATGCACAATAAAGAATGTCAACGAAACCTTTCTATTTATATTTTTACATTATTTAATTGTATACCTTTTTGCATTGATATGAAACTTATTCCAAATACATATTATACTTTAAAATATTTATGTACATACATACACATGTACCTAATAAGCTTTGCGTATTACTGTTTTACATACATTTACGAACAAACTATTTACAGAAATCGATGTGTACGAGTAGTTTTCGTGTATTAAGACGTTGTATGTTTCAAAGTGCAACAAGGGGCAATACGGTGTGTACAGTATTAACCACTAACTTTAGTGACTTATATTTATATATTATTCAATAATAAGATTTTGGCCTTGCAATAAGCTTGCACTACACCTGGCCGAGCTTGATGTTCTCCCAAAAACGTGTCATGAAATTGTTGCTGACACTTTTACGCCGACTCCGAACGGAAGATGCTTTTTATCAAAAGCTCTTCCAAAGCCTTGTCATTATCTGCTGAGGGACGACCGCTATTAAAAAACTATGTACGTATGTATGTATGAATATATTTATAACTTTTTCATTGATATGATGTTCCACCCTCGGCTTGCATTTGATTCGGAGCACTAGGGTGTTAGCAGGCACAGCTATAGGAGTACATTCATCTAGTATGTCGGACGTTGTGATGTCTTTATATTATATTCGTATAAACTCTTCCCAGCAACGTTAAGATTTTTCATGTGTATACTTGTAAAATAAAAATTTTGTTTTTGATTTAATATGTATGTATGTATGTATGTACATAATTATGTATGTATGCAAACATGTATGCATGCTACCATGCATATACATAGCTGCTTACGTACATATATTTATAAAACTTCCGTGTACATGTGTATATATTTATGAATGTATATGGCAATTCCGATAGAATATTCCAAAATAATTTGTTGATTAGCTGTATACTTGTGTGAACTTTATAACTATTTCATTTTCACTTTTTAAGTAAACTAAATGTGTGATGTCAGATGAGGGGAAAACAACATGAATAATGAATACGTATGTATGTACATACATATGTATGTACATGTGTAGATTAAACCACTTTATCCTGTTCACGGTTTCTTATTACTGCAATTTTTAGCACAATAATTCTTCTAAAACTGCTTCTTAAATCATAAAAAATTATAAAAGTTTTCTGTTTTGAGGTACAAGAAAAAAATGTATTACACCATAGAATGAATATTTTCACAAATTCAATTTTAATTTTAAAGCTTATTAGGTAAATAAATAAACTTAAGCAAATAAATTCAAATCAAGAGATCACAAAGAGGAAATCCTTTATAGGAAGCATACTGGCAACCAATTTTTGAAGCACTTCTATGGAAAGCCTTGTAGAATGGCTTCGCTTAAGAACGACTTTTAAAAGATAGGGTTATGATTAAATAATTTTAAATCTGAACTTTAATCAACCTACCGAACTACAGCTGAAGTCTCAACGCATTTAGACATGATTTATTACGATACGATGTAAACGATACTATGACTACAATAAAGATAGTTTATAATAAAGGAGTTTGAAGTCACAACAAATAAACAATTTTGTAAAAAATAAAAACTTTTAAAACACTCGTTTGTATGTAAATATTTTACTACTAACCAAATACTTAGTATAAGTTTTGCTCTTTGAGCGATTCAACCAAACGTATGCACCATCATTTATGTACATATATATTTACATATGTACATATACATGTATGTATGTATGCCGGTGTGAAATTTTATATCTCTACATTGCGATAACCTTAAATTAAAGTTAGTAACAAATAACAAGTCATTTCCAGCGTTATGTGTATGTAAATACTTACATATGTACATATGTATGTATATGCATATAAACATATTTTTTGTATACATGTATGTATATGTATGCATGTATGTATGTACACATATGAATGTGCGGAAATATATTTTATATAATTTATACACTTAAGTATTGTATATTAGCATTTATGTAAATAGTGCTAAAATATGTACATATGTAGTATGCAAACATATACATATAGCTATACATATGTACATACGTACTTACAAAACCGGTAGAAAAAATAAGTTGTAAAAAACAATTGCAGAGCCCTTCTGTATAGTTTACATAATGTGTTTATATATTAAATATCCACAATTGCAAGGTATTGCGTTTTCGCTTCGGAGAGAACAGCGCTTACAAGGAGTCGATGATACTTTTTATTTGGTTAACAAAAGGAGCACTGAAAGGTCAATATGCTTAGACTTGCATATCGCTTGCTTAGTAGCTGTTCTCTAACACCAACATGTGTAGGAAACTAATTATTTGTAAATCAAATTTAAGTGTATAAATGTATATACATATGTATGTATGTACCGATGCACATATTTGCGTATAAGCACAAACGGATACTAAACGTGGAACAGGAAATGGCAAAAGTTATTTTTGTATCCACAAGATAAAGAAGATATATACATTTGTTTGTATGTATGTATGCATTCATGTCTTTTTTACGAAGAAGAAGCTTCGAGAGCCTTTACCTCGTCAGTGTGGGACTTTATCCCGAATTAAACCTCCTACTGTTCACGTACCGATGCATATATGTTTGTACATATGTATGTATGTAGGTATGTATGTACATACATACATATATATGTATGGCTGAATGAGATTTACTTGTATTGTCTTACATTCTCTGTTTAGTACTACATATTTTCATAGGTATGTATGCATGCATGTATGTATGTATGTATATTTTTGCCAGTGTTTAAGTGTAATTATGCAGTGTGTGCATGTAGAAATACACATATTTTTAATTTCTAAAGTAACAGGTTTATTATGCCTGCAAATCTAGTAGAAATGCCTATAACAGCTGAACAATGACTGGTTCAATTAAGCACATATGCTCTGCTCCTCGCACTGGCAGACGGTTCAAGCAGAAATGTCGTATCATATCGGGAACTGCTTCGAAAGGGCGACTGAATTGACCCAATATATATTGGCCGGCTTCATTGCGTTGTATTCGCATATGCATAAATCCTTTAGCGCCCCTAAAATTGTCAAACACTTTTGAAATTGTGCAATGATATTTAAATATTTTGGAATGCTTACTTTAACGACAACGAATAATCCTGTTTGGTAGATTCACAATTGCGCACTAGAAAACTTCCCTCATTAAGGGGTCGCAGTGTATTTTCCGCTTCGATTCTTGTAATGGCACCATGATACCAACTGCTTACAAAAAGGTAAAAATTGATAGTATCAAAATAATATATAAACCATAGCTGACTGATCGTCATCCCACATTTACCCTTGCCGTTCGAGAGGTATGGATATATCTATCAAATCTACAGCTGAAGTATATCCCTGCGCGATGTTGAGATTAAGTTCCTTATTTGATGTTAGACCCCGTAAATCGAGACTACCGAATTTGCTTGTCTGGCGCGGCACATTTAGGTTTAACGTCAAATTTTGGCGAAATATTGCAGCATCTGTAAAAGTGTAACCATTAAAATAATCACTTTCTCAAAATATTCACATCATGCGAAGCCATACCCAACTTCATAGAAATTTTGTTTTCATCCCTCATCGAATGGCTTGAGGACGCTTGCGACAAGCCGCTCGATTCTGTACTATGGGACAAAAGGCCAATTTCTATTTGATTTGTTCGTAGGCGTCTTCTGAGTTTCGGCATATCGAATGGTAGATCACCCAAATCCACAGATGTAGCACTACCAGAAGTACACGCAGTCTTAGAAAAAAGTGTATGTAAATATAAATAGTTCCATCACATTTTTTGTATTTACCTGTTGCAAATTTTTTTTTCGTCTTAATTTTGGCATATCGAAAGGTAAATCATGTAAGTCTTGGGTTGCCCCGGACGAGTTTGCTGCAGTTACAGCCGCGCTGGTGCTACTCTCATTTGTTATGTCCGTCTGCGGAAAATTAAGCTTCGGAAGAGTAAACTTTTGTATGCCGGTGCTTAGTTTAGAGTCTTCTCGCGAATGCAGTGAAATACCACTATCTGAACCAATGATTTCTTCGGCTAAATGAAGCAGTGTCTTGTTAGGTGGAGGTTTCTTCTTTTTTAGTATATCAGTTTGCGTTTGTTGTAATGGTCTGGTAGATTCAGCGATTGACGTTAAATCATTAGAGCTTGTTTGTTGCTGTGTCAACTGGGCGAGCTGTGTAATTTCCTCAGGAGAGGTGTGTTGAGTTTTATTTTGTTCGGACAATTCGGAAACTGGTTCTTGGGAAGACTTGTCTGAGATGGGGCTTAAGATATGTAATTTAGAGTGTACAACAATGGGCGCTCGCAATGGGTGTGCAACGCTCGAGCTACCAGATTCAGAGCTATGTGAGCTCAACGAGGTTGAATTCCTTGACTCTGAACTGGAAGTACTTCGGTTTCCTTCACTGGTGCTCGAGCGTAAAGATTCCATGCTGCCACCACTACTCGATGTGGCAATGCTTTCGGTCGAGGAGTAATTATGCGCTCTTCGACCGCCATTTCCCACATGGTGGCGGTGGGAGACGTGGCTTTTTCGCAATTCTAATACTCGCCCCGATTCAATAACAAATGAACGCGGTCTATCACGCGCTCTAGAAACATTCGATGGTGGAATATTCAGAATAGTGCGCGATGTTGATGATGGTGGATTTGCGTAGGCGCTGTCGGTGAGACTATTCTCATTACTGGTACCTATTGATGAACCGTGCTGATGTTGCTGGTACAAAGAAGACTGTAATGGAAGACGTAAGTCACGTAAACGTGGATGAGCTGGATTTGATGACGGCAAGTTTGGTGCACTTTTAATGCTGTTCATTAGAAAACGATCATGCTTTCCCGGAAATTTGATTGGTAATGGAGCCGTTGACGGAGGAGATGGCGTATATCCACGAATGGGTAATTGCGATGTAGAGGTCGATGCTGCATCTGTTTGTTGATCAACAACTTGACCGCGAATAAGAACTTTGTCAATACCTGTTGTTACGCTAGCTATATTACTTTGAAGATCACTATCTTTTTTGGGATCAACTTCTGTTGTAAGAACGGAAAGGGGCGAACCACTTCCACTCGCATTTCCCCCTGAGTTGCTGCTTTGTTCTTGTATAGCATGATTTTTTGAGTTTTTGAGCCTTTTACCTTCAAGTCGAGACTTTATATGGCTGGATTTTACAGAACGTGTTTCAGGCCTCGTAACTGCGCCACTGCTAATATTTGGTTGAAATAGAACAGAATGGTTAGTAATACGATCCACTTCATCCAGATCATCATCCGATTTGGCTATTTTACAATCAAACGCAGTTTCATATAATTGTCGCGTGCGACCAGACATTTCGTCGTCGTCCAATATACTAGCTGCACTATTTAATTGAGTGGAGCCTCTTTCATCGACTACGTTTGCAGTGGACGTGTTAAAATTGCTTACATTTGGTAAACAGTCTGAGCACTCATGCACGCCTTGTGGATGGACATAGAAGATGCTTCGAGGTCGAAAAAATTCATCAATATCGTCTCCAATAGTTGGTGCAACACAGGCGCAAATTGCCGGGCCAAAAAGTTTATGAGGCGGCATCGACGAACTATCTTCCGAAATTTGTAAATTCCTTGTCTGTTCTGTTTGATGATTGCAGGTAGTAGGTTCAGCGTTAACGGTAATCGGCTGTATATTACAGGTTTTTCGAACCAAAGCCAAAGCCCTCGCATGCCATTGCCTCCGCTTCTGACATTCACTGCAGTCTGATTCTTCTGAGGTCGATGTAGTTGGCGAATCACATCGAATTATATGCACTCCCTCCTCTGTAAAAGAGTAGCGTTTCGGTGTGTCATTTAACACGGATAATGCATTATTCTGATTTGGCTCGGTTTTATCAAAATTTGATTCCTTGTTCTCTGGTACGTCAAGACTTGTACTCTTACGATAGGGGCCTACATTTGTGGATGGCTGCGTCAACTGCGGTGGTTCGGAAACTGTAGATTGACGACTTTTATTTTTTGCTTCTTTGTCTGCGGTTCCAAGCTCGCTATCTTTAGATTTTAATAAATCCGAGTAGTAATATGGCGACGGGTTTCGTTTGCTTGTATCCGGTAACGCGGCCGCTAATTTGCGAGGACTGCGATACAATTGTGATGGTAATGGGTGTACGAGATCATCGGAAATGCTGTCCGGCGAATTAAGTTCAGGAACCTTTACTGATTGATTGTTTTCATCATCAGAGGACTTTGGCCCTGATGAATCTGGTAACGGAAAAAGCAAATCATATGTACATACATGTATGTAAAAGTTTCTTTATTATAATTTTACGTTATACCCATATGAACTATAAATTCTGATTTAATTACATTAAACGCTCCTTCGCAACTTTTTCTATATGTTTAAAACAAAATTAGAGTGGGCGTTACTTATATGGAAGAAATTGGATGGGCTACAAAACTGTGTTTTCTTAAAACCTCTAAACTTAAGAGTTTGGCATATAGTTATAGTCAAGATAAACTTTGCTGTAAAGTAAGAACCAAAATTTTTAACAAATATTTCGTAGACAATTTACTTTATTTTGACTATTACGACGCCCTATTTTGTTTAATTACTAGAAAAATTATATATAAAGTTGGAAACTGGGCTAAATAAAATGCATTTATTTGAAAAATATTAAAAATGTTATAAAACAAATATAAAATCTTGACACTTTGAGGGTGTCGTAAAATTTTGGTAAACAGTAGTTATATACTACATATGCATGTACATGCATACACATTGAAAAATTTCATCAATGCCTATGTTGCACTTACCCGAACCGCAATTTGAACGTTTGGTCTTCTCTTGGCCTTTGGGAGCGCTCAGCTGATGATGAAGCCGCTGATTTTTATTCGCCCTTCGCTTTCCTCTCTTGTAATGAAGTTTTTTCTGGCGTTTAGAGTCTTTCGGGTCTGAATATCCTTCGATGAGTTTAATGGATGCGTGACGAATTGTATTGGGTAGTGGAGGATGAGACTGCAAAGCGAATTGCAGTTGTGGTTTGCAGTGCTGGTTCTGTGATTTCGATTGAATGGAATGTGTGCTATATGCTTGGGAGTCAATATGTGTCAATTGATGAGAGGGAAGTGTGTTATTTGGGATACCAATGGACGGTGGAATATTTTTTGAGTGCTTATTTGTTGGTAACGTTGATAATGATGCTGGCGGAGGTGGTGGGAGTGGCGTTTCAAAGTCTTGAGTCTGAGGGTACTGGCTTTGTGATTGTTTTTCTTTCGGTTCGGTCAATGTAATCTACGAATGTACATGTAAATGAATGATTAATTGATAAAGCAAATATTCTTACAAATTCTGCTTGAGGACTAGAATGAGCCCAATTTCCGGGATTTGTAGGTAAAGCTTCCGCTAAACATGGATCAAAACTGGACGGCCGTTTTTTAACAAAGTCAACTGGTAGGCTATAATCGTCACAAATAGCAATCTGAAAAGCGAATAAATCAATAGAGGTTTTCACCTTTTTCAGGGTATACATTTACAATAGTGTGTTGCAGCGAAAATACCCACTCGGTACACTTGTAGCAGTAAACTGTACGAATTTTAAAATACACTTACAATAATAACAACGAATGCATGAAATACTGAGTACAACTTGTACTTTCAAGGCATTGAAATATTTATTAAAAAATAAATAAAAAATGAAGTGAAATAACCTTTTCATACTGACGGAGAGGGGAAAATCATCTCAACATAAATAGAAGTGAAATCAAATATTTATTGCGTACTTTGCTTAAAATTGTTGAAAATAAAATGTGCTAAATCCAAAAACTATTTTTTCTAACTTCTCTTTTAATGTGAGCCTTTAAACTTTGGTAAAAAAAAAAAACATTTGTTGTAAGTTCAATAATTTAATTATTCAAATTTTGAAGGTATCAAAGTTATTGCTTGAAATATGTTTTTTCCATGGTGAAATTATATGCAGGTGAAGTCAATAAATGACATAATTGTAAATCTTGGCAATTCTCGTGATAATTTCAGTAATGTACACTTAGTCAATATTCTAATACTTTTCCATACAAAATATTGTGTGAAAATTTGAAATTGAGGTAAGTAAATCTATTTATTTACATTAAAATGTAATTTAATATGTTTTAATTTACACGATTGATATACAGCGAGCGCGAAATACGAAATCATAAAATGTATATTCAATTTTATATCTTTACAGAATATTTTTCACTATTTTGCCATCGCTGCCCAACTATCCCAAAGGACTGCTAATTTTAATAGTTCTGCGCCTGCGATTTGGGTAAGGACGGTGTGAAATTATTAAAAGTTTTGCAATAAATTGTGAAAACATTTTTAGATAAACATAATACATACATATATGTATATTCTTTTGCACATATATTAAAGAATTAAAATTAAAGATTTAAACAAAAACATTAACTGTAAAATACGTAGTTAAGACGGCAGTTAAATAAATAGTAATTTTTTCAGCTAAGCTGTTTTCACTTTCATCCTGTTGTTTTATTATTATGTTATTCATACGAGTATGCATATAGATTTATACTATAACTATACAATTGTACAAAGTCTGTAATCAAAAACCAAGTACAACTTTTTTTAATCTTTCTTTTTACGTCTTAAAACTCGATTCATTCTCAGTATTCCTTGTACAATTTTTTCCGAATTACTGCGAGTACTTCTTTTTTCCCTTACCAGAACATCTTTACTCCCTCTTTCTACTACTTTCAATATGCAAGCCACAATTATCGCAGCATACCATCTGGTGAATTCATATTGACTTCACCTGTATATTCCACTATGGTTTTTTCGTTCTAGTGAACATTTTTTCTAAAAGAATTTAATAGCTTTTACCGAGGTGGCGACTTTACATTTTATTATGTATTTTTGTTTGATTAGCCATACCACGCACCTCAAAATACAATTGTAATCGATATAGTTCGCGGCAATCTGTACAATACCATTCAAACTCATCTTTCTCTTGAACTTCTCTAACGGTCGCAGAGGATATATTAATGCAATTGTTATGAAAGCGACGCGTACATGGACCTGAACATTGTACGGTTAGTTCATTCGATGAGAAGTCTATCCAACAGCGGCGACAGAACATTTCTTATTTTCAAGTTATATAATTAATTTAAATAAACCGAAACAGTATTAAATTTTGTAATGATGCAGACCAATATCGTTAACTTTGCTAAGACACTGTGCTTTTGCAACTAATAACTGATTTTGAAGCAATATAACTCACGCGCAATTTTTCCATAAAAACAAGTTCGTATTCGACGTTATAGACTTGCATGCATATGCGAAGAATTGCATAATGCTCTTAGCTAGAGGCAAGAATATAATTTGAATGCGCCGCATCGCTCTAATGCCTCCGTTATATAACCGCATTTTCATACAACTGACACTGAGCTATTGACTGCGCATTGCACACAAATTTTCTTTGGAATATGGCTAGGATCATCGCTTTTTACCGGGAGCTGTTTACACAGAGTTGATTAATACGCCAAAGGAGTGTAGGACCGGCTCATAGAAAATTGTATATTCACTCTGTTTTGTTTTCTTTTGATGAATTCATATGTATGTATGTATGTATGTATGTATGTATGTATATGTATAAATCTACGTACTTTTATGACGAGTTGAAATTAACATTAAGTTCAAAAGTAGCACAAATCAAGGGTATTCTAACAAACATATTTTTCTTATTTAAACCATAGAAGCAATGCACATGCACTCGTACATACATGCATATATGTATGTATATTTGTATACATACTCGCCGATTTTGGAATGAATCAAAGAATTTGCATCCAATTTTGTGTAAAAAATCTAACTAAGGGCTTCAAAACTTTGGAAATGTAGACTGTGGTATACAGTGAGACTAGTCTTAGGATAAACTATTTATAGGTGGTAAAATCAAAATATTTGAGAAAATGAAAAAAATAAAAGTAGACAAAAACTGTAGAACTTGAGGCTAAAGAGTGATTTTCAGAAGTGCTTCGGGAATTGGAAGAAACATTGGGATAAGTGTATTATATCTGAGGGGGATAATTTTGATGGAGGCAACATTAATACCGATGAATAAAAACGAAATTTATGATAAAAATGAAGAGCTGACAATATGTACACAATTTATATTTAAAATTTGTAGGTTTTATAACTTTCAATAATTGAAAGGCCACGATACATTTCCACCTAGCTGCAGTTATTTGTTTTTTTTAAAACTTTGATCTTTCTCTTGTATGTACATATACATTTTATTTTTGATTAAGCGTAAGTTGGGCAAAGATTTCTAAAGCGCGATGCTAGTAGTTTCAGGGAAATAATTATTTTGATAAATTTTTAAATCTGTTAAAATGTTTTCAGAAACTACATCTTAAACTCTAAAGAAAATTATTTCCGAGAATTTGGGGCTAAGAGTTTATAAATCCGCCCCCGTATCCCACTCGACACAACTATTATTCTACCATACATATGTACATATATATTTATATACAAACAAACGTACGCTAAATCCTTTCATAGTTGTTGTTATCCTGCTACGAAAATTGTACAGACTTCCTCTAGATATGTACATATGTATGTACATGTGTACATACATTGTATTCACATTCAGTAGTTTGATCAATCATATAAAAGATACACGTACATATGTATATGTATGTATATATTTGTATACATGTAAATACATACGTACGTATGTTATGTACATATCTGTAGGCGCACTACTCGTATGTTCAGTTCTATATTTTTTAATCAATGTTCCTTAATAAACATATGTACATATGTACATATGTTTATATTTGCTCGGCCCATTAATTTTACATCTTCTGTGACGGCAACTGACTCAAACGTCGGGAAACCCCTCAAGAGGGTGGACAGCCAGAACAGTCCCATCCCATGTTTATTAACAACGATGAGTCATGAAGGTCGTGACGAAAACAAAGTATACGTTGCGGCGCTGCGGCTTGTACATCTTCGAAATCTCGCCGGACCCATTGCAAGAAGAGAGTACGTTACGAACACATACATATGTACGAGTATGTACGCACAATCACAAACAGCACGTCGTCATTCGAAGAGAGTACCGAAATGAGCTTCTCTAAAGAGTGACGGTGCGTACCATCGCATACATACATACATACTTACATATGTAAGTGAGTATTTCGGAAATCTACAAACTGAAAAACAAAACACAGAAGAACAGGCAAATCAGTACTTTTAAAGCTCGAAAAATCAATTTTGTAAATTGTCGTATTATGAGCATTTTGCCGTGGTTTTCTTAAAAGTCAATACATAATTTACAAATATATAAAAGTTATCGTCAAGCCGAATTTCGTAGTTTGGTATACAAACATAACTAATATGTTAGTGAATTATTATTTTTTTTTAAATTCTTATTAACCGAGTGCACGTTCAGGGGACGCATACACAATCATTACGTTGTTATATATGTACATAGATACATATGTATATGCAATGAAATTTCGCCTTACCTTTCAAAATTCTCACGAGCTAACAGGAAAACCCATGATTATACAAACATCGTAAAACTATTTGCATACATATGTGCATATTCATAATAAACAATTGATTAAATAACGAAAAAGACAATTTTTTGCAAACAGTTTTTGTATTGTAGACGGATGGAGTATGCGATAGTTAAGAGCTGTTCAACTACGTTGCGGTGATATGTACGTTTGGCGTTCTATTTCGTGTTCATCAATGCAAGTTTTCAATTTTTCGCTTTACGAGAAACGAATCGAAATATTAATGCACACGCTTGCAGTTTTTAAGCGTGGAATATATTCACAAACTAGAAGGTTGTTTTTTATTGTATTGTTTTTTTTTCTTTTTAAATTAAATAAATCGGTTCGTGGCAAAGTGGTATGTTTATTGCACTCGAAATTTATTTTAGGACTGCGGATATTCGTTGCAGAAGGCATATATTTTCAATTTTCAACCCCTCCGAGTGAAAATACAGGGTTGAAATACATATTTTGAGAGCGAATTTGTACTGCAAAGAGCTTTTGCATTGCGAATTCGTTCTCTCACAAGCTTGAAAGAGAAAAGAAAGAAAAATAAAGATACAAAGAACTGGTAGAATGCGGCTTTATCTAGGAAATTAGATGTGGTTTTGTATACGACAAACATGAAATATGTTGCCACTTTAATTAATACAGTTTTAAAAATGATATGAGCAGCGAGTAAATATGTTTGTATCGGAATGTGCGCCCAGTTTGTGCATAACTATGTTTGTATATATTTTCAGATATATGAGCCAACACTCTCACCATAGCTGCATATGTTGGCGAGCTAGTAAGGACTTACAACAAAATTTTAATCCTGTTGATGTGAATAAATAATACCTGTGGAAATAGTTGTAGGAAATTACTTATTCATACAAAATGAAGGGAGTTGTTGATCTCGATTCAAGTTAGACTACATATGTTCGTCGTTGAAATATATACATGCATATGCACATCTTTGCTTAAATAAAAAACAAAATTAAATGAACTTGTTATACGCACGCATGTACACATTCAAAGTTGTAATACAAATGCAGAACAACATTCAATTAAAATAATTATGACATTAACCAAACATCTACGAGTATGCAAATGTACATGTATTTGTATATACATATGTACATATGTACATTCTTTGACGAGGAATATGTATTAGGCAGTCATTTAGTGTCTTACAAACGGCCAAGCGTCAACAACTACGACGAAGAGTTGTCAGGAAATCCGCTTGCAATGAGAGCGAAATTAGGCTTCTTATTATTACCCGATACCTTTATAAAAACCTAATTAGGCGCTATTTCGTATGCATATGTACAAATGTAAGGTTGTCAGCAATTTACCAAATATTACACTGGGGAACAAAATAAAAAAAAAGTTTGAAACACCTTTAAAATGGCATTACTTTTTGAATCTTCGCCAACTTAGGCAAACAAGTATGAGTTTTCCACAATCTACAAACGATACAAGATCGAAAAAATTATGTCCTTCTAAAGGTGTAAAAATCGTGTTCTCCAGTGTTATTAGCGCGATTTTCAAAGAAAAAACAAAATAAGTATACGAATGGTAAAATAAGCAGATTTGCTCTATCGGAAAACTCTTCTAGAGGGAACTGAGGAGCAATTCCTAGTACCCGACACATTTCATACAAATAAAAGATGATAAAAAAAACAAGAAAAGCATGGTTTCGATCTCATTTGTCGGCTGGTCGTCGCATATTGTTGTCAGCTAATTGATTTCAAAGGAAAACTGGTAGTTTAAACCGGAGAAATGTAGGGTTTTGGGTGAAGGCTTGAGCTAATATGAAGTTCATTTAGTTTTAATAAATTAACCAAAAAATAGTTTGTTTTTATGTTACTCAATTAAAAGTACTTAATAATTAATCTAATGGAATGGGTTTAAGTAAGCCGTTAAGCTTTTTTTTAAACTTGCAAAATTTTTTGCTTCTAATTGTCATGTAGGGTATTGCAGTACACCAGTAAGAATCTACTTACGAGTAGGTACATACACACATAAATATGTACATATGACGACCCGCGTAACCTTTGTCGCCGGAAGAAGTTTGTATGCCGACTTACATGTGTTGTATTTACATATGTACATACCTATACCTATGTATGTACATATATATGTACATATGTATGTACGGGGATGCGCTTAAGTCTCACTTCAACTTGATATACGTATTCAAACTATTATTATGAGCCTATGCATATGTGCATTGTACCGTTACAATTCGTTTATATATTAATGCAAACACTGTGATACATTTGTACATACATATACATATACATATATAAAAAGTGCATGGGTATGGATGTAGCCAGGTAGGGACTATGCTTCTTGAATTGCAAATTGTTTTTTTTTTGTAAATACGTACTTTTATGACTGAGTCGAATTACCAATTCGCTGCTACATAATTTTTAATATTTTAGCAATTAGTTTCTTTAAAAGTAAGAACGAATTTCTCGATATTGAGTATGGAATGATTAATGATGGAAAATTAAATTGTATGTGAGTGGTAATACCAAGTTTCCTATCGTGTGTTTTTTGCGATGAGAAATCGCTGTTCTTTAAATCGTATGGATTTTTAAAATCCGCCTTTGCTCTAGCTAACAATAACGCTTTGCTTATATGTACATACACATACATACATATGTATGTATTTGCATTGCGGCTCATTTGGTTTTATTTGCAGATGATATAATTTGGTCCAATAGTATTTACAATCGCAGTTTGATTAATTATAAGTTTGTATAAAGTGTTAAATGGCTAACTTGCTTATGGTTTACCTACATTTTTTCACTGCTGCAAAAATATGTTTTTCGACTATTTACAAGCAGTTAGTTTAAGATATTCATATTGTTGTTTTAATAAGCTTAAATGTGTGTCCGAAATTAATTTTGCAAAAATTCAACAGTGGGTGTGTTAGAGTAGCGTCTTCTAATACAAAGAACAATAGCATTCGTGGCGCGAAAATTAACGAAAGAAGAATAAATTTGTAACGTAGCATCAGAGATTTTGCTATATAAGAATGTTCAGTAGATCATTGGCATCAGTAATTTCCATACATTTCTTTGCTACTACAAAGCGGCGCAAGACTGCTGTTTTTACTTTAGTTTTACTGATACAAAGGATACCCAAAGTTTGCGTTATAATGCAGCAGGTTGGTTTAAAGAGCAAGTTTAAATTATTCATATGTAAGTAAAAAAAAACTACAACAAAATTTTTTCCTAGCCAATTGGAGTGGTTGTATTGTCTATACTATTTGTGAGTGTTATTGGTCTTCGTCCACCCTCACCGAAGTATTTACCGCCTGGTAAAGTCGCTGAATATGCAAGTTCTAACGCTCGGTTTACACCCCATCAATTCTCAACGGCACAGAGCGGAAAAAACTTACATTATAAAGCGGTGGGCAGTGCGGCTAGTTCCGCAGGATTTGAACACCGTTTACCATACCAAAATCTGGCAGTTGCGCAAATACCTATTGTCAGGCAAGATTATACAAGCGATGTCAGCGGAAATTATAATTTTGGGTAACATAAAAAAATTAATAGGCCTTCAACTCTCAAGTTTGTACGAATGTACATACATATACATATATGCATCTTTCTTTTGATACAAACAGTTTCGAAACTGGCAATGGAATTCAACGAAATGAAAAGGGTGACATCCACGACAGACCACACAGCTCATTGAACGTACAGGGATCATATTCTTATACAGGAGACGATGGTCGTGTATATACCGTTAATTATAGGGCTGACGAAAATGGATTCCATGCTGAGGGTGATCATTTACCGACATCTCCGCCAGCACACGATCAAAGTGTTGGTGGAGGTGATCGGATACATGGCGGTATAACATCTCCCACCCGACGCTTCCAGAGTAATGCTAATGCTTTCTCACCATCGAACCGATACCTGCCGCCTCAACGGCAGTACACAGAGCAACATTAATATCGTACAGAAAATAATTACTAAAAATGTGTACCAATAAGTAACACCTACGGAAATTACAATTTCCATTTGTATCAGTACATGTATGTAAGTATACATATGTTGCCCGACCAATAAAACTTTCAAGAAACGATGCAAAAAATGTAAAGAGTTCGATACAAATTTAATTTGTTATTGAGGTGGGTATGCGAAATTTTTCTTATTAAATTACTTTAGTCTTACCTGTTTCTTCATCGTATCGGTCAGTTCGTCAATGCATTCCTTTCGTTCAAATCTTTCAAACTTGAAGCTATTGGAGCGATAAAGTTCATTGTCTTCATGACGTCTGTTTCGGCACAATCGTCGCATTATAATATTACCACTTCCTCCTCCTCCTCCAAGACGTGGACTGTTAAAAAAAAGTTATGGCAACAAAATATTATTGTATTTTCTTATTTTTTGTGGGGAAATGGACTATTCATTATGACGTCGATATGTTCCATAAATCAGTTCATTATAAGAAAACACAGCAAGTTGTCATTGAAAAATTGCTTTGTAAAATACTTTAAAAAATTAACAAAATTTAAGTTCTACGTTAGCGAATTTAGGTTTGTATTAAACATGATATTTTATCCAATACCGAAAATGTTTGTTTATATTTTATTTTAGATAATTATTTTGTAAGCTGTTCTCGTATAAATCTAAATTGAAAATGAAAATGAGGACTATTCTCTATGTATGTATGTACATATGTATGTATTTAAATACAAATGTTCATACATATGTACAATATGCACTAGGTAGGATTTTTGCTGGTATTTTGAGACCAGATAAGTAAAATTTTTCTTTCAGTTATTTAAAAACAAAGAAAATAATTGGGGTCAATATAAGTGGACTTGGACAGCCAGATGCTTGTCTCTCCCCAACGCCTCATGACATCCTTGGTGTGCATTGTATAAGAAAAGGTGCTGATGCACAAAAGATATTTTATGAACTAGATATGGATCTGTGAAAGGGAAAATACATAAAAAAAATAGCTAAGCATCCTTAAAGAAGGCAATACACACTCGTATGACTTCTGGATTAAATGTATAAGGTACATATGTATGTATGCATTGTGCATATAAACGTACATACATATGTGCATACATACATATGCTTGAAAAATATAACCATAGTATCCGCTGAGTTTTACGGTAAATGCGAATGAATTTTAAAACTTCCGAACCAACTTTTGTAAAACAAAGTAACTTTTATGGAATAATAACTGCCTCCTCGAGACGAAAATATGTGCATACTTACATACATATATATGTATGTATGTATAAAACTTCAAGATCTGACTATAAATGCTTAAAGTAAGACCAGCAATGTAATCGAAATCACCTTGCAAAAATACTTCGGAAAGGGGGTGTGCGGCAAGTTTGTTTTACCTACATACATATGAGGTAGTACGGTCGTACATATGACTACACGTTTTCATGCATTATATGCGTACTTCAATGAACTTACCCGCATGGCTTGCAATGAGTCATGTGTAAATCCCAGTTAAGGTGAAAATTGAACATTCGCAGCTTTGCGACGGCGCGCTGTCGCAGTGAGATATCGGGAGTAGCTGTCGCTGCAGCTGTGGCTACTGTTGCTGTCTGTATGGTTGTAATTTCGGGTAGGAAGTTATCCACCGTCCGATTAGTGTTAGGATACATCATTATGGTGCCGCTAGGCGCTGATGTAGCCATAATACGACTCGACGAATGCCTTGGTTGGCGGTGATGTCGATGATTACCCATTGTGCCATCGGAAGACTCTTTTATTGTGTAAAATCCCCCAGATGACCTAAACAACAGTTTTAACATATTAACTAAATTGAGCAAGCTCAAACTTACGACATATTGTCTCCACCAACGCAGCTAACACCGCTTCGTCGCGGCCGACTTTTGCGTCGTCGTCTTCTACGGCGGTCGGAGGATGTTTGACTATTATGAAGCACGTGTTGGCTAAAAGATTTGGGATATTGCGGATCTACATTGCTTCCCTCTGCCACCGTTTGTTGACCACCACTAGTAGATGCCGAGACAGCAATGTGTCCGCTGGCGGCCAAACGACGCCCAGTGGCTGTACTAGACGGCATGTTTCCTCCGGCGGAATTCATTCCAGAAACTGCGATTGTAACCACGTTTCCATCACAAATGCCGCCACCTGAACTTATTGTGTCGGCAGCATGTGCACCGGACGTTGTTTTGGACGAGCGGCCACTAAAACTATGATTTACCTTGCGCCACATACGTTCCATTACTCAGTATACATGTGTATGTGTGTGTGTATTAAATAGGATAGCAAAATACTTCAGATGATAAAGAAACAACTCAAATTATTGTGCGATAACTATGTAAGGAACCATTTGTAATTATTTTGAACTGTCTAGATAAAAGGAACCTCGCAAATCTTTTCTTAAGTTTATTTATGTATATTTTATGGTACTGTTATGATTTTAACACGATTCTTCAATAAGTTACTGCGGATCTTAATATGTACGAAATTCATATATGTATGTATGTATTAATATGAATGTTTGATTGGTGCAACACATCGAAGAAGAAGGATTAATGACCATTTGTTTCAGGAATTTCACTGATGCATACATAAGTTTTGGTTCAATAACATTTTATCTCTGCTCCGGGGACTCTAATTTACTACTATTTGCACAGTCAAATCAGAAATTTATAGACACGAATAAAGGCCGTCTGTAGGATTTAGTTTGTAAAAGGAATCACTCATTCTTTGCAGGAACTCAGCTTTCTAATGCTCGGCATTTTTGGCAAGGTAAATATTGTTGCGAAGTAAATAATTGACTATAGGTTTTGACTAAAGCAAAACCAATAACTTGGAAGAAAAGTGTACAATTTTAGTTTGACAACCGTTCATGTTAAAATCGCTCCTGCAGCGTGTACACCAAGGGCAGACCGATGGAATTTTTTCCTGTGGTGAACATCGTCTCAGTATTTACTATTTTGCACTCAAGCCTATTTCATTTAATATATTTAAAGAGTTTATTTTCACTTCACATGTTCAAATCTTGATTATTTGCAATTTCATTAATTTCGATTTCTACTATTTAAAAATGCATTAGTTTTAATACAAAAATTGTGCAAAGGAGGGGACACGTTTTTTTGGAATTGATAAATTTTCAGGCACGGATATGTACAATACCCGAATAATGGCAAACCCTTCTGCACGAATGAAATTTCCACCACAGCAAGGTTTTGCTCAATTACCTCAGCGAAGCTTTTCTGCTCAATCGCCAACTGACTGTTGGCAAACATCAACAGCTTTCATGATATCCTATGTCAGGCGCCAGGATTTCCCCCAAAATGTATCAGCGAAGTATGTAGCGTGAGAATTTAAATTCAACCCCCATTTAGCTAAGCTTATATTCTATGACGAGAGCTCTCTTTCGCGCATAATCAACATAACTTTTACTGTGAATATACCTTTTTGGTTTGTTTATAGAATTCGGAATAAATGAAAGTGTAGTTACATCAACGGCTATCCTCTATAGGAAGTGTTCCAGAATTCGGAATAAATGAAAGTGTGTTTACATAAACGGTTATCCTCTATAGGAAGCGTTCCAGAATAGTGTAAGGGGCGGAAATAAAGAAAGATTTTACTTTTTTTTAAAGACTTACCTGAAAATCGCCTTGCTTTGGCCTTTAATTTGCTTTGCCAATTGAGATGAATATTTTAATTAATACCAAGCTGCTCTCACAGGCAATGCAGAAATCAAGTCAAAGCATACCCTCCGAGGGTATTTCTGTCATTTAAAAGCTTCTCATAAAATACATCTGCCGTTCGCAGTCGGCACCATGTAAAGTAGCATGTTTTTGATGTAAACATTGAAAATTATCTTTGTTCTAAGGGCAAAACACTTATTGGTATTTATTTAATAATCATACATATTTCATATTTCGGAAACTAATCTTGAATGTATGTATGTACATATGTATATGTAAATACATATGAATATATTAGAGTTATAGTTTTCAGCTTACTTTAAAGATTAGTTTGCTTAAAGTTCATTAAGCTCAATGAACTAGCTCTTTTCAATCTGTAGCCGAAAGTTTTGAACTAGGTCAGTAGTATTTAGATCAGACTTTCGGAACAACAAAAAATTAACTACTCAGTAATTAAAAAACATATTTTTTGTATTGAAATAAGCTTGATTACAAAATTTTAATTTATATTTTCAATGTTAAAGTATAATAAATATATAAGTTTTCATATTAGCAATTAATGAAGAGACAAGAGTTATCACCGAAAAGTTTGGTTCTTTTTAATGAACGGCCTAATGAACTACGTAGTTCAATGTTCTTTAGTTCAAAAGCTCCCCAAGCCTGATACATAAGTTTGTTTGTGAATGTAGTAGTATGTATTATTCATTGTTTTCAAATAAAAAATACAAGAGAATAGTCGGTAAAAACGTACTATTTGGCCAACATTCGAGAGAAATTAATTGTAAAAAATAGCTATTTTATATGATCATTAAGATTATTAAATAAAATAGTTTTTTTCATTGATTATAATTTAATCAATTTATTTCAATAGATACTGAAAAAACGAAGTCTTTTGCATTTATCAAAATTTCCGTTATATGGAAGTTGGGCGTGATTACGGCGATGCTAATGATATTAAGGACAATTTGTTCACCAAATTTTGTGACGATGTTATGTATCGTTATTGAGATACGGAAATTTTTCATAAGTGGGCGTAGTAACGCCTATATTTGAAAATTCTTCTTCTTCTTTGTTTAAAATCGCCCCAAATATCAAATTTCACAGAATTTGCTTTAATAGATACCGAAAAAACGAGGTTTTTGCATTTTTCAAAACTTCCGTTATATGGAAGATGGTTGAGGTTATGGTCCGGTTTCAAAAATTTTTGACGATGATAATAACGATATCGAGGAAAATTTGTTCACCAAATTTTGTGACGATACCTCATATCGTAAAACGATACCTCATACCGTAAACTTCACTAAATTTTCTCTAATAGATACCGAAATAACGAAGTTTTAGCATTTTTAAAAATTCCCGTTATATCGGAGGTGGGCGTGGTTATTCACCGATCTCGCCTATTTTCAATACTAACCTACCCTAAACAAAGGGAAATCTATGTACGAAGTTTCATTAAGAAATCTAAATTCGATTCCTCTTTTCATTCTGATCATTTTGGTATATTTAAGTCTTTATCTATCCCGATTATTTTTGGCTGTTACAGACAACCGTTATGCGAACAAAGTTAATATACCCTTGTATACAAGTACGCACGGGTATAAATTAAAAAAACCTCTAAATGGATCACACTTTACATTATATATACATATGTCTTATCAGTCATTTCCATACCCTACATTTTAAAAGTTTGGCTATTTAGGGTTTGCATAAGTAAATACAAATTTATGAAAATAGTGATTAAGATGATTTTGAGGTAGTCTGTCTATTATAAAAAAATTATAGCGCATTGTCAAGGGGAATAATCAATATTTTGGCAATCAGTGCCATCTGCTGGTGATTCAACGCCGCCTAACATCAATTTAAATAGACAATATTTTCTGTTACAGGCCTTATATAGTCTTCAAAACCTAAAAATAATTTTTCATTAACATGATTCCGTAAAATTGGCAACCATAAATCACAAAATACACAAATATATTTACATATAGTACATATGTTTGTATAACGCCGCTTTAGTAGGGGTTCTGCAGTTCGGAATTGATCAACTTATACATTAAAACGTAAATATATGTACATAAATTGTTATATTTTCAACTAAATTGCAAATAATCTTTGTTTCAATAATCAAATATGATCAGATCAGTTTTGTAGAGCATGGCTTATACGACAGGCATATTTTCGAAAATGCGGGTAAACGATTTATTGATCTTTTTAAATATAACTTTTGTTCTACAACTTGGAATAAATGCCCTTCCATCGGCTTTGAACCGTGAGGACCACTCACTATTTATTCGTTCATCTCCAAATATTGCTCGATATGACAACTACCGTGTTTATCATATAGAATTATCTACGGAACAGCATGTGATCTTATTTCAAGAACTCGAGGAAAAAAGCGACAGCTGCACATTTTATGGCCATGCAAGGCATACACAACAGAAATTGACCATCATGGTGGCTGCCCATAAAGTGGCCGACTTTTCCGATTTGCTGCAAACATATAATGTTAGCCATGAGGTGCTGGTAAGAACTTAAGAACTTCCCTTATTTACATATGTGTACATACATACATATATAAGTATTGAACATCTTCAATTAAACTAGTTAACTAATATTTTTTCTACAATATTTAATAGAGCTACAACTTTCAAGAGATTATCGATCGAAATCTTGCAGAAGTTCTACCTAAAGATATTGATCCCAAGAGTATGGATTGGCAGCATTATTTTCATCTTGAAACTATATACGCGTGGATGGACTTACTAGCTCAAGAACATGCTAAATATCTAACGGTCGTAAACATGGGAGAAAGTGTCCATGGCTTGCCCATTAAAGGTTTGAAGCTTAAGAAAAACAAAATTAATAAAACAGCCACAGTATTTGTTGAAAGTGGCATTCATGCGCGGGAATGGATAGCGCCAGCAACAGCGAATTATATTATCAACGAACTTCTGTTTTCAAATGACACGAAAATTCAGAGATTTGCAACCGACTTTAATTGGATTATCTTCCCCATCGTCAATCCAGACGGATACAAATATACATTTGAGGGCGATCGAATGTGGCGTAAAAATCGGGAACTGTTTGGAATATGTCGCGGCGTAGATTTAAATAGAAATTATCCTTATCACTGGAACTCAACAGGTACTAGTGGTGACCCGTGTCGATACGATTATTCGGGCCCTGAAGCTGCTAGTGAAGTGGAAACGAAAAGGCTTGTAAAATTTGTTCGGGAAAACTTAGTTGCTGAAAATATAAAAACCTTTATATCATTACACTCCTATTCGCAAATGATAATGTTCCCATATGGACATACAGCGGATCACGTGAACAACTATGATGATCTCACAGCGATTGGCAAAAAGGCTTGTGAAAAAATTAAACAAGTATCGGCTCGTATATACAAAAGTGGCAGTATATATGAAACCATATATCCCTCCAGTGGCGGTTCAAAAGATTGGGCACATGGTCAACTCAACATCCCTATCACATTTTCATTTGAACTTCGTGGTCCGCCTGATAGCAAGGAGTTATTCATCCTTCCCGCTGCAGAAATTAGGCCAACTGCTGAGGAAGCATTTAATGCAATTATTACGATTGTTGAAGAGTCTGAGTCTAGAGGATATTATACTTCGAATTAAAGATTAATACTCAATGCTTTATTAAAAAAAGTCTCTTATAATTCAACAATTTGCTATTGATATTTACAGTGAAAATTTTAATGCATTGAATGCATGCATAAGTACATATGTATGTATGTAGATAAATAATGATTTTTAAACATAAAGCATCATAAGGTGCCGATTTTCCGCATATCTACATTATTAGTATTACATACATACCTACATAAGTGTCGTTAAAGATGCAAGCTCTTTAATATACGGACTGCTGATTAATAATAAAATACTCATTTTGTATACAATATTTTTCCAAAAATATGTAAATATTCTATAAAATGTCAGTTAAGTTACTTGGACCGATCCTGGTATATTTAGCTTAACGAAAAGCTTTTTTCAAAATAATACTAAACACGTTAATCGTGTCAGACTATTGTCTGCGTACTGGCCATTCTATTCAAATTTGGTGCAATTTTTTTTTTTGTAATTCTGTGGGAATCTATTCTTCGTTCGCGGCCGTTTTGCGCACAGAATTCATTTGTATGCGATTTTCCCATTCCACTATGAGACGATGCGATGAGGGCGCCTCCTCCGGCTGCAAATCACATAATTGAGCCAGTGATACGGCAGGACGCATTGTCCCACTACTCATCTTCCTAACATCAATATCTGGACTAGGAGTTGCTCTAAAATAATAGATTTTAAATGCAAGTCTTTGTAAGGAATTCAATATTTTTTGTCATACCTGGGGGAAATGCTGTTATTCAACTGTGCAGAGCAGTTGATTTCGTTGAACGATTTCGCCGAGCGGAGCTGTCTAGGACCAAGGCAGTGCTCAACTTCAGAGTCTTCGTCATCTGTTTCTTCATTGCTGGCAGAGAAAAGTTTAAAAGCCTCACTACTGTATACACACATACATATGTACTTATAGAGTTTAATATTATTTAAATATGCACTCGTAAAAGACTTACTCGTTTTTCATAGCTTCAAGTAAGTCGGATGTAGATTGTCGAAATTTGTTGCGTTTTTTCAGTTCATGTTCGCGCGCCTTAAGATCCTTAATTTCTTTCTGAATCTTAACCTCCGCTGGCACATAACCACGTCGTATAACTCTTCCTTCCGCATCCCGCTCTATGTGCGGTGGAGTCATTGTCACCGCAGGCATGACTATAGGAGTGGTGGAGACATCGGATACCAGTGTTGAATGCAAAGGGTTTGCCAAATGGGATCCTACAGAACAACTCAAATTACTGGTGAGGAGCAGTGTAGCTGTCGTGTTTGTGTTCAAGAAAATCTGGTTGGATGCTTTGCTGTTGTTACTCATTTGCAGTTTTCCACGTGAAGCTATAAAACGTTGCATTACACCCTTTTTTGCCGGATTAAATGCAAACAGACGTGTCCTATTGTTGACAGCAGATGTAGCTGGGGCTGTATTCGCCATTAACATCTGTCGTGGTGGTTCCGGTGTAATTGTGTAACAATTTGGCCCAATATAACGCTGCTCTTTCGAGGCCTTCGTTGTCTCCGTGAGACTTGGGTGGGTTGAAACGCCATTTACAGGACTAGGCGAAGCGGATATGCCTGAGTCGTCGTCTATACTATCTTTACTGTCATTGCTATTTTCACTGTGCGTCAAAGAAGGTATGTTTAACGAGCTTTCAAAGTTATTTAAGGGAGAATGTGGAATCGGACTGATTGAGAGGCTATTTGTGCTGTCGTTGTCAATATGACTGTCGCTTATATTTGCTGTGCCATTTTCGTTGTGAATTTCGCATTCGCTCGTCGTTCCAGTGGAAAGTTGGCGATGCTCCTCTTCTCGGCGCACAACCTCCTTAATTTCTTCCTGAATGCGCATCAAAGGATCGATTTTCTAGAAGATAGAAGAATAATATCATGGGTAAAATTTATATCGGATATATGTTACAGTACAGATTTGTAGTATTTTTTATAATGCAAGAGATTATCAAATATATTTGTGTAATATGTGTACAATGTGATCAATCCGTTCAGCAGGCAATGGTTCCTATAAGTTGTAGTATAATTTTTATCAGCGTCTCGGACATATTCTTCTGTTCATTGAACGTGCACCAAAAAAATAATTCAAAGAATAGCGTTAGACTTAGCGCACAACAAAGAATGGCTCGAATTCTTTTGTATCTCATTTAAGCTTTGCCTTTGGCTTTGTAAGATGACCTAAAAACATAGGAAGTGGGTAATATGTATGTATGTATGTATGTACATGTATGCATCCATATGTATGTTTGTATGTACACATGCAAATAGTATTCCACTTGTCCATAGCAGTTAATGATTGTATACAGTGCGTTTTCGAGATTTTGTATTAAATGTAACGGGATTTTTCATAAGACTTCGAGTAATAGCAATAAAATAACATTTCAAACTTGAGATATACATACATATATGTTATTCTTTACTTTTTTATGCATATTTATGCACATATGTATGTACGTACGTATGTACAAGCAGGGAGTTCGATATGAGTTAGCACATGCAAGTTGCTAATGAATTTACTATGTGCACAGAAATAATACATTTTCGTAAATATATACATACAAACATATACATATGTATATGTACATACATACATACATACCCAGTAAGAAATATATTTAAAATATTACTGGTAATTCCACCTGAAGTTTTGACTAATAGCTTCAGTATTTCTCCCATCAAATTCTTAATGCTAAAGGGAACTTTTGTGACCGTTTCATACCATATATGTATTCCAATTGTGTAATTGTACATCTCTTTTTTACATATTGCTTGTGTGCTTCATCAAATATATAAAAATATGAAGAATCAATTTATGTTGTGTCTATAGAAACCAAATGGAAATTTTGACACTGAATTCGAGACTCGGTTAGGCAATTTTTGCAGGGATATATATACGCATACACATATTCGTTATCGCTTTATTTATTATTTCGTTGACTTATATTTGCTGATAATTATTGGTTCTTCCCTAAAAGCTTTGGCAATTAAGTGAAAAATGGCAATATCGTTATCTAAAAGCACTTTTTTCGTTTATACATACATATGTATGTATGTATATACATATGTACATATGTGCCGACGTCATCTAGTGGGCCTCTGGTAATCCGTACAGCTATGAAATTTTTACACAATATACTCCATGTTTGAAAATATGTACATACATACAGTTTTTTGAGTAATTAATTTAAAAAATGTATTATTATATGAACATATGAATGTATGTATGTATTTCGTTTGAGCAACCCAGATTTAGCTGGAAATTAAAAAAGTTGGACCTAAGCCGATACCTCTTTGTATATTTTCTTTTAATATGCAACTAAGATCAGATTTCGTCATTATTTCTGTACTAATTTATGCACACATATGTATAACATACATGTTGTATATACATATGTATACATATACATATATGTAAATTTAAAACAAGGAGGGTGTTATTGTCGGTGTTGGCCCGACTTTCGTGCATCTGTGCAGGGTTAACGGGTCATTTTTGTTACTTTTTCATTGCATCACCCCGTAAATACATTCAGGGCATTTTTTATTTTTATTAATTGGGAAAAAGAATGATATTTAACACCAAAGAGCGATATTCAATATGCATAGCTTACGTTGTAAAGCTTCGCAAAAATGGGACTGGTTGTTTTGGCGGTCAATACACTAGCAGCGGCGCTCATTTGAATACTATCTAACTTGTCTTGTCTTGCGATTCACATTCATACAAACAAAGATAGTATGACAACAATTTTTTTTAAACTATCTCACGTAATATTGAAAAGACAAAACATAAGAATCGTGAGTTATGTTTCACTTAAATTTAAATACTTTCATACATACATGTGTGCATGTATGTACATATGTACATACATATGTGCAAAATAATCTCATCAACCCATAAAACAAACAGTAAACACGTACGATTATGTGTATGTCGAAGCAAACATCCAAAATTTCAATAAGATTATTTAATTATAATAGTTGATTACGATTGATTTTACTTACATACATATGAATGCGTGTATGTAATCGGTAATTTATTTTTAAATATTTAAAAACGTTTTTAAATAAATTTTTTCTTTAAGTTTTAAGAAAATTCTTCAAATTGTCATACAATATTTTATTAAAATTTCGTAGTTTCAAAATATTGGTGAGAATTTGTTTAAGGATTCAGTTTAGTAGCACATTTAATTTTACAATAATAATGTTCAAGTTTAAAGCGTCTACAATTTTGTTTAAAACTTTGTCTTGTATGTTTATATTTTTTATATAGCGCAATCATTCTATACAAATTTCGTTTATTTAGAATAATTTTGCCCACCATTTATCTTGCGCAGTTTTTGCAACATACATTTTTTGTTATTTGTTTTAACTTATGTAAGATATTTGGATCAGAACTTGATAAGAGCTTTGATTTGTATGTTATTTGTTGCAGAAGGAACTATATTTATATGACAAATAATCAAAAAGTCATCATGGGATATATTGCTACTGTCATCATTTACATACGTACATTAATTCATGCGTAGTTTGTACAGAAGCAATCTTGTTTCAAACACTTAACATACTGAAATCGATAACGGTTTATGACTGAAACAATACTGACTAATGTGAGAGAATTTAAAACTGAAAGCATATTTTTTTCATTGTGGAATCTGTGCAGAGAAAGGCGTTGCTTATTAATCCAGAGCAATAAATCATATCAGAGCTAAGGTTCATTTGAAAAACTGTATCCAGATTTTTTTTTAATGCTGTGCGAGGTATTGCGCTTTTTCTGCACTTAATTACCTGCATACACTTTTAATTTGTTTTTTTTTTTGCTTACATAAGCTTAAGTAGTTGTTCAAAAACACTCCCATAATCGCTTAATTGCAAATAAAAACCTACAAGTGAGACTGTATGTTTTACTGTTTATAACTATTTAAGTAGGTACATATGTACATACATATGTTGTATATAAAAATTAGGCAAAACTCACATTTTTCTGCCGTTTTCAAGAAAACATTTGCGGCTAAAGTAAGAAAATTACTCACCCATACCAATTACTTTTGATTGGTTCTTTTTTAATAACTACATATGTATGTACATACATGTATGTATGCACTATCATATTTTCCCAATATTTTCAAATTTTATACTTCATACATATGTATACGACGATTGTCGGCAATATCTTATCAACTCACTCTGTGAACTTTGTCATGTTTTTTCCTTTAACATTTTCACTTGTGCAAATACAATGATAAAGATATGCATATGTACATATATGTATATGCATACCCGTACATACATACATAAATGTGTACTAATGTAGAAATGTCATTTCTCATACGATATTGGTTTCAAAGCGATTTCGTAGCCCACGCCAACGCATTCAGTTATTGCACGAATTTGCTATTGAAAAAAATTACATGACCATAAATAGCAAAAAAAATAAATAAGCAAGGTGAATGATAAGTTTCTAATGAATTGATAAGGCAAGTATGTACATACATACATATGTACATATGTACATACATACGTAGAAGTTGGAACAAAGACGGAATAATTAGCAACTCTTTTATCAGATCGAGGCTAAGTTGGAACTGTGCAATATGTGCATGCATACATACATATGTATATAAACATCCACTTGAAAACGTAAAGATACATAAATATGTGTGTAGGTATGTACATACATAGGTACGTATGTATTTAGAAAGGTCCCTGGGCATACATACATATATAAGTATGTACATATATATATGTATAAGTGTGAGTGTAAGTATTAATTGTGTGAGATAATTTTAACCGTTTGAATAGGTTTAGCGGCAAGATTGTACATTCACACAACTTTCATCAGTTCATTGTTTTTGTATCTGTTTATTATTGCCATTACCGTTGCGGCTTGGCTTTAATTAGATGTGAAAATATGTTCATAACAACTGTGTTGTTGCGGAAATTGAGTGGTATTCAAAAAAAAAATATTTATAGTATTTCGTTTTGCTTTCGTTTTCATTTCATCACTTTTGGTAGCTATTTCTACATTTTACCAACCAACATTAATGTATATCTCTCATATGCACATGCATACACATACATATGTACATATATACATGCAGACACACATATAAATTTAAGTTCAATAAGCAATTTGTTAAATACATATGTATGTAAAATTGTATATTGGCGCTTTTGTATTTAAATGCGTGGCGGTAATGGGTATTATCGAATTCAATAATATGTACAAATGTATATTGAATGACATCTCACATCGGTTTTCTAAAATTATTCCCAATTTCGAACCGTGATCCTTTTAAACTTATTAACCTGTATAACGGTTGGAACTCACTTAAAAAAATGTACATACATACATACATATATACTCGCTTATATTTTTTCACTGTTATCATTTATTGCATACAAATAGGTACATTTCATAACCTTTAGATTACAGGCAACGTTTAAATATGTGAACTTGATTTATGCTAGTTCCAATGCCTAACTCTAAAACTGCATACCTGTTAAATGAGGCATTAGTGCCTTAACACCTTTTTCTCCAATGACTTCACACAAAAATTACCAGCGTTTCAAGGTTTCAACTTGTATGTACACATTCAAGTGAACTTTGAATTAAAATCGGACCACATATCATGATTTGTTCTATAGGTTTTAACTTAATCAAATTGAATAAATTCTGCATTAATAGAAACTACTTTTGCTTCTTCGGACACTTTCTTGTACATACATACATACTCGTATGTATGTTTCTATAAGCATACTTACAGAACCGGTGTACGGTCGTACATTACCCTCATTACCACCATCGAAAATGAAAACGAGTTGTAAATATCAAATATACATCCATACATATGTACATACATGCGAAAGTGACCATTAATTAAAACAAAATCGAAATCACTCAAAAATCTGCCGAAAATTGTTTTCGGGGAGATTGAGCTAAATATGCACAAAAAATACACACATGCGGGTATGTACATACATATGTATGTATGTTTAAAGCTACATACATATGTACATTCATAAATATATGCATTGCAGTTAAATACAAAAATTAGTTAAAAATCACTTTCAACTCGAATTGGAAAATTGCATTGTTATGCGTCTACATAATTGATTATTTTTCTTACATACATACATATATGCTTATACATCTACATACATAACATACATATATACTTAGGTATGCACTTGTATGAAGACATTTACATACATGCATACATACATGTCACATTTTTTACATTGGTTGTATGAATTTTCAACAGAGTAAACTTTGAAAGGTTAACTACGAGTTATAGAATTGCTAATGAAGCTTTAGATATCAAATATGAATATCGAACTGACGCCGAACTCACAACCAACCATTACATTCGACATGGGTTCGATAGAAAATTAGAGACATACATATTACCAAAATAAAAAAAAATTCCCTTAAAGAATGGACTCGATTTTGAATTTGTTTCGGTTAGGGTTCGGAATAAAAAGACCAAAAGCTACATAATTTATTTATTATAAACTATTACTGAAGCTGATGTTTAAAGTTCTCTCAAAACCGGTTGGAACCGAAACCTGTGTTTAAAACTGTTTCGGTTTCGTTTTTTTTTAGATCAAAATAATGGTTACGATTTTGGTTTTGAAAAAGGAAACGGTTTTAAACGGTTATGGTTTAGGTACCGGTTTCGGTTTCATTCGTTGATTTGAATTTTGTTTTTATGATTCTAATTTTTTCCAACCTATTTTAAATGTACATACTATGAATGTTAGAAAACTTATGTTGATTGTGAATTCGTTCCTTGTTTGATAGTCATATTGGCTATCTATTCTAGAATTCACCATGATTTTTATGAATAGTAATTCATACTTTCGAGAAAACTTATTTTCAAGGGTTTGTAGATTCAAATATCGATTTATATACTATTTATTTATTGAGCCCTCTGTTGGGCTTATCTATGTATGTATGTATGTGTGAAAAAGTGAATGGTAGACATTTATTTACATAGTCGTTTGCTCTTGTATTTATATTTATTTGCTCTATTATTATAGATTGATTTTGCTATGCATGCATTTCAAAAATGTGTACATACGAGTATTTACATACGTACATAGGTACCTACATATATAAGTACATACACATTTATATTCACATTATTATAAGTATGCGTACATACATACATATGTAAATACATACATACATGTAATTCGTTTAAGTTCAAAGGTGCTTGAACTTG
Source organism: Philophylla caesio (assembly GCA_963971545.1). Taxonomy (NCBI): domain Eukaryota; kingdom Metazoa; phylum Arthropoda; class Insecta; order Diptera; family Tephritidae; genus Philophylla; species Philophylla caesio. Next base: position 124,091,855 of record OZ020607.1, read on the forward strand.
AATTATTTCGAAGGTTTCGGAATGCACCGCTTAGTCCTACTAAATACTACGCACATATGTATGTATATAACATACATATGTATATACATATGTAAATATGTATGTACATATGTATGTAAATACATATTATCTTCACATATGAGTACCATTTTGTTCATATGTACGTATGCAAGAAAAAAAATTTACATATTTACGTTTGTATGTGTAAAATGTATGTATGTTTATGTATGTAAGAAAAGAGATAAATTAACTTTTCCGTCTTTTCTCTTTTTTGCAAGCTGATTTACCAGTTTCTGCTTTCGTGGAACCTGTGTAGTTAGTTGGCTTTGCCATCAACAGCATCAATACCAGTACGAGCCACAGTCACTGTGCAATTGCCACGAGCCTTGCCATTGTTTTTTACACCGCTATTCGGTGGCACGATCTTGTACTATGTCTTGGTTTTGATCGTGGCGGCTGCCATTGACAATTAGTTTTTGTGAATTTTGGAATGTTTTGAAGTTTTTGTTAGTTGCTTCATTGTTTTGCCTTCGCGATTGGGGTGCACAGTGAAATGTTTTACTTAGTTTATTTCCCTAACTTCTAACTCTCTTCAAGCTTAATATAAACGAGAACAGGTAATTTATTAAGGAACACATATTCAACAACCAAACGCAATTAAGAAGCTGTTAAAACTTGTTTACTAAATTATTTTCGCGATTATTTTTGTTTTAAGACTAAGCTCGAACTTTGGGATAAAAGTTGATAAAGGGTCATTTCGGCAAAAAAAGCATTTTCCCTTTATAAATATTTAATTTAATTGGTTTGGGCTTCTTAGCAGCTTTATTACAAACTTATTAATATTTTTACATAACTCCATATTTCGCTTATAGTCAGAAAGGGGTTCAAAGCGGGTGCGCATCGACCGATATTTGTTTGTTGGATAATTTCCTTTCTATTAAATATCAGAATGTAGCGTACCGAGACAAAAACTCATATAAATTGTATAACAAGTCAGACTTAGAATTTATGCAGTTATGAACCAGCCGCTTATAGAAAAAATAATTACGTTTTAATAAAAAAGTTATGAGTGAAACTTTTTGTTCCAGAAACCACCACATTGTTCTTGACTAAGTCGGGAAATATTAAGTTACATTCTTTCAAATTGTATATCTGAATAGGCATGTTTGTACGGATATACAAATTTACATATGTATTTAGTTAAAAAACTTACGAAAGTATACATGAGTATGTTCTTATATAAACATATGTACTACATATTTATGTATGTACATATATACATACGTACAATGTATGTATTGTGTATTTTCCATGCGAAAGCGCACACTAACATTTGTGTATGAAACACATACTCGTATATGTACATTCGCATGATCGTGGTTAGGTAGGCACACGGATGGTGAACTAATAAATACACCATCTGTCATGGACTGCAGTAGAAAAAACTTTGGTTTCAGTGCAAATAGCTGGAAGCCACTCACCGTAACGCAACCTGTATAAGCGAGCGGGATCATTTTATGGAAGTGAATGATAGAGGTCATTGCTCATTACCGGTGGCGACTTTTTATATAAATATGTTAGTGGTACACATGTTTGATTTTATTTCATTTCCAGATTAATAAGTATAAGTGCTTAGCCATTTTATTTATTACACCGATGAGAAAAAAACTGTTTCATTTACATGTGTATGTATGTATGTTTTTTTTTGTATGTATGTATGTATGTATGTACATGCTCGTATGTACAATCATCTTTATAACTGACTGAAAAAAAATTAGAAAGCTATTAATTCGACCTTTTTTATTTTATCATGTGTTTCAATAATCGAAAAAGTTTATAAAGAATATTATTTTAGTTTGTTGACATTAACCGATCTACTAAATAGTATATGCATTTTCATATACATACATACATATGTATGTAGGTACATGAAATTATATCCCATTTACTGCAAAAAAACGTCATATTAAAAAGAAATCAGAATGTTAATATAACAAATAAATATACATACATATATGTATGTATGTAGCTGGCGGTTTTTTTCTAGTTATTGTATGTACTTATCCCAAAAATTTTGTTTTGAAATACTTAAGTCACTTTTTAGTAAAAACACGATATGTTATTAAACCCGGTATAAATAAATTAACGGAATATGCCTTGGTAACTTTTTTGGCAGATCACGAAAAATCTTCCACTTTAGCCGTTGCTTACCTCACTTTTAATCTGACCCATTATCGCTGAATATTACGATTAATTACAAAACTCTGTTAGCTTATACATACACACATATGTATGTACATACATACATATATGCAATGAATCTATGTCGTATAAAATAATTTTTTCCGTAGACGTCTTGGATTTTCTTTACAATTATTCAAATTCCATATTTTAGTCGACGCCGAATTCAAAACTACGCGAACAACAAATCATAACGGAAGTTACCAGCAAACTGAAATCCAACTTCATTGAGCAAAGTATGTAACCAATTTCTCTATATCCAACTTCACGCTCCACAGCTCCAAGTGTTATTTGTTAAAAGAAAATAACGCTCACTACATTCAATTCAACTCTAAAAGCTGCAAGAGAAATTCACCACACTTTAGTGAAGGCTGCCACTTAGGGCTAGTTTTTCAGTGCTGGTTTAAACTAAGTTTAAAATTTAACTTGAATATGTTGCAACTAATGGCGTTTTATTTTCTCCGCTATGGTCGAGTGGGTTTCGGTGCGTACTATAACTCGATATGTAGCTTTTACGAAAATTTCGTTGGGATTCTCAGTACAACCTGCCGCCATATACATACATATAAGTCGTTTAAAACTCAATAATCTTTCTACACTTGCTAGTCGCAGAGAAATGCTAGGCATTGTATTTTTGGTCAAGTTACTGACAGGCTCTCTCTTCTTGGCGAAATAAAACTAAACGTTCTCTCCAGAATTTCAAGACATTTCCGGCCTCTCTTTCTGAAGCCATGTAAAAGTATTTTGAGTTAAATGAGCCACTACGTAGTTTATGTCAGGATTTTAACTTTCACTCCGGTTCTTTTGATATTTCAGACTCACTTCTTTACATAAAGAAAACTATACTCAATGCTCTCAATAATTGATACATACATACATACATACATATACATATATTACTATTCGATAAGCTGATGAGCATTTGTTCTGTAGCTGAACAGTTTTAGATCTCGACACTTAACAAACCTCTACCTTTCATGACTCGGCGCAACATACTATATGAAAAAAAAAAAATGTTTTTTCTTTTTTTTATATATCCGAGCGTTATGCGGATGCGCCCCTAGCGTCGGTCGGGCGGGTATGGAGGGATAAAACCGTTGGGCTTATTATTATTATATCGGACTTTTAAACTTAGTTTAAATCCCGCAAAAGTTTACTAAAAATGCATATTAAGTTTAAACGTCAAAAAAAGGTTCAACTTGCCTTTAGTGAATTAGTGAAAATTAATTACTAATAATTGTTAGTTTTGTATTTTATTGGTAAAAGGTGTAGCCGCTATTTCGGAGATCACCACATCTCTTCATCAGACTATTCATTGATCCTATCACGAATTCCATATGAACAAATCAACCAATTTGGTCGTATGTATTTTGTCTGTAAATTTATGCGAATGATCGATGATCGGCAGCTCAAGATGCATTCAGAATTCCTTCGTAACAATTATCTACATATGTACATCTCTGGTTTTTAATATATACATACATATATACATGCGAGTATATACTTCGGTCCTTTCCTCATATGTATGTAGGTAGGCAGTTGTCCTGATCGTTTTATGGGTCGATTATGGATAGCAACCAAACTACGGTTGAGTAAACTGGCAACGCCACTGATATACAAATTTTAATCACTATTTTAATCAGTTTACCTTAACTTACGTAGAACATACATATACACCTATTACTAAAAACAACATTATCTATAAACATACATATTTAACGATTAAAAAGTATGTGAGTAATTTCGTAAATACAAAAAATTTGACACTTAACGTTCAACTTTTACATACAAATATAGAGCTTTGAACCAAGGTACTTGAAGCGTTGGCGTACGGCTTCGAGCAGCTGCTTTAATTACTTACCGGGAATACAAATTCCAACAAACGAAAACATTTAAAATTTGTGATTACGTCTACAATTTATTGCGATTGTAAAACTGCAACTCAAAGTATTACAGGTTAATATTAAAAACTTCATTTTTAAAGATATTAATGCTAATATTTATATTAAATCAGATAGGCTTGAGTAGCTACATAGACACTATAACAGTTTAAAGTTACAAGGTGTGTAATTATAGTAAGTTTGGTTATTTCAAACAAAGTTCTTAGCTATGGGCTGCTGAAACGAAAGTTTATTGGGACATAGTCAAGTTTTAAGCCAGTCAAACGTTTCCATTTCCAAAATTATAACAATTATTCATATTAAATAAAATTGTGAATTGGCTTTAGAAGTCAGATGAAATAGATAACCCGTAAAATCGAATACGAATGCGGGAGACCTTCGGTATTGCCCTATCTCGACTTTTTAAGACAATACATTTCTATTTTCGTAGTATAAAATATCTATTATTTTCTTTATCAATCTTTCACTCAACAAGTTGTTGCTTACACGTTGCATGATACGGCACTTTTACAATTGTGAATTTAGTTTTCGGCAAGTTGTCGCCAAGAATAGATTCTACCTTGTCTAATGGTAATATTTCAATTTGTGGAACGTCGGTTGGAGCCGCTTCTTCCTTGGCATATTCTTTCTTTCCATCGTTTTCGTCTTCATCGTCAGCAGTCGGTGCACCAGGCACTGGCTTTAGTACCGGAATGCACTCATCAAAGTGATGTTTCTCCTTTTTAGTTGATTCTTCGCATTGATCAACGTATAAAGCGGTTACGCGCAGCAGTTCAACTGTAACTCCCCATGTAAACACCTTTAAAGTAGAAGCAACTTGCTGCACAGCGTTCAATACAATATGATTTGTGGTCGCTGATTGCGAAATATAAGTTGGAATGATAAGTAACTTCCGAATATTCGTACAAAGTTGTAATTTCACATCAAATCCCGACTTAATATCGAAGTTTATTAGTTCTAGTTGTAAAAGTTCCTGGAGTTGTGAGACACCTTCCAATATTTCTAGCGTACAACAACTCGTTTCCTGCCCATTTTCGAGGCGCAAGCGACGAAGATTTTTCAGTTTTGGAAGCACAACCTTTGCAAAAATGGAATCAAAGTCGCCACATTCACCTAACTCCAGTGAACGTAGATTCACCAATTCACCAAGTACTTCTACGCCTTTAGAACCTAACTCACGTACAGAAGTTAAAGACAATTGGTTAAGATTCATAAGCGCTTTTAGCGATTGTAAATTGCCTGTAATAATGCCTGGCTCGCACGGTCGCAGACGCAATTCTTCAAGATGCGTTAGCAGTCCAATGCTCTCTAGATTTATAGAGTCATCATTTATGGCAACAGCATTCAATATTCGCAAATTTTTATTGCTCTGAAATAAACTTTCGACAATGCGAGCAGAGCAACGACATAAATCGACTATTTCTAATGAGCAGACAGTTCCTATATGCTCAGAAAACTCTTGCCACATCTCCTCACCACGTGTGCTAGACACCAACATTTTTCTAAGATCTAAATGCTTTGTTTCTCCGCGGCGCAATGCAGCTGCAAAGCCGGCCCAACTGCTAACTCTGGAGTTTTTCATTCGTACAGTTTGCCATAATGATGTATCCTTGGCAGCTAAATGCCAGAGTTTACATACTGAAGCTGCCCGTGGGCGTTCCTAAAAATAAATATATTTATATATATTATACACACAAATGAAAGCACAATATCCATTATTGTTCAAATTAATCACGCTATCTACTTACGTGTATTTTTAAGTATTTAAGAATGCAGAGTAGAGCGTCATAAGCAAATGAGACATTTGCAAAAAAATTTGTGGCGAAAACTTTGTTTGATTGATCTACTACAGCTGGAACAGGTGAAATGCCGAGGGGTAGAGTAGAAGCGTCTATGGAGACAGTAGATGTCTTACGGTTGTTTCGGATGCTTTCATTAATTTGTTTTAAATCATTTTCAATATCGTTGGCATGTCTGTAAGTAAAGGTATTTGATAAATATATTTCATCACAACCATATGCATGTATTTATGTTTGTATCTGGGATTGATTATCTCGCTCTCGTAATTTTTGACATAGGTTAGGATTTAGGGTAACGATTTCTTATGGGACACAATACATTCGCGCACTCACTCAGTTGTGGGAGCAATTGGTTTGGCTACCATCACATACTTTTTGCCTTTTACTACCGCAATGGTTTGGGGATACTTGTTTTCGAGACGAATAGGCCGCACTGTTGATGGTTTCCTTGTCGCCACAATCTTTTTTCCAGACGGGGTCTCAGATTTCACTAAGCAAACCTATAATACAAATGAAGAAAACGAAATGAGTTGAGTTGAGATACCCAAACACTAACGCATATGAACCATATCCTCTAGTCACCTCGCAAATATATTCACGTCCCATTGATTGAAAACCACTTTCTCCAGCAATTTGATATTCGCTACTTGAGCGATTCAAGCCAACACATTCGTGATGAAATAAACCAAGGCATTTGGCACATTTAAGTTGGGGTACCAGGCCAGTTGCAAGCGCACATTTCATTGTACATGTTTCGGGTGTTGAACGGGAATTCAAATCATTCGCCGGTCCTGTGTGTATTTGGGCTGTTGTTGCAGTCACATTTGTACTGGCAGATCCCCTTAAAATTAAAATTCATACTTATGAAAATTTGCGGTAAAACAATAGTAATTAAGTCCCTCAAAAGTATAAAGTACAAGTTCATTCACTTGAAAAAGGCTACTAGTAAATCCAACAATGTAGTAAAAATAAGTAAACATAGAGAAATAAGTTATACAAATTCATTACCATTAACGAGAGCGAGAAATAATTAAAAGTTAAATAAACAAAATTTACATAATATAAAATAACCAACATATGCACATATAAACTCACTTTTTAGTTTTACTACTTTTATGACTTGCACCACTACTGGAACTAGCATGTCGACTACTTGGTGGTGTTCCCGGTGTAGCATTGGACACATATCTACTCGAAGCATTACCACTTAACAAAGCATTATTCACTTTAAGTGCACGCGTTGGTGTCCATCCTTGAGGTGGAGGACTAGCGCCTTTCGGACCTTTGGGCTTCGATATTCTTTTGCCGATACTCGTAGGTGTTGGTGCCGCTGCTATAGCGGCCGCCGATGCAGAAACTCGGCTAGATGGCTTTGCACTTCGCACAATCTCGAATTCTGAACCAACGCCTAGTGGCTCACGGGCGAAACTAAAATGATCAATAGTTAGCTCGCCCTCAAGTAAAGGTATTATGTCGCTCCGGGTACGCAATTTTTTCCCACCAGGTGTTATGAAGTACACGTCAGCTTTATCTTTACTTGATTCAATATTTGCGCGCCATACTAATTCACGTTTCCAACCATAATCGAAAGGTTTTTTATAAAAATCATCTTTTGCAGACAATGGTTTTTTGTTTATATTGACTCCAGAGCCTATTGCAACGATAGAACTTTTAGAAGATGGGATTGTCTTCGTTTCAATTTCTTCATTGTCCGCTACTATGTGTTCAGAGCGTGGCTCCCTGTTGGGTTCTTCTTTTTTTATTTTCTTTTCACTTTCCACTAAATCGATTTGAGAAGATTCCTTAGGGGACAATTGCGCTGTCGGTGACACTTGTGGCGGAGATGATGCAGCTATTTTCTAGTGAATCAAAATAAATATACATAATATAAAGTTATAACCACAAAAAACAAACTAACTGAAATTGAACAAAACTCCTACTTCCATTAAAATACCTAAATAAATAAAAATTTTGAATCACATAATGCACAATTTACCTGCTTTAGTTTTTTGGTTGGACGATCCCCCTCGCCCGGGCTAACATGTTCAATGTTTTCATTGTATTTATTCGAAAATGATGCCAATTCCGCTTTCAGGAACTTTCCCTCTCCGCTTTGTTCATCAAAACCCAACAAACATTCATTTGATCCAGAACGCCGAATTTCATACCGTTTACGTTTGAGCGATACATTTATGGCATTCGTTTTCAGCTTTTCCTTTTCTGCCGAATTCGAAGTCAGCGTTTGGCTAACAGATGGACTTTCATCAATACTATCTTCGTCCTCTGTACCAGACACTTCCAATTTCAAAGCCGATTCTGAATAAAGTGAATCATCTTCATTTCTATCGTCGGAATGAACATCTTCAGTATCTTGTCCAGGCGGTGGTTCTACCTCGGGTAGATCTCCTACGTTTTCGGCTAGTTCAGTTGTCTTCGTGCAATTACGTCGCCCGATATTACTGGCAGTACGAACGCCGCCATTCTCAGCTAACCAGCGTGCTGACGCTGCATGTCCAAGTGGTGTATCTCTGGTCACCACAGCAGCATCATCCACTTCCATTCTAATGTGAAGAAAACTTTGCTTCCTTTTCGGTGAAATCTTCGCAAATTTTGTGGCGCGACCGTTTTTTAATTCTCAAATTATATGTTTTACTGCCTTCAACAAAGGCTCTAGATGGTGCTGACACTGATGCTTGTGTTTGACGTTTCCTTTGCCCGCTTTTACCACAAATATTAGGTTATGTTTGGTTTGCGACGTTACGCTTCTTGTTGTTCACCTTTTCCTTTTGCTTTCAGATGGTATTATTCTTATCTAGCGCTATACTTATTGCAGTATTTTAACTTAAAATTGCTTATTAAATTGACACCACTCTTAAGTAAATTATAACCAATTCTATACATATTTCATTGCCAGGTAAAAATATTTTATGTACATATATTTGACGGTTGGTGCGAAAACAAACGGTTCTCACAAATTCACGCTTCTTGTTATTCTCCGACGCTTCTTTGCAGTGCTGCCACACTGATACATAAACTAAAAGATTAGAATAAAAAAAAATATTTTAATTCAGAAGCGTTGACGGGCGGTCTTCACCTTCTTCCAATTGTCGCTTGCTTTTTGCTTCTTGTCGTCGCAAGCGAGAGAGAAATTTGTTCACTGGGCATTTTGAAAGCATACTTTTTCATTTGCAACATGTCGTAGAGCATGAAGGTTCGTGCCCTGCGTGCTATTCAAACTCCAAACCCACTCATATTGTCGGTATAAATTAATTAATTTACAAAGATCAGTAACGCGACACTCGATTTTATCAATATATCTTATTAAAAGGCTTTTTTGTGCTCGAAGAGCCTATGATAAACGATGTTGCCACAATGAAAGATGCTACGAAATGCGAAAATGGCTGCCAAACTACAAAAATGACAGTTGAAAGCAAGCGAGCGCTCGCTTACCGATCGGTTTGCTAGACGAAGCATACTTTCAACTTTTTGCGGTCTTCACGTGCGACATGTCGCTTGCTTTCAGAAGTAAGCGAGCGTTGAAAGCAGGTGAAGACCGCAAGTACTGCTCACTCTCGTTCTTTTTATTGGGTCAATGCTCCCTATAAAATCATCAGTGCTGAAAATATTCCTTTATGCCTACATTAAATGATATTTTCTTTTTTCAAGTTAATTTTATTGATTTACTACAAGCTAATATCATTAATCATGATAAAAAAATTAAATATATTTTTGATGAACTAGTTTTTGCGCAGAACTGCTTTTTGCGAAAGACTTCGAGAGAGTGTTTTGGTAATTCTGTCAGCATGTTATTGTAGGGTACAATCTTAAAAATAAAATCTACTTTATATTTTTAGTGTGACTTTAATAATTCAGGGCTATGACAATGCTAGGATGGTTTTTTTATTTCTTCCAAATGGGTTAGCATAACGATTCAAAAAAAAACATTTAATAGGACTTATCGAGCCTTTACCGCCATTTTAGCGTAAGCGACAAAAACCAAATTTTACAGAAGGTTTTTTTTAAATATTTTTTTTTTTTTTTTAAGAGTGAATGTCGCTTACGATAAAATGTAAAGTCGTACATCTCCATAACTATAACGATTAGCGAAACAATATTTAGCCAGATGACGTATTATCAGTTTTAGAACAGTTCTGCATCAAAAAGTTAATTTTGGAAAAAATGTCGCTTACGTTATTTTCGCGGTTAGGGCTCGTTATGCATGTTTGTATGCAAGCTCAGTTAATTTTTTTAATTTATAATGGAGCGTAGTTATAGTTAAGTTTATGCCGAATCTAAAGACCGTAACAACTTTTTTAGCTAATATTGAAATAGTATCAAAATAAAGTCTCAAAATAGTGACCTGGTGATGAGCAGGTCACAAAAAATTTAAATAAAAAGACGTGAAAGCGAGGAAAAGCAATAATTTTTAGCTCATTTTGAGACTTGAGATGACACCAAGTTACTGAATTCGGGCATGAGACTGCTTACTTATTCGGGCATGAGTAACTGAATTCGGGTATAAATGTCATTGTCTCTATTATTACCGATTTCGCCGCCATGTTGCTATTTTCATTTCGCTTAATACTCATATTCCGTACGCTATGACGTAAAATGTCGCAATCTTCTAATTTATCATTCTTTGCCTAAAGCAGAGAACTTTACTTTTTCATAACTAAATTCTATTTTTAGACTGTGGTTGGTAACTTTTGGTGGTGGATGTTGTGTTTTCGTTCTTACTGTGGTATCTTCATGTCGAAGTGGTGAATCCCTTAATCTGAAATCTTTCAGAAGTCAAATGTACTAAAATAATTTAACAGTAACATTTGCGCCTTCTCATTTCTTACAAGTTCTCTGCCTAAAGCGCATGTCACAAAAAAGAGCGTTTCCGCTCAGAGAAATGGAGCAACAATTTTTATTAAATGCTAAACTGCATGTTACAGTCATCCTTTTGCCATTTAACGAGATTGTTTGGCCACCGGCATAACAGTTAAAATGTGTGATCTAGATATATAAACACAAATAAATATTCATTACTTATAAGGTGAATAAATCGAATGTGTTTCGATATGTCTATAAATATTTTAAAGTAACTAGAATTATAGAAAATGTTATATGTACCTACTTGCAATTTAAAATTTGCGAGTGCTCCAAAATTAAACGAGATAAACTTGCAGCTGGGTTTAATTTAAAACTCGAATAGTTAGTATAACCGTTTGTGAATGTTGCGATTAATTCAGATACAAGTGCAAATAGACCGCTTAAGATACGAATAGAGTTTCGATAAGAGTTTCGTGTTGAAAATCAAATGCAAAGGTGCCTAAATAAAAAACGAGCTAAAAACATTTGCTTAAGTAAATACTTGTTTCAACTGATTTTAAACTTGCATACGTTTACAAACTGTTTATGTCAAGTGTTGTATGTGTAATTATTTCTGGCCCTTAGTTTCCTGTACTTATGAGTACGTACTCGTATTAATGAGTTCTGTATGCATCTAAACATATCTACATATGTATATCGTATGTATGTAAATATGTATGTATGCTTTTGTGTTTAGGTTCATATTTATATACATATGTATGTATGTACATATGTATGTAATATTTTTATTTGTTTTTGAAAATTTAATTGAATTTAAACCTATCACCCACTCGAGCAGCATCGTAACATATAGGATCAGAGTGTTGAATATTTATCAAATTGACAGAAATTAACCAGTCAATTACATCAAAATGTGTACATCAGAGTCTGCGGTACCATCGATAACCATTGCAACTGCATTCATAGCGACACCTATGGAAAAAATACATCATCAACGTTTTCACATATCAGCACTTCTATTGGTATTATTGATTGCGGTAACATTGTTACTGCAATCACAATTGGTATTGGCGGGCTCATGCCGCGAAGCGCAACTCTGTTGCAATGGGCGTGACTCCTCCTGTGTAGTTCAAAAAACTCCGTTTAACGCAATCATAGAAGATCTTAACGACAAACCATGCTATTGTGATCACGCTTGTCTGAAGCTGGGCGATTGCTGTAGTGACTTCAAGGATCATTGCGGAGGTAAATTAATAATTATTTACATATATACGAGTAGAATAAAAAACTTATTAAATAAATATGAAATTAAATTTAGTTAAATATATAAATAGAAGGCAAGTAATATTCTTACATAAACCAAAGGATATTAATATTGGATTACTTGAGAATCGTACAGAATATTCAAATCTTTCGAAATCTTAGACGTATGTACATATGTATTTATAACTAACCCCATTACAGTTGTAAGATATTTGAATGCCTTTTGGCTTTGTAAGTGTGATTTAATTTTAAATTGGTTGGTTATCACGGTCGAGTGAAAAAGAATATTCTACATTCTTGGTTAGCTATGATTATGACCTCAATTGGTTACTCTCGCACATATGTATGTATGTATTTGTATATATATGTTATGTACAAACATATGTACATACGCATTATGTGTGTGTGTCAACATCATCAATCATATTGTTGCAGGTGCAATCTCAGAGTTACAATTATGTATGTTCGAGGAAAATTAATCCGGAAAATATCTTTTTAGGGCCATTTCTTATTGTAGATAATGCATAGATTTAAGTTTTTGGATATCCTTCTTCTGTGAAAAATTTATGCAGATGATGCTACAAAGGTTCCAACATATGTACATATGTGCGAGTATACATATATAGCAAATTTATTTATAGTAGTATAAACACCTTTTCTTAGATCTAATAGTATTCTGCTCGGGAAAAATAAAATTTCTAGATTTATGATAAATGTTGATCTACTCAAATATTTACAACCATTCCAATAAATGTCAAATGAAATATTAATCGTTCTTTGAATGCCCGAAAGCAAACCTGGGTAAACAAGTAGTTAACAGAACTTCTTTTGTCTTCTTCTGAGGGAAGATTTATGTACATACATATGTATGGAAATCATAACATGCGTCTTCCCTTCCTAATTGGGTAAAAAACGTTATTTAACACACAAAGATGTGAAATCTAGCTTTAGCATGACATTTTCCAATTAATTTTAAATAAACTTTTTTTTACTTTTAGCAAGTAAAAGTAATTGGCCAGCAAATCTTTTATCCTTTCTACGAGTACAGACACCTACATATAATAAACATACATACATATTTACATTTTATCCAGCGCTTTGCAAGAAGCATTGAGATAAAAGTCGACAGCGACACAATTTGTAATGAAGCTATTTTGTAATTCTGACAGAAGTCGAACAAAAAAGTTTTATCATTAAAGTAGAAAGGACAACCGCCCCGAAAATGAGGTTGGAGATACACATTGGAGCTGATGACACTGCTTGTGGCATGGCGGTTGACAAATTTCGACGCATATTTTTTTATTTTTATTTAGGCAGTCTGTTTAGCATTGACAAGGGGATGTGCGTTTGTGCTTATTCGCCTCGCACGTTAGCTTAAAGTTTGTTTAACAAACCACACATTTACACTTTCGTCTGCGTGCACATAACACATTTCCAAATTGTATGTTAGCACATACTGCATACATAAGTACATACATACATACATATGTATGTTACATGTGGGTGAGTGTGTGAAAAGCAAAACAAGGGCGCCTTTTATTACTCACCCGACATCAAAGTGATGTAACGCCGAGGAAATTTTAACTAAATACACCTACTCGAAGGCGTTAGCACTCTTATCGATCCATTAAAGAAATTATGGCTATTTATAGCTCTGATATGTGCTCTAATGAATCGAAACAAATTTAAGCAGCTGGCTAAGTATTAAAAAGCCTTAGGCCTCGAGGATGTAGAACATGTTGCATATTTGTTAACGTGTTTAAAATAAAATCGAGAACTTATGTATGCATTACTCATACGCAGAGTAGTATATGGTCATACATACATATATGTATGTATGTTCGAGTATGCATGTACATACAACAATATAATCATTTATAATAATGTAATCAAACTTAACAATGCTCTTTTCTATATATACATATATGTATGTATATGCACATATGCATTTCATACAAATAAATATATGTACACTTGAACATACATTTATTGCTATTGTTTGAGCAAATCCGGACGTTTGTCGTGAGTATTTTGCTCTTTTCACACATAAGTTCTTACATCCTTATAACAATGTACATATAGTATATATGTATGTGCATTGTTATAAGGATGTACATTTATATGTAGATATAGCGCAAGTATCCATAGTCTCCGGAGCGGTACCTTATGCTGTTTCTCGTTAAGTAAACATTTTCAATTTTTGAGCCTGCTGACGTGGGTCATGCGACATATTTACACAGAAATAGGTTTCCACTTCAGTGATTTTAAATGAAACTGATCGAAACGGAAAGTAAAGAACCTATAATCGGGCATTTCTATTGTACGAGTATTGGCACGGCAAAAAAATGCTCCATTGAACTTCAATGATTGGTCATGACTGACACTCGTGCGCCTTAGCAGACTTTTATGCTCAATTTTGCATTCAAAAGGCAAAGTAGCTACAATAAATTTGCTCACTTTAAGACCCTACAAGTTGCGAAATCATATTAATAAATAATACATATTTTTTTCTTTTGTAAAGAGTTGTATATTCTTACAACATATGTATGTACATACATATTTGTAACTGTCGAATACGGAAGTTTTGGTAAGTCGTGTCGCCTTTTAATTGAATAGCAACAATGTTAACAAACCACTCAAAATCGATATCACTTTTTTCCTTACGTTTGTCTACGTTTTGTTAACCCTCCAGTAACTCGATGCAAATGTGTGCTTAAAAGAACAAATAAAATGTATAAAGGATTTTCTTTTGTTTCGTTATTTGTACTGAACAAAGTAAATATGAAATAGTTTTATAATTGATGATGTTCATTTTATTCTGTGCACTTAGGAGCCTTGTACCGTTATCGGCATCAATTTAGTATATGTATGTACATATGTAAGTATATGCGTAAATGTTGATATTAAGTTTTTCTTAGGCGGAAGCGGTTTTAATGAATATTTGCTTGTCCTAGATATTGCCTATATGTATGTATGTATACGAGTACATAGACATGTATATTTCTATACATCACGAGCCACTGTGATCGTTTACAAGCTTACAAAGTGGTCACTTTATGCGAAAGTGTGTTTGTATATTGAAATAAAAGCGAAGGAGGTGTTCTTAAACAAACACACACAAAAAAAGTTATGACACTCATTTAGGGGAATTTTTAAAACGCACGAAAATATTGACCCTTAAGATGTTTGGATCGAATAACTGAACAGAAAATCATTTAGTATAAAATTGTGTCTAACTTTCCAAGAAACATTGCTTTGGTTTTATATACATATGTATGTATAATATACATATTTATCTTCAAATATTATTTCAAAGTCGGATTAAGCTATTTTCCATCACACTTCTCCAGATATATTATACATACAATTTTTTTACGTTCTTCCCTAAGTCGATAAATTTATTAGTTATGAAATAAAATTTTAGTGTAAAAATAGAGCTCGATTTCAAATGACCAATAAATATTGATAAGGGATGACGGAAAATCGTTCCAACAAATATCAACATTCCACCCTGTTGGACAAGAAAAAGAAGAAAACAATAAAGCCAATAAATATGGTTATGGTCTATAGTGTAATTCATAGAACGTTTTACTGTTTAGTTTATTGTGGCGTTTCAATGTTTTTTTTTAATATGTACACTAACAAAATAAAACCATACAAAAATTAAAATACATTTATGTAAGCGTTTACATGAATATCCTAAGAAGTAAAACGGAAATTCGATAAAAATAAAAAAATAGGTAGCAGCAGTAGAAAAATTAAAACAAAAATTAAAAAGCTCTGTGTTTTTAAGTGTGCTATGCTACAAATGGAGGGACCTAAAGTTTTGTGCCGACTCCAAACGTCAAATGAATTTTATACCCTCGTAGGTTTGCTATTGCCTTCCGAGATTTTACTTGCCTTGGCTGAGATTTGATCCCCAAACTCATCGGCATATCGAGTTATAGCACGCACTCCTACACACTCAAACATAGCGGCCACAGTATGTACATAACTTCATATATTGTCCGTTTAAATTGTGCGAGATTAAAAAATATATCAAATTGATTCAACCACAAAATTAATTTTTTCGCCATACCCTTAGTTACTTTATCAGATATTATTATAAATGTAAGTATATGTACATCTAAGAAATTTACATCCCTAATACCACATACTTTATAAAATGATGTTGTTATTTGAGTGACGAAATATTGAATACAAATTCCTAAATTTATACTTGCCAAATTTTTGCAGATGTACGTCGTCTATCTGTTGTTAAAAATATAAGCAAAATTATATTTAGGATGTTTCGCTAAATATTATTTTGTTGGCTGGCAATTGATTCTCTTTAAGGACCCTAAACACAAAAAACTTTCTTCCATAGTAGTGAGCCTGAGGCGGCTTATACAAGTACATATATGAATATGATTTTAACGTTTATCGAATGACAACAAACATTATAGCAAGCGCGTTTGTTGGATGCCTTCTGCTTTAAAGGCCTGCCAGATAGAATACGTTGAGTCCGCTCCAGCGAGGCATTCAACTGACAAGAAACGCAAAGGTACGGCACATTAAAAGCGTTGTCGCATGTAAACAAATTAGTTGTTTTGTATAGGCGGTTAACTTTTTTTTTGTATGCAAATCAATTATATCTTAAAGTTCTGCTGATATTTACTTTTGTGTAAAGATTATAAAGAAAAAATGGAAATAATTGAAAAAGAAACAATCAGCTAACACTAGCGACGGATTTGAATGCGTCAAAAGTAGAGAGTTGGGCTACTGTTGTACGTTGCGGCATCTCATGCGTTGCGAATGTGGCATTCTGCATTCAACTACATATAATATACTTAGCTGTCAGTCGAATGCTTCGCCGGAACGCACGTAACGTGCTCTATCTGGCAGGCCTCTTATTCGCTGTCAAATTTTCATTTACTCGTATAATAACTCGGCTAATGACGATACCGTGGAACGAATTACATATATGTAGGATGTTATTTTTTAAATTAAAAAACATAAACAAAAACTGTCCTTATGTTTGACCAATTTTCGCTGATTCGGAGTACGTTAAAATGGCGCGTAATGGAGTGCATTCCTTTGAATTTCTCTTGGTAATTATACCATTTGTGGTTGTAGGTACTTAAATACCTGGCTTGTGAACAGTGGGCGAAATTTATTACAATTCATTACATTTCGTTTGTTGTATACTTATGTAGATACATATGCACATTATACATTTGAAAAGACGATACAATTTAATTTTGTCTCTTGCAGTGGTTGATTGTCTGGTGAGTGATTGGAGGCCATGGAGCGAGTGCGATAAGAGTTGCGGCACAGGAATCACACTAAGAAAGCGAAAAATGCTGCACGCACCGCAAAATGGTGGAAAGCATTGTCCATCTCTTTCACAAAAGAGAAGTTGTCAAGGATTTCGGTGCAATGGCGAGCGGAGTAAACGGATTCTCCATGGTAAGTGCAAGTATGTATATGCAATACTGATTTCAAGTAGTTTTAAATGTTTCAATATAACGTTTAAAAGTTTTTCGGATTATTTCTTTGAGGAGTAAACCGCATTTTTCCAAACATTAAGACAAGCTGCTACATTATATTCAAATGAGTAAATGTTCAACACATTTGTATCAATTAAATAAAGTCCTCATTACTTTTAATTCAATTTTACATGCAAATTGGTATATTTTTCAAGAGTAGTTACATTAAAGAGTCAAGAAACGCACTTGATAGAAGTGTTTAAAATGAAAGCTTGGCAATAATTAAATAAAAAGCATCGCCTTGCCTTCCTGCTTCTTAACGTGGCAAAAATAATTGCTTACAAGCGCATAAGAGTGCAGAAAAAATATAATGTTTTTGAGTTTACATATGTACATACATCCCAGTAGGAAAACGTAATGTATTCGTATGGTAATGCATAAACTTACCAGTTTATGACTTTCGAAATATACATACATATATACTAAACCGGCTTTTTTTAATTGGATTTCGGGGAGGGGGAAAAAGTAGATATAGAATGCCATGTTGAATGAATCGCCGCAATCTTATCTGCTTTGTATATTCGTTGATCTAACGGTTCGACCACCGTCGTTTTTTTAGTGAATCGAGAATATGACATGCTTAAGATGCTTTTAGTTTCTGAATCAAGTTCGACTTCTTCGCTACAAAATAATTTTTTGGAATTATATTACGCATTTTCGTACTGTGCCAATGGAATGTGTAGATATGTATATAGCTGTGATAAAAAAAAAATAGAAGAGTACCAAGGAAATACACAAAATGCTACATATTTTTCTGAAGAAGTAAAATTTTACTGAGGAAAACTTCAGTAATGTATTCTCTATATTTTTTATTTTCATCAAAAGGTTTCAAAATAATGTTTAAAAAAAAGTTAATTAACATAAAATTTTACCGATCAAAATAATAGGAGTACGGAAATTTTTTCAAATATTTCTGCTCTTTTTTATGTGCCCAGCTGAAGCCAAGGATCAACTTTGCTATATCCTGTAGTACGCCTATCATTTAAACTTGTTATTTTATGCTTACGACATCTACATACATTCGCGGGTTTTTTGAAAAAAATTTAGCGATCATTTGGTCAGAGCATCCCAAAGTTTCTTTAATAATCTTATAAGTTTTGCTTTGCTTCTTTACTTCGCGTCCCTTGAAGGTCCAATGCCACTATCAACCATAAAAAAATTATAGTTTAGTACTGTTAATATTGACTATTAATTTTTAATTTCCGCACTTATATTTTCACTTCTAACCGATTCTCCTACATATTGTTATGATCGCTCTCAGTCAAGCCTCGGAACTGAAATTCACAGCTTAATTTTTTCTAATTATCTTGAAATTTACCGATGCAATAAGTGGTAATGAAACGCTACTCCTGCATGTTGGATTATGATCAAATTTTAAAACTGGACAAGCTTGGTATATGCACTCCTTGGTTTGTACATATGTATATCCGTCCATTCCGCCTTATATTATTATGCACATGCAAATGCAAGAGGGTGGCCGTATTAAGTGTGACACAGTAATCACCTATGTATATATATATATATATATATAAGTATGTATGTTTGTAAATATGTACAGTTGCATGTGTGCGTAATATGACTAGGCATGTGCATGTGCACAAGTGATGCTGAGGGGGCGCACCCAACAAAACACATGCAACATACCGAGGCCACAATTTGTGAGCGGCGAGCGTAATTTGTAATGTGAAAACGAGCGTGTGTTTATTCTTATGTACTTACAAGTTTGAAAGCAAGCCTTACAGCAAAAAAAAAGTAATTTTCACGCCATCAAGTTTGCACGAAGTTCCTATTGCTATGTCCTTTAAATTATGCAAATGTAGACGCGTAAGCTATGCTAACTTCCTCGTTGTTTGTTAAGAACGCCGAATGCCGAACTACCAAACTGACGTTCGGTCATATTAAAACTAGCGTGATGGCATTATAGACGCGTTGTGCAGCAGCATTTACTAAAACATTGTGATAATCCAAAATATACAAATGTAAGTACGCAGTAACGTCCGTTACAACTTCTTCTATGTTGTGTAAAAATTCTAAGCCAGTTGCTAAAATCACCTACAAAAAAATGTTTTCTTGTTTATTACTATTGCAATTGGAAATTTCACAGCCCTTTTTCTCGGTTGTTGGTTTTTTGAGTTATGACAGTCCTTTTGTAAATAAGCGATGTGTATATAGTGCTTATATTTACATTTGTAGGCATACGTATTGGCAAGATTTGGGTATTTATTTATTAAACATATTTAATTTCTAAAATCTTTCAATTAAAATACAGTTCATTCTCTAACAAAGCCGATATAAACCCTGCTTCGAACTTTATACGCAATTTACAATAACTTAACTAAGTTTTATAAAGTTTTTTTTTTGAGCAAGCAGTATTGTAGCCATGGAATTTTAGTACAATAAGGTATAATAATAGTTAAAACTAGTCGATTTGTGAGTGTCATATGTAAGAATGTACAATGTGTAAACTGATAATATTGATATATACATATATATTGATGTATATGTGCAGGTTAATACATACATATACCAAATCGTTAATAAAGTTTTGGCGTTCATAACATGCAAACATTTGTAAGAACAAGACTTAAGTTTAGGTTTTACTCTAGGTACAATCATATAAAGTTGCCAAACTGTATTTAATGCATGTTCGCGCTTTTAATCTAAACATAAAAAAATATCTAGATATACATATATAACCGTGTTTTATTTTAGAAACGGCGCTACTACTTCTTCCTTCACTGGCGCAGATCCATAACTTTAATAAAAGTAAAGCACCTCTTTGGCATACGCACGATCGGAAAAGGCCTGACACAAATAAGTACGTACATACATATGAACAACAATACATTAACAATCATAATTTCAAGTATATGGAACTTCACTTCTCAGTAAATTAAATATTTTGAGTTTTTTTCATTTTATGCATGTGCCACAAAAACAGTTTTTAAGTATTGTATTTATTTGGAAAGTGTGTGTATTCAATATATTCTTTTGTATAGTTACATTTCTCACAATCTAGTTTCATACACACATATTTATATGATTAATGATTTACGTCCATTGTACAACATTTGATTAATGTTGGTAGACTCTATTTTAAATATCCTATGTTCGATTGTGTATGAAACGAAATCTGGCAAAAAATACTGTCGCTGAACGGAGACTTTTCGGATCGACATTACTCACCTATTTTTTCGTATAAAAGTTAAATTGTATGTACTCGTATGCACATATTAACATATGAATGTCAAAGTGATAACCATACTTGAGTAAATTACAAGAACATGAAGACAGCAACTTTAGTAAAATGAACACTACGAAAACCTTAAATAGTAGTACTTGGAGTAGTCTTACAACCAAGGTTCCATACACAGTGTGGGTATGTGCACATAATTTTGTTCCTCCACATTAGAAGTTATACGAATGCAAATTATGTACTTCGGCCTACGTTGCCAGAGCAAACTTAAATGCAAATAAACTACGCGAATGAGACAAATGTTGGGCGGGTCTGCGCCAAAGGTATGTCTATGCAAATCTATATACTGCCGCTTTCCAACAGCTCTCCTTCGGTATTTTCGTTTTACTTATTTCTGTTTGTTGCACACTGCGTTAGACATTTAAAATAATCTGCTTATAGCTGTCAATTGGCCGTTCGTAGTCACTCAATCCTTCGAATAGAATTGTTTCATGAACATAGCGGAGAATATTTAGTACATACAAGGCACGTACATATGTACAGCTGGTTGGGCTGGAGTTAATCCTCGAGGGATTTTATTAAAGCACTTTATTATTTCCATTTTTTCTTGCTTATAGGATGATAGAACAATGGAGCAAAATTGAGCTACTCTAACGCCTAATGCACTCGTTTGTTTATTTGTTTGAATCTTTGAGGAATTCCCTGTTGTGTTATAAATTATTGCATTAAAATGGGAACTAAGACAGAATATGAAATTTCTTTTAAGCTTACAAACATTGCGGTCTGTTTTCCTAGTTTATTGGGTTCATTTTATCACCATTATGTAAATTACTCTGTGGTAAACTTTGCACATACATACATATTTGTGGGGAATAGCAATCAAAAAGTTATGGTAAAAATTCAATTTCAAACAAAATGAAGTTATGTAAATAATTGCTTTTTTCAAGTTAAACTTTTATTAACTAAAACAAATGTTCGGATGCACACGATTTTGACGAACATACTTACGTACATACATATGTATGTATATACCAGTATGCACTTGTATAAACAAATACCTTGGACGGTTCGTTACAATCTTGATATACCTTCATCATCGTCTATTTTTTCCATACCTGGGCTGATTAGTTTGTAATCATCGGAAATGGCCTCTATATCAATATCCTGGTAAAATGTGTTCGCCTTAGCCGATGAGTTTACATTGTCTTGCAAAACTTTAGCGCAATATATCGATGTATCATTGGCATCGCGCTCATCCACAATTGGAAGTGCTTTCATTTGAAATGTATTTAGATGTTTTTCAGTCTGATTTGCATATAACACAAAATCGGGTTGATCACTGGTAAATCCAAAATTAACTCGGCTTAGCTCCGTTTTAATTCCAATTAGGTGAAGTAGACATTTTCTAAACGTAGGACGAACATCTGGATCATTACCCCAACATTGCAAGAATACTGAAAACCTTCGAACGTTTGAGTATGTAAGCTGAATTAATCAATTCGTAATCGATTTTCGCGATCAATTACTTACAGTTTATCTGGGCAGTCCTCTGGCTTTTCTAGTCTACCTCCGTCCTTCACATAATTTAGCACTTCGAAATTATTTCTAGCGGCATAAGGCTGCTGACCGAAAGTAAATATCTCCCAACAGAGTACTGCAAAAGCCCACACATCAGATTGCATTGTGAAAATACCATCCATAAGGCTTTCTGGTGCCATCCATCGTACTGGCAAGAGGCCTTCACCTTCTTTGCGATAGTAATCACTCTTGTATATATCGCGAGCTAATCCAAAGTCGCCAATTTTTACAACCCGTTGGCTCGGATCATTTGAAGAGACCAAGCAGTTGCGACAAGCGAGATCACGATGTACGAAATGTATATCTTCTAGGTAGCTGCATCCTTTGCACACATCGATGCACATGTAGGTTAGATCCAACAATTGCAAAGAAGCGATAGGTCTCTATGAAAATAAATATCATTGATGTAAATATTCCATTTCCCATTTAAGTAGGAAGGTATACCTTTGAGTTCGGCCGTGAGTCGCGTAAATAACTTAGTAAGTCTCCCCCTTCCATGTGTTCCATTATGATAGATAATGACTCAGTATCGGAGCAGATACCAATCAGTCGTACAATATTTTCATGTTTGAAATTGCTCATTAGTTGGGCTTCCTGTAAGAGCTCAGTAAATTCGCTGGCTCCTTTTCGCATACTCTAAATAATTAATATAAATAAATATATAAATTTATTTTCTTTTATTCAAACATTATTATAATTATTACAATAATCTTTATACATATGTACATACCTTAATGGCAACTTTTTCGTTTTGGTCGCAATGCTGATGCTTTATTAGGCCTTCATACACTTCGCCAAAAGCGCCACTTCCTAAAAATTTCTGTATCGTTATTTGACTCCAGTTAATATGGGGCAACAGGGCGATATCAGCATCACTTAGGGGGCCGCCTGTATATAATGTAGAATGACTAGTAGTAGAGAACGCTCTGTTACGTGATGCCATAAGTTGCTGGTGCTGTAGTGTGGATATGTTGCTCCAAATACTTGGCCGGCCCTTTTCAAGTAGTTTTTTAGCTTTTTGACGTCTGACATGAACTAAAAACGCATAGGAATGTATGTACTTGTATTAAATAGTTGGCTTAAACAACAGTATACTTATGTAAACTTACAAGTCCGTAATAGAATTAAAATAAGCACAAAGGAGGAAACAATAGCTGCCGGAGTTATAATTGCCAATACGAGTGAATCTCTCTTCTCGGGTGAAACGAAAGGTTCAGATATTCGTTCACTATCCAAGCTGTACGGTCCCCAGCCATATAATTCATTTCGTGCACGCACACGAAAAATCAACAGTCTTAGTGTATATATATCTCGAATGATGCAACTTAGTTCAGTGGTATTACATGTCACTATCCATTTATCTTCAATTGGACTTGGTTCTTCTGCCCAAAGGGTTTGACTGCGGCTGGTTATGGAATCGTTCATGTAGCCTTGATAGGTCAATTGACTTCGCCTTATGCGTTTGGAGCTACGTGTTTGTAGTGCCTCTAGGGAATACTCAATTATTGGCTCGCCATTACTCAGGGCACCTTCCCAAAATATTCTAAAAACGTCACCTACGGTGTGTTCAATTTGTGGCTGACCCGGGCGTCCTGGAGAGTCTCCCTGTGTTTCATACACAAAGTGCTCGCTGGGTATCTCTGGCCATATATAGGGGTCTATAAGGGTTTCATAAAATATTTCGAGAACAAATTTATATTTAGTTTTGGGCTCTAAATCAGGCACAAATATTGTTGATGAGTTTTCTGTAATGTCAATACTGAATTCATTTTCTCCGTTTACTTCTTGACATACCAAAACTGTCCTAGTCACGTTGGATGACGTAACCCAACTCAAAGTCAAATTATAAGCCGCCTTTTTCACTAGCAACAGCCGAGAAGGAGTTTCGAATGTCTTTACTATAACCGTCAAGCTGGTATTATATTTGTTTTCTGTACAGAAAACTTCTAGGCGCAAATTATATTCTTTCGACGGTGCTAAATTTGTTAAAATAAAATTCAAACTACCCAACCGCTTGTGAGCACCGGAATCGGAACCCACCTCATGCCAGTGTAATTGGTACCAGACTTTTTCGCAGTTACGGTGCTCAGGTGCATTCCAAAGAACGTGAATTTGAGATGGATTTAGAGCATAAGCTGTAAAATTTAGAGGCATGGAAGGGGTGCCAATGCTTGTACGTACTATCATGGTCCCAGAAAACCATTCTTCTAGTTTGAGTTTTCGTTGATAATACGAAGATATGGCCAACTGAATCCTGTAGTTCGTAAATGGCTTAAGGTCTGTTACATTCAAATTGTTGTCGAATGTTGAATGACTGCGTGACTTTTTGTCATTATTTATTATCCAGAGCGTATATTTTAAGCCTGGAATCTTTAGTTTACATTTTTCGATTTCGTGTAGTTGTGGAATAATCATAGTTATATAACTTTCACCCACATCAGTAATCTGGGGATTTAACAAATTTTTATTTTGCAATAGCATATTATGATCCGGAAGAAGGCATCTGCGAACTGGATAGTGTTGATAGTTATACGCCTTGATTTGTTTAATATCTGTGACATTGATGTTATAATCAAGGTTTTTTTTTCTTACACTATATGCGTATATGCTTTCGTTTTTCAAGACATATATGTAACCACTGTCTCTATCTATTTGGCTTATCGATTTAGGGTTGTCCACAACTAAATTTTTATGTGGAATGCATAAACGTCTTTGAATATCATAAGTACAAATACTGCCGTTGTTATCTATAAGGCTAACCGTCTCCTTTTCTGGCATCAAAGATGACGGAAACATTTTTTCGAATCTGTTATTTTTGATCGTCACAAAAGATGAACTATTCAACATTCGGCCCATGAGTGAGGAAATATTCGCTTTTGTGTCGAACTCCAGCCACAAAAGTAAATTCGAAAATGGTAAAACTGTAAGGTCTTTCACTGTCTTTCCGCGTTCGAGAGTAAATATTTTAATTGGTGTCATTACTTTACCTTCGAACTGGCATAAATCAAGTTCATATATTGAGACAGTAAATTCATTTTCTGCTTCCAACTCGGCCCAGTAAACCGTCCGTTGAATCCAATTAACTGTCAATGAAAGTACCTCGGCACGCATTCTCGATAATTTTATTGGTTTAAAACCGGTTGTAAGTGATAAAAGTTCTACATTTTCGTTGACCCATAAAACACGCCTTTCACTTGGTATAACCACCAAATGTTCCACTTGACTATTTGTGTATACTAATACATTGTTCTTATTCAAATCCAGATCGTACTCAGCAATGAATTCACTTGTAGAATATAGAAATCCAGGTTTGTATTGAAGATCTGGATTGATATGAATTTCAGAAGTACTGCGTTGGTTTGATTTTGAAACCCCTGGTATAAAGGATTGTACTTGAAAAATGTACGACTCTCCAACATTTAAGTCATCTATAATAGCCTCAAAGAAACTTTGGCTAGTTGTATTATATAACTTTTCCGCATGTAACTTATCGCCAAGCCAGCAATATATTTTGTAGCTTAGTTCAGTATGTGAGCTTTTATTTTCTGGGGGGTCCCAGCGAACAATTGCGCTTATATTGCCATCTTCGTCAAGCGGGTTCTCGAAATGTTGAACAAAAACTCGCATTCGCTGGGGTGGGGCTACACTGGTAGCTGGAGCGAGCAATTTCACGTGCGTGGTGGAACCTGTGTTCCAGTATGTAAATGGCGTTATAGAAATAATAACGTTTGTTTGCGGTGCTAGAGTTTCACCTATTCTTATGAACGAGTCGTTGGTTTTAAAAACTTGGTCTCTTTGATCGTAAGAGCTGTTATATTGCAAAAGAACATTGTAAAACACAGTGAAATTCTCTGAATTGTTTATAGGTTGCCATTTAATTATCCATTCATCTGTGTATGCTTGGTTTATGTGAACGCTTTTGCCGTCAACGGTATCGGGCACAACTGACAGATCGTCAGAGGGTACATAATCGGATCTCAAATTGATGCAATTGATACTGCTTAGCTGTGAAAGATGTATGCGCACTTCGTTAATTAAAGTTGTTGTTCTGGCGAAAATTATTGTTTTCGAATTTAAAGGCAACCACATGAGACTATCAATTTCATGTAAATATTTCAATGAGCCAATTTGGATATCATTTTCCAAGACATTATAGCGAAAGTCATCACCAGCCATGTCGGTGCTTATTCGGAATAAGTTAATGTCTCCATCGCCTTTCCGAACAACCCAAAAAAGTCGTTTTCCTACCACATCCAAGGTGAAACTGCGTATTGCATCGTCATATGTGCTGACATGGTAATATTCATATTCGTCCGTGTCAAGAGTGTCGCCTAAAGAGCGTCTCACTAATCTCATACCAGTTGAGTAGTATATATGCCCATTGTATGCATCCACTGCAATCCGTTGCGCACCGAATACAGGTAGCAGCTCACGTTGACTGCCATCTAAATTCGCCCTCAGCACACAATTTCTCAGCGTATCTACCCAATATATCTTGCCACCCCGCCACTCATATGACAAGCTCGTCACATTTGTGGCTATAAATGAGCAATTTATCTCAGGATTCATGATGTTCGCACATCGCAGGTGATTATCCTCGGTAATGTAGTATATTGTCGCATTCAGCTGCAAAAATTCTTGTATATTTTCCATTTGACCGACCTGCTCTACATGCTCACCGGTCTCATTCATTTCGTACACACCATTCGTGCTTGCCAGTAGAAATTTATACTCCCCAATGGGCCAAGTGCGCGTTAACAATGCCTTAGACCATACACCAAATGCACTACCAAGAGTGACACGAACACGGAACTTGTACAAATTATTTGATTGTAATTTTTCCACATTGAAATATGTTGTCTTTATATTGCGTATACTAAAAGCAGAGTTACTTGCTACATCCATTATTTCAAGCTCATAATCCCACTTTTGCCACGCGTAGCTCGTCTGGTAAATGCTAAGTTTTGGCTCATTCCAAGTTATTTTTGCCCTATTGGAAGTTACTAAAGCATTCAAGTTTTCTGGGCTTCCTTTCTGCTCTGGTTGCATTTGTAAAAATATCATTTGCCCCTTTTGTGCCATTGGCAAAACACTCCAACACCATTCTAACTCTTTCACAGCCCAAACGCCAAGCTCATTTGTATTGTACTCAAAGTTCCTTCTCACTATATGTGTGCCATTAGTGGCCAGTAAATGAATTCCATTATACCAGAAGTGAACAATTCTCTGTAAACTAATGGACAACTTCAATTGCAGACATTGTGTATATTGTCCATCATAAGTACTTTCGTACAAACACTGGTCACTTGTATTATAAAATGTTATTAAGCTTCTTTGATAATCATTTGAGAAATGACCAACACCCTCAATGATTATCAGCTCTAAGTAGCTATCAGCGAGATTGGTTCGAAAAAGACTGCTATTCGTGACCCAAAATAGCCATCCATTTATGGGATCTACATCTAGTTGTGAGATGGGTGAAGTTAAATTTTGGAATATAACACTTTCAGAGTTGCCATTGAAATCGGTACAAATGATTGCCCACTGCTCAATAGGTGTCTAAAAAAAATATAAAAAAAATTAGTTAGACGGCGTTTTAAAAAGATACGAGTATTTAATCATAACATACCTGGCATGCAATAAAAAGCTTTTTATTTAACCAATCCACGCTTATCTTCTTTGGTTTGAATTCATAAAGTTTGCCTGAAGTGGGAATCGCATATCTCTGCTTATCCCCATTTAATGAAACTCTGTAAAATTTACCAGTTTAAGAAATATAAGTTAAAATAATATATGTACATATACATTATATTAGAATATGCATATAAGAATAATAGTTAAATTAAGTTATATCTACCTTATAATATTACCGGAAACATCTATGACGAAAAATATGTTTTCCCCCAGAAATGAGTACAAAGCGTAATCGTTTATAAGCTGATCACTTTCGAAAACCACTCTTGTATCTGTCAAAGGTTCAAAACTTTTGATTTTAATGCTGTATTCACCTGCCACCATTACAAAGTCTATATTATCTGAATTTTCATAAATAGGAGCATCATTTGTTCTGACAAAAGTTTCGGCCGAACGACCCTCTCCCTCTGCATTCAACATGGAAAGCTTCAGCGTGTAGTTCGTAAAAGGCGTCAAGTTGGAAAAAACAAAACTTTGTTTGTCGGGCGGCAAAGTCTTTTCGTAAACAACAAAATAATTATGTTATTATAGACTCGAAGTATTATATATTCAAATTGATATTTTCAGTAAAATACCTGTTTATTCGTTGAGTTAGTGGACTTCAGAATTAAATTATAACCTTTTATAGGACCGCAAATAAATACTCCTGGTTTCCAAGCGATACTTATGTGGGTATGATCCAAAGTAATCGCTTCTATGAATATCGGTTTCGAAAGTGGAACACCTTTAGCCATAATTCTGAAGGCTTCAGTTGGGGGTGAATACAAAGCTTGACTATTAAATTCAACTATATCCAATTTGAATCGAAACTGAAAAGTTTTCTTTTAAGTTGCAAGAAAAATACGTTATGGAACTTTTTATTGCTCAGATCTACCTTATATACGGCAAAGGGAATCAGCGTATCGAACAGTTCGCAATTGAAATTTTGATTACAATCATAATTGGCTAAGTTCCTCCATGGTTGTGGGTCGGATATATTTTCTATAACATATTGATACTGGATGTGAATACTTAAATGATAGTTCGCGAAAAAAGTTTCAGGCAATACAATGTTCCAACGTAACTTCAACATATCGGTGTTACTCGTATAAGATATTTCTATAAACGGCTTTTTTAATTTTGTTATTGATTCTACCATTTGTTTTAGACGATCCCAATATTGCCTTTGACCCATCTCACAGGCAATTATGCACGGTAAATCGAGCCAGTGTAACTGTGTTGAAATCTGATATGTATGCAGGATAAAAATAACTGTGAGAATAAATATCTGAAGCCCAATAAATACTTAAGTTAGTGTACGCTATTATGTACACATATGTATGACTTACACATATATCCTGACAGCTTTCAGAGTTTGCTAGTGCTTCTCCCCAATGTTCACATCCTTTTATACACTGTAAGAATGAGTATTCACTTTAAATTCTAAAGGCAATTCCAGCAAGTAAAAGCTATTTTACATATGTGCAGATATATACATATGTATGTACATATGTATTTACACTTGCATGTATACATATGTATGTATACATGTGTTAACGTCGATTGTAACGCTTTCAGGTGAGTTTAGAAATTTAAAACTTGGTTAGTGAATTAACCCAGGCAAAAATCTGGAATCGCTTCTTGTAGTATGATGTTATGTTCAGGAAAAATTATTATTGAATAAAATTGATTAAAACGGTTAAGCGCTTTCTCTTTCGGTTCTAAATAGTCCTACTTTAATAAGGGCATATCATCTGCGGTAGCGGCTTGAGATGGGTTTGCATTCGCCGTCCTATGCTACCGAAGCGAAATATATTTATACATTCTTAAGTACTAACTTCTAAAACAAATTATCCATAAAAGTGATTCCAGATATTTATTGATGCATTACTTGAGAACGTCAGATAATCCTGTTATTTGCTGGGAAATAAAGAGGAAAAAGCGAACTTCATATTTTCTCAAATACATGTACATACATACATCCGTACAACGCAAGAAGGGTATGTGGTGCTTTACGAAATTGTCAGATATTGATTTGTGGTACAACAACACATTTGGTTTCAAAGTGAGTGAATGGCTGGGTGAGTGGATGCCATGAGCATTTGTGCATGTTAATTTTGGAGTAAATATATTAAGGTTTTATGGTTTCAACAAGCATTTATTGTTCTCATACATACATACATACATAAATGCAGTTTAATTAACATTTTTCACTTACCCTCGACTTGAAGCATATGGGATTTTCGTTCTTCTTGCCACATTCTATCCTGTATTCGTTTAAAAAATCAGCTGCCTTTGAAAAATTACATTAATTTTATGTTTTGTTATAGCAGTGTGAATGAAAGTTTAATTTACTTCGACAAATTTTTTCTTTACATATGTACGAAAATGCATGCACAGTTCATCTAAGCACCTGATGTAAATTACATAGCCAAGGAAAAAAACACAAGACAATTATGTACTCGTAACTATTGCATGATATTGGCTACTTGGAATATGTGTACATACACATTCATATATACTACGTACCGACTGTGCGCTCTCCGAGTATGTAGTGCTTTTAGAACGGTGTCAGACGAGGCAGCTCTTGTCATCTCCAGCATGCCACCCGTTCATTTACTGGCCAAAGAAACTGCTCATCTGTGGGCTGGTCCTCGACCAACTAAAGAAAGCGACAGAAAGCTGACAAGGGAGAGCTATATAGCTGATTGGCAAAACTACTGGGATAATGCGTCGATTGGACTTGGATAAACAGAAAACATAATGAAGTAGATTTTTAATTCTGCCAATTTCTAAGTGGGCACGGATGCTTCATGGCATATTTATAAAAGTTCAAGCATGATGTCGACCCCTACTGCGTTGATTGCGGAGACAGTGTTGATGAAGATGTCTACCACGTATTCTTCTAATGCCCAAGATCTATCCGACAAAGAGATAAGTTGAAAGTTGCGGTGGGCGAAAACTTTTTACCACCTTCGGTAGTAAAATGCATGCTTCAAGGAGAAAAGGAATGGACGGCAATAAGCGACATAATTGCCACGATTTTGAAGCAGCTTGGAGAGACAGCGGCTAGCGAACCATTAAGCTCGGAATCTCGCCCATTCCGACAGGTCATGAACCCCGTCCGTTCCGACATTCCTCAAAAAGTGAAGCTCACCATCAGGCTGCTTGGAATCTCATCCATTCCGACAGCCCCCAGATAACCCAGGGAAGGTGCTGCTCGGAACTTCATCCGACAGCTCTTAGAAAACATGAGTGTCCTATTGTTAAACAATTCTATGGACTTGGGATGCAGATATTTATAAAAGCCAACTAGCGCACATCGGCTAGCGATACAACATCAATTCAGCCGAAAAGTTAATGGAAAATTAGTGAGAAAACTGCACCCCAGTAGTAGTCAAACTAGTGCTCCCGGATCTTCATTCTTAAACGAAACCTATCGACGAGGCTGCTAGGAACCTCGTCCGTTCCGACCGCCTCCATTAGCAGTAGCGAAAAATGGAAGAAAGCTTGTGATGCAATAGAAGTTGTAAACTCTTAACAGACAACAGCGTAGCAGCGGCGACTAACCGCCTTTCCCCCAGTCATGTAATGCTTGACGGCAGTCCCGTGGGGCGAGAAAATCGACGAAAACAGGTTCATCCAGGTTTCAAAGGGCCATTTGAGGGTAGTGCGCTACCACAACACCCCTGAAAAAAAATAATATTAGGGATGTCAATCGTGGCATCCCTGGGAGCCCCGAAAATACCGAGAACTTTTGTTGACAATCACGGGATTTTCGTGACTGATAATTTCTTATTCATTTACACATTTGTCGGGAAATCATTAATCAAACTTAAAAAAGTTTAATAAATTTGAAACTTTTCATTCAGACATTTTTTATAAAAATGCTATGATTGTAGTTTTATTGCCTACTTGAAACTGGCACTAACAGTTTTCTTTTACATTTGAAAATTTTCGAATAAGATTTAGAGTTGAATTCTTCAAAAACCCATGGACATCTAAATCCCGGAATCTTGTGATTATTATAATGCAATACCGAAAATACTGGGTTCGTTTGAATCGAAAAAGTTGACATCCCTGATATGTATGTAGTTATATACACACAAACATAAATATGTACAAACATATCTATGCATTAATTAATATGTATATATTAATTCGTTTATCAAAATTATACATAGCACTTGCGCTATGATTGCTGCACATAAAATTGGTACATAGTAAGTACATTAACCAAATGAAGTTTCGCTTGAACGAGTACAAATAATTACAAACATCGCATTACTTTTATTATAAACAACCTTAATTACCCACCTCGGTGCATTTACATATTGTCTATACAAACATATATATAAATATATATATATCACACATTCAATCGCATGAAACCTCTTTTATTCACAGCAGTCGGTTGCGAATGTGAACTATCTTTCTCTTAGCTCTACACTTCCCGATAGTACAGAGTTGTTGCATTAAAAGCATTTACAGGTATAATTACGCAAAAAGGCTTATTAGGTATAGAGTTTTAATAATCATGAAATTAATATTTACAAGTTTTAACAATGAGCATTTTTTATATTTGTAAGTAGGTTAGGTATGGTTGGGTTAAACTGGCTGGCGTTAAGCCAAACCTAGCCCGATAGGTCTTTAGCGATGCTAGATGTAGTTCGAATTTAAGCGTTAAACTAAACAACGTTTACGATATCGACATTTTTTGCATAATTCAATGGCGATTTCAGCTCTACTTGCTGTAAAAACAGACGTCAGTATAAAATAAAGACCCTTGATGTGATGACATTACATTTGCTCATCTTTTAATTTACTTGAAATATTTGAACTTACATAGTTGAATGGTATTCATGTCAAACCATATGACAGGAATTGTAAGATTAGCAGGGAATCAGCTATTTGGTTATACAGATCACATGAACGCCATACAGACTTAATCGCTTCAAGTTTTTGCTTACATAAAACCTTTAACCTCCAGGTTCTATATATGTACATAGTTATATACCTATACTTATATGTATATAGGATATTTATGTATGTACATCAAACATGACAGGTCGTATACTCATACATACATATGTACTTGACGTTATGATTATGTAGCATCACACTTGAATATACATAATTTTGGCATATAAATTGGCTTCTGCAGATTACAACGTACTATTTCAATAACTTGCTTTGAAATATAGGATAACGTATGTATGTGCATGTCAATATGTATAGGCATGCATATTTACGTTTGTGCACATACATTTGTGTGTACTGCATATGACAACAACAATAGAATTAGCGCTCATAAATACCCACAAAAGCGGGTATCAAATAATATGACAACAAAAGGAGGGTAATGTCAATGCATATAATTTCATACGTACATATGTATGTACATACAAAAATCTTTCTTCTCGTAACCTTGCAAGTAGTCCGCACTGTTAGCCACAAATGCAGCTACGTTTAATAATGCCGAGATTACTTACATTCATACAGAGTTGTCTAATAGGGTTGTCGCGGTATGTAAATATGTATACATGTATGTATATGATATGCATTTAAATAAATGTATGTATGTATGTATATATGTATATCTAGGCTATTGTTTGTGCGTGTGCGTATGCACGCTGAAACTATTTAACTACGGATGCCATCCAATGAAGATGTGCTCCAAATTTCTAACACATGCAATGCTGTTCTCAAAGTAATTGAGGCAAAGTGTGGCTACTGTTGCTCACATTACTGGTATAAATACAAACATATGTACATACATACAGATTATGTGGGTTGATCGTTTTAATTGGCGAAGAAGACGGGGACACTTGCATTCGTATACATACATACATTGTATGTTATGTACGTATGTAAGTGAATATACCACAATACACACACACGCGAAATACATTTCTATTCAAACACGTGCGTTAAGCATACGACTCGTCTGTTGTGTTTAGTTGTAGCATGTATGTACATATGTAGGTACATAGAAGCAACTAATTTGCTCTTAATTTAAGTAAACAATTAGTACAACTGCATTGTCAGCTAATTATCTACTTATTATGATGGAAAAATTCTTGGTCCTGATATTCTATTGGTTCTATCTACATACAAACATCCATAGAAACATGCATACATACATACATACATACATATGTAAAAAGTGAACATCTGTGCCTATAAAGTATATTGCGCCTGTTTTTGAATATCAATGGTTGATAAAAGCTCAATTTCGGTGGTGTACATTAATTTTCTTGTAGAGCATTTTACACAAATGCCAGTTAGCAGAATATGCGTTAATAATTACCAGTGAATAGATTTTATGGATGTTGTCTTTTTTCGATTCCAAATATTTCAAAATATATTTTGGCTGTTTATGCATCCTTTTGCTTTTCTTAAAATCAACGCATTTTTATCTTGAATTAAAGGTGTGTTCCTCATTCTAACATTTTTGAAAATTTTTAGTGTTACAAATGAAAGCTTATATTTTGGACAATACTCCCAAGCAGCTTATAGAAGCGCTTTTTTATCAGTTTATGAATGTTTAGAAACAATAAGGGCTATTGATGAAATCGTAAAAGGGATGGATAGAGTCCCTTTTTCCCGATAATTGGAAAGCTTCGAACGTTTTGCGCACTACTTTAAGATGCATTTTGTTGTTCAAAGGTACCACAACTATAAAGATTAAGATTTTTGAGTCGACCCAAATAACCAAAATTCAAAATTTTCTATTAATGAAACTATATTAGAGTTTTGTCTGTTTTACGTGTAAAATAGACTTTAACATAAATGCCTTTGTAATAATTTCCCGTGTTTTGTTGACTTTTTATGATATTAAGTGCCTTTTTTATACTTTTTCCGCACTTTATTTAACCATTTTTTAAATATGAATACTTATTAAAATAAATATTTTTAGAGTTACTGTTAAATTTGTACCGTAAATTGATTTGGAGAGTAAACTTACTTCTAGGTTGCACTGCGCCAGGCATTCTGTGGTTGTATTTTCGACTACGTCTGCATTATACTCATACAATAGAAATTCACGTGTGGAATTCACTTTCTCATCAGTATATGAGTTGAGAAAATTTGTGGTATCAATCGGGATATTGCCGCCAATCTCTCTGCTGTCAACTGCAGTTACAGCTTTGCTTGTCACTGGATAATCATTTGATATACACCTATCACAGCTAACCGCCAACAACAAAAACAATAGCCAACAAAATAAATTCATTATTGATGTCAATGAAACGCCGGCGAATATTTTATTTGCACGTTGGCAACTTGTTTGACGAGTATTATGCGGTCGCACTGTAGCATTCATTTTTAATTGCTTTAGCGTCATGGATCTATCTATTGATGTTTTTTACACAGCTCTCAAGTGGTAGCCTTTTTATAAAATTTATTCTTACATTCAAGGGCGTGCGCGGCGTCCACAATTTTCATATTTTTGGAAACCTGCATTCTTTTTCACATACATACAAATGTACCTACTATATGTAAATACTCGTACATAATGCGGTTAATAATTTTAGTTTTCATATTTACAACTGTCAAGGGGATGTAGAGAACGAGATTTGTTCGAAATCTTGAAATTTTTGGTAGCACTAGTGCGTTGACTGTTTTCTTCATATTAAATTGAGTCACTGCGTATATCTACATACATACTTACGCACCTACATACAATGTATGTATGTATGTATGTATGTATGTATGTACATATTCCTTTATTCAATTAATTTTTTGTGTCATCAATTAACTTTAATTAATTTTTATGTAGTTGACAAAAAAGTTCGTACATGTGTCTGTATTTAGTAGAAAAATAAAATCCTTTATTCTTTCATGTTAGAAATTTTATGGTTAACGAAACGAATTGATTAGATCGATATTCGTTGAAACTCACCGATTTATTTTGAATGAATATTAAACTGGAAACATTTTTTAATGCTTGAATTTCAATCACAGATTTTATTTCTGTACATACATTCATGCTCGTACATACATACATTTGTATCCATGTATGCATTTGTTTATTAATTTTTTGTGAATTGTTTAAATTATACACTCAGAATATTACTATGCTAACAACCGTAACATATGTATGTATGAACGTATGAATTTCTTTGGGAACCACATGTGTATATGTTCATACAAATGTCGCTTTTATACAATATTCTTTCGTTTAATACTTTGCGCGGGTTCTTGTGCTTTTTATTAAATAAAAACTTTCGTTAGCTTCGAACTTTTGTACTTTCCCGAGCCACGCTGAAATCACAACTGATCGCTCCAACTGAATACAACTCTTACTTGTAGCTCGCATATGTACATTTACTCTTTGACAGTGAAGTCTAAGCTTGAATATCATGTACATATGTATGTACATGTGTATACCATATATCAGTTTGCATACTGGAAGCTTTTCAAAGCACATAAAAAAGTATTTATCTTATTTACTTACTGCCAGATCGTAGCTTGAAGTTAAATATTGAAAAATTAAATTTTGGACAAGAGAATTGCTTATTACCCTTTGTGCAATAAATCAGTAATGAAATAAATACAATTTGAGGCTCATAATCTTGCCATTATAGGCCAATTGCAATAGCTGATCGTAAGTTGGTAGGCTTCCTTAAAAAATGTTTAAATGCCCAGAAATAATATGACAATTGTATAAGGGAAAAACGAGGCTATGGAGCAAAGTCGTAATTTTAAAGCGCTCAATAGCATTATATACCAGCAGGGCCGGCAAAACGTGTTAAGCCCAGGTGGGTAGTTTGATGGCCGCGCGGAATCAACAGGATACAGTAGACGCTCACAAATTAGAACCACTTTGTTTTTAGGGTGATTCTAATTTCTGAAAAATTCTAATTCCTGGACGTTTTTTTTATTTCAATAAAACCTTAAAATTTAAGTCAATTTGCATTGAAAAACTAGAATGAAATTTTGTCTTATTCAATTTTATTCATAAAAACGAGAAAACATAAGGTAACAATCCAATATACATATGTATGTATATGTATTTATGCGCTAAGTCAAAAAAAGGTCCAAAAACCAAAAACTCCAATTACAGTAAATATATTTTTTTTATCAAAAATACATAAGAGATCGATAAAAATACATTAAAACAGCCAAAAATTAATCAAAAACTTCGTAACTATTTGCAGGCATGTAGTCTGTTATTTGTGTTTGCTTCTTCCTTTTATTTGTTTCTGCAATAACAATCTCATTGCGAAGAGCTAGTAGATTGCTTGTGTGCATTGCGGAAAACGATTCACTATAAGTACACCATTTTATTAAATTATTGACGCTTTCAATGGCTGTAGAAGTAGAGACAACTGGTAAGACCTCCCGGTCATCAAATTCGCTGCTACCTGAAGACTCATCATAGTCATCGATTGATTTTTTGTTAGCCTCATGATAGGTATTAGAAACAGCGCTTAAAATTGATGATTTCATAGAATTGATATAGGTTATTGCAGATGGCGCCACATCAAATTCTAAGGCTAACTGCTTCCCTTGAATACCTTGGTCAAGCTTTTCCAAGATCTGCACTTTGGTTTCCAAAGACAAAGTATTTCTTTACGTTTATTTGGCATTTCAGCGAACGACTTTGACTTTAAGCAAACAAAGCCGAACACGTGCACGCGTATCGAATTCAAACAAAAACTAACAAAAACTGTACAAATAGCGACGAAAATCCAACGACTAGCGAGCGTAATATGAATAAATTGGGGATTCCTCTTTTTATATCTATTTTGCAACAAAAAAACCAAATACGCTCTGAAATTAGGATCGAAAATTCTAATTTCAGAGCGTGTAATGTATTCAAAAAGTTGATTCTAATTTCTGGAAATTCTAATTACTAAGAGTTCTAATTTGTGAGCGTCTACTGTATATGAATTGAGCTTTTTATTATTATTTATGATTTAGTATTTTGGAAGTGTCTTCAATCTTTGTACACATTTTTATTTACAAGTATAGTGTTACACTTTTTATTTTTTAAACTTACAGACAGTTTTCTATTTTTGCAGACCAAACTGCGACATTCTTTTTGAATTTCGAGTAATGAATTCATTCATTAAAATATTTATATCTAGCTAACCGACTGAATCAGTGTACGAATGCAATATTGCCACATGGTTGTGTCATATTTGCTGCATTGTTGAACGCAAGCAATTTTTCACTCTACGTAGCACAGAAAAGCTTCTCTTGTTACAGCAAGATGGCCCTGGAATACTCAGGTACAAGTCCCATATACAATTCATTTTCTCGAACGAATGGCACAACATCTTTTAGAGCGACCGGATTTATGTTACTCCTTTTAATGATCTCGAGAGCCATATCTTTATCGCTTTCTAATCTCAATTTGTCAATTACCCATGTCAGAAATTTCAAGTGGGTAGTTGTACCCACCGTACATAGTGCTTTCGTCGGCCGTGCATACCAGCATGGAATTGCTTATTCACTATATGCTGAAGATTATGTAGTTGTATACCCTGCAAAAATAACTCGTAATAGAGCAAATAAGTTCCAAATATCTCACCGGGGTATACGATATTCGATATTCACCAACTACTTTTTAGAATCCCGATATTATTTTTATATATTCACGTAACCTACAGATATGTACATATATTAAACAAACATATTTACATACATACCTACACATACAAACATGCTCATCACGTCGAATAAAAAATATTCCACACCCGGATACATATGTACATACAATTTCATTAATGTACTTATGTACATACAATCGTATATAACATACATACATACATACATTTGGATTTTGTGTTCTGGATATGAAAGAGGACTTGTTGAGAGCTACATTTTTCGTTTCCGTCAAAACGGTGAGAATGAATGCGTAAAACGTTTCTTTTTGTTTATTAACTATCCCTGTGTAAAAGTGTGCATCCAAATAAAAGCATGAATATCCTTGTTTTAGTGAATGTAGTCTTTCGTATCTACATTGACACACAAAACTTATCGTTATATATTATTATAGTAAATTTTACAGATATTGCATTGAATATGAAGTAATTAAAGCTGCGAAAGAATGTCACAAATTGCCACCATACAATTTACTTGCGGAAGGTGAGTTTTAAATCCAAACATTATTGTTCGACAAAAAATGTTTGCTTTAATGTGTCCCTCCATTTATTTTATTTTCACAGGGGATAGAATAACAGTCCGTTGTAATATACGGGAAACATTCGTCAATACAAAATTACGAGGCGACGAAATGAATTCAAGCCTAAAAAATATGTCAACAATTAACGAAGATAATTCATATAGCCAGGAATACCAATTGGACAGCAATAGTTTTGAAGGAGATGATTACAGTCCCACACCAATAGGCATCGGATTAAAGTCTATAATAGGTACAACGCCTCCAATTTCCAGAAACTCGTTTCCTACCGATCAGAGGAGAAAAGCTTTAGTCACTCCCCGTTGTCGAGGCGAAGGTATGCCGGGCTGGACAACACGGTGGCGGGCACTGGCGATACCGTCATGCAGAGGCAAGTGGTTGCGCCTAACATTGGGAACACCCAAAAAATGTTCACAGTTTCAATTTGTATTTGTTTAATAAAAATAAAAGAGAGAGTGTTTCAGAGATCTCGTGTGCATAAACATTTGATATATCAAACGAATTAAATGATTAGTAAAAAAACATGCAACACTTACACGAAACTTAAGCGGAATAGCAATTTACATATTATTTCAACAGGAATTGACATTTAACCTCTCGCAATTAAATACCTAAGTAAGTACATACATAAATATATCATAAATATTAGACGACAAATTAATTTGAACTTCAGGATAAACACAATAAATCGTAAAAAATTCCAAAACTAAGTACATATATAATTTAACTAGTAAGTACAATATACATACTTATATGTATGTAATATGAAGCCGTTATGTTAGAAGTAGTTGAACTTGTACTCTTCCCCAAAAACCATAAAAATAAGTTTGTGCCACTTCTACACTACCTAGCAAATAAGTAGATTCTAGATTAGTTAAGAGTTAGTTGAAGCGAAATATATGTATGCATACATACATATGTACGTACGTGAGCACATTTGAATTAATTATTACAATGTTTACATATCCTTCGGGGAAATCCACTGGTTTCAAGTTCTGGCGAAATCGCAACTTTTTCCGTTCGATATGGATTTAGAAATTTCTATAACTGAATTGTTAATTACCTTCATTTTGCTTACTTCTTCGGTAATTTTATATGGATGCTTGGTGCGAGTAAAAACTGGTATCTTTTTTATCATTTTATCAAAATCATCAATTTCAACTTCATCAATAAAATGATAAAGCCTTTTTAACTAGTAAAAATTTGTCAACACAAGATGAGTGTTCGAGTATATCACTAGTTGGATTTCCCTGCCCTTAAATTACGTCAAACATACATATATACATACATCAAAACGTAGATACGTATTGTTTATTTAATTTGAATATGTATTAAATAAATATCGATTTGTTGTAATAAATTTTTCCCTTATTGAAGCAAAAAAAAAAAAATTTCAGCAAATTTAAACCGCAGTTTTAATGTTGAGAAAAAAATTTCAGACAAAAAAAATATAGGCAAATTATCAAGTTTAAAACGTTTCAAAAGTGTCCTTCAAAAAATGTATCAAAAAGACCGAATTTAGGTAAAGGACATCCTTTTGGACTCAATTTCAATGGAAAACGATATTTATTCATAACACCCAGGGCCGTCAAGAGAAAATCCGGACCAGGGGAGTATTTCGCGAGGCCCCCTCAAAATATTTTCTTTATAATATTTCCTATTATGTCTTCTTATCTTTCTCCTTACATACTGAGTCTGAGTGACAAACAGAAATACTCATAATCATTACAAATTACATAAAAACACCCGTATTTATCAATTCGTTCAAGGTGCGCACAACTGTGTTCTCCCGACGTGAAAATTCACAAGCAATACAAACGTTCTCATTCGAAAACTTTTAATTTAATTTATTTGAAATACCAATTTCAACGATCATGCCTCCGTTGTTGGTAAATACTTTGGAAAAATCCGGGCCCCTCCGAAAACTCCGGGTCCGAGGATGGTTCAAAAGGGCGCAGGTAATGGACACGTTTTGCATTCACATATAGTTTTAAAATTCTATATTTGCGAATTTCGTGAAAGTGCTAATTTTTATAGAATAATATATTTTATTTATTTGCTTAGCTGTCTTATGGATTTACTATTTGAGTATCAGATCTTTTATTTTGGTATATATAACTTGTTTAGTATGAAAAAAAATGGATCACATCTATTTATTTTTTTTAACATACGAAATACTTCCTTATAAGTTTCTTTTGTTTAAAACGATAAAATATTTTTTTTAATAAAAGGTCCTACTCCCATAATAAAAAATTTGATGATTAGATATCAACGAAAATAAAAATAAAACTTTGCCCATTAGGGTGGCCTTTAATTTTGATATCCGATTACACCCACAGTTTCCTATCACCCGAAATTCATATTGATGTTACATTACGAAAAGACTGTCATTACTTAAAAAACCCACAACCTAGCAAAACTGCTGTGAAGCTTTGAATTTATGTACATATGTACATATAAATATTCTCATATTAAAAACTAAAACATTTTTTGTTGTGGGGAGCTACTGATTTTTAGCAACTGCACAACATAGAACACGATGTAAGGGACATTTCTACATAAATACACACATATACATACATACATAAGTATGTATGTGTAAATTGATTTTTGTATTTTTTTTTGGATTAGTACACTCTTTTAATAAATGAGCGATATGTCTCATTTTCAAATATGCAGATACATTAAAATATTGACGGGATGTGAACTTTAAGACGTAATATTGCAAAAGTGCAAAATCTACCATCATGTAATTTAAATAAAAACATTAACAAAAAAATTAAAATAAAAATCGTTGGGAAATTCCATATTTTGAGTAATAAGTAAAAAAAATTTAAAAATATATCAATAACTTAAAAAATTTTTTTTGCAAAATTCCATATTATGATTAAACTAAATAATTAAAAAAAATAAATAAAAATAGAAAAAACAATGCTAATCGAATGAATTGCCGTGACCAGGATTCGAACCTGGGTTACTACGGCCACAACGTAGGGTCCTAACCACTAGACGATCACGGCTATTGGGAGTGTGTATGTATTATTGTCAAAATATATACTTAACCTTCACCAAATTAATACGTCTATTATTCACCGCATCCTGGTGAGATTCTAAATATATTCAACGTGGTGTATATTTCTTAAGAGTTTGACCGATAGATGCCACTATCATTCTCCGAAACTCTCCAACCGCAAGAATTTCTCCAAATCAAAGAGCGTAAATAGCAATAAAACCAAAGAACGTAAATCTAAGCGTAAGTTCTTACAAGTTCTCTGGAAAAAGGAAGCAGTTGATATTTGTAATTTTTGTAATATTTGGTTGAGACGCAAAAGTTTGGCTTAGAGTTAATTCTTCCAAGTTCTTTGCGTGGTGGCTTCCTTACGAATTGGTCAACCTGGGCATACATACATATTAAATATGCGCGCATTGTCAAATAAAAAAACTTTTAAGTTTTATTTTTTATGTTTACACTGATTAAATCCAAAGCTACTCTCAAGTTCTTTGTGTGGTGGCTTCTTTACGAATTGGTCAACCTGGGCATACATACTACATATTTTAGAACGCGTATTGTCAAATAAAAAAACTTTTAAGTTTTATTTTTTTATGTTTAAACTGATTAAATCCAAAGCTACTCTCAAACATATTTGCAATTGTCGTCCAGAGTTAAATTTTAAATGGTATGTTTGGATCGCATGTGATTGGTGTAATAAAAGAACAATTTAAGACTTATCTTGGATAATTTTCATATAATATAGAACTATAA
The DNA here is from genome assembly GCA_963971545.1 of Philophylla caesio. Lineage (NCBI taxonomy): Eukaryota > Metazoa > Arthropoda > Insecta > Diptera > Tephritidae > Philophylla > Philophylla caesio. The sequence continues at coordinate 124,134,767 of OZ020607.1, forward strand.
AAAGCATACGCATAGGCTTAAATCTTGAATTTTTCGCCTCCGTGGGGCATTAAAATAAAATTAATTTACACAATTTAAAGCTTCCTGCTAAAATTTTTCATTACATAATTATTATTGAATTGAATTAAATTAATAAATTTAAAAAAAGTACAGAAATGAAATTTTCTTGTTGTTTGAATGAAAATCGGGACATTTTTAAAGCATCAACAGAAATGAATTTTTCAATAAATATTCTCAACATTTTTATACAAATGTATACAATAGTTATAAAGTTTAAATTTTTCCAAGTATTTTTAAGGAATTTTTTTATAATTCCAGCAAAGTTTTTTTATAATTTCGTAATATCGTTTCAAATAGAAAAAAACACAACCAGCTATCTTTTTCGTTGCCGTAGATTTTTTTAAGGAACTCATTATCATTTAAAATAATTTCCTTAAAATCAATGCCCTTTTGAATATTACTTTTAGCAATAAACATTGATTCACTTTGAGTTGCAATTTTTCCCATTATATAAATGAATTAGAGAAAATCCCTTTCTATGAGCTCGTTAGATATAAGCAGACAAAATCTTAACAATAAAAATTTTAAATATTTGCAAATAGAGTTTTCACTGAAGTGTTTAAACTTGAGTTAACGACCTTATGCATGTTTTATGTCAAGTGTTCGCATTTGGGGTGTTTAACAAACTCAGAGTTTGTGTGTCAAGTTAGCGTTATGTATTAATTAAAAAAAATCACAGGAAGAACCGTTATACAATTTTTTTCATTTGTACAGGAATTTATTTTATCAAATTAAAAAGATAACAAACATACGGCATAATTATTAGCGTTAAAACCGTTCTTTCATCCCTTCGACCAAAACAAACAAAAAAAAAACAAATGTAAGTATTTTAATATATTTTGTTTGAGACTGATAGTGAAAATATGTACATATGTATGTATGTATGTGCATATGTGAGTACATACGTATGTATGTATGTACATACATATGTATGTACTTATTGAAAATTCGAAATGTTGGTATTCAACGGTACTTTAACATTTGCAAATATAAATATGTAAAACGAGCGCTAAAATTAAAAAAAAAAGAAATAGTAGTTATATCTAAGAATTAAAAAAAAACCTTCTCCGTGACAATGCCATTATGAGGCATTGCCGTGACCAGGATTCGAACCTGGGTTACTACGGCCACAACGTAGGGTCCTAACCACTAGACGATCACGGCTATTGAAGGCAATTTTTTTCTTGACCAAAATAATCATATAAGCGTATGCCAGAAACTCACCACACCTGTAAGCTTACGCGGAGCTTTTAACCATTCATGTATTTAAGTTTTAAAACTTTTTATTAACATGTATATAATGTCATCTACCAACTTTTGTGTTATCTACCATCATTAAGGTTGCTCTTGATGACTTTTAAAAATTGTAAAATCTTTAATTCGAATCCAAATCAATGTTGCAGCCAATTTCGTTAGTTTTCATTTTATTTTCAAATGTGGTATATTTTTCTGATTTGGTGTTTTTTATTACTAATAAATAAGCTAAAAAAATATGCAATAAAAAATAAAATATCAAACCTATAAGAATACAATTTTAATTTGATTATGCATACATTTAATCGTTTTATCGCAATGTTACAGCCCAAAACCAATTTAACTAAGTAAAAAAATCCAATATTGTGGAGTAAGGCCCATAAAAATTTAGGAATTGTATCCATCCAGATGGCTTTCTTAAGATAGCGTCATTGGGCAGATTGTGGAACATTTGACCCTTATTGGCTAATATAATGGCTAATCCCAAATTTAAAGTGTATTTGCTACATAATATATCATTAAAATAACAATAGAGCGAAGATCCACAATAGACGCGAGAAATTATTTCAGATGAATGGCGATTATGTAGAGAAGATAAAATAGACAAAAAATTTAAATAAATACGAAATGATTTTTTGGTTTTTGGTCAACTAAGCGAATATTTGTTAGCCTTCTCGGATTTAAAAAATATAAAAACGCTAGTTATTGACTGTATTAATATTGTTATCTTTATTTTTACTTTCATATTTTAGTACTTGGTTTTTAGTTTTCATTTTATATCTTTATTTTGTTTTTTTTTGTTTTTTGAACAAAATGTTACATTATTCTCCAGCAAACTGTCTTTGTCATTTACAACTTGTTTAACTTAAATGCATATGCATGCATATGTATGTATGTTTATAAGATTATTTTGTTTTGTGTTGAATTTCATTTTTAAATGCGGTATATTTTCCTTTGATTATAATGCATAAAACATTTAAAAAAGATAACAAAAAAAAAAGACAAATATTTTGTTGCCTCTGTGTAAGGGCATTTCCATGATGTAAAGCAACATATAAAAAACTTTGCCGTGGCATATATAGTATTTCCGTTAAAAAAAATAGGTGCGCTTGAAAACCATGTGTCGGAAAGGTTGGTGGAATGGATGTAATATTGGACATAACAGAAAACAGAAGTGATTTAAATTAATAAAATATATATAAATATATTCGTTAAAATCCTACATATACATACATATCGTGTAGTAAACTGTGGATATTTCTACATAAATAAATTTGGCCATTCCACTACTATTTACAAATATAAAAAACGTTCAAACAATCTCGATTTCTAACATGTTGGTTTATATTTTCACGGAAATGCCCATACTTATGTGCGTTTTTGGCTGCTTCTTTATGCTTTTATGTATGTATATTTAATACTCGGCATGTGTCGATTAAAACAAGTATAACATACAGTAAAAGAGATATCTCAGAAGAACAAGTAACAAAATTAAAACACTTATGAATACTGTTTCGTTCTACAAAACAAACAAATCATAAAGTGAGAATGGTGTAGTGCATCCGGGAGAAATAACACAATGTTAAAAATAATATTTAAACCTATTTTTGCACAAGTCAAAAACATTTAAATTATTTATTTTATGCAAAACAGATTCGGCGCCCTTTATTGCCTTGTTTGAAAACTTTGGATTCACACACATTTTTCAATTCAATATTTTTTGTAGTTGTATAAGAAGTATAAGTAATGCCAACAGTTGCCCATGTGATCACCAAAGACGTGTTACTCGTTCGGTGCAGATTCGAAATATAATGACTTTTGCGCTGGGTTTTACGCTGATAGAACTGGCAACTGACAATATACGAGTGAGTATGTTTGTAGTATGTGTGGATGTAGATAGCCTATACTTTTACGCCATTCAAAAGGTACTGTTAGCCTAACAGGTACTGTTGTAGCGCTTTTTTATGGCTTATTGTATATATCTGCATATGCAAATGCCCGTTTTGGTTCAAGTTTTCAAATTTATTTTAGGGTAACTTAAAATTACTTTCTTATTTTGTACATGCATCACCGATATCGGGCTCAAATTAAACAATTTTAGTTAACGGATTTAGAACTTCACTTTTCCAAAAGTATTTCAGAAAAAAACAAATGTATTTAAAAAAAAAACAATTGCATTTTAGAAAAACACAAATGTTTTTCAGAAAAACGCAAATGAAATTCAGAAAAGCTCAATTGAAATTCAGAAAAACACAAATGTATTTCAGAAAAACACAAATGTATTTTATTTCGTGTTTTCTGAAATACATTTGTGTTTCTCTGAAATACAACTTGTTTTTTCTGAAATACTGTAGGAAAAGGCCGACGAAATACCATCAATATATTTTTTTGAACAAATGTGTACTTGTTGGCAATTGCGAACGATAATATCATTTACATAAAATCCCAACCGGACATTAAATAACATTAATTGTGCATGTTTAAATTGTTTACTATTAAACTTAGGAAGTTATTAGTGTTTTGAGTTTTGGTTTTTGGTCACATCGATTGCATCTTTAACATTTGGTTTAAACGTATTTTGTGTAATATTTATGTACTTCTTTTATGTACTACATATACATATGTAGGCGAGTGGTATTATAATGGGTTTGTAGTTACATACATGTACTTGTATTATTTTTTTTAAGGCCTAGTTGCCATGCAGGTGTTTTCCTTCCTGTGTGCATAAGTTTCAAATATACTATACATTTTCTTTTTTTGTTTTTGATTTAGAAGATTTTGGTATTAATCACGCTTGGCGTCGCCTATTCTTACAAAATAGGATGGCATCACCACCTCTTGATTTTTTTTCTTTGGCATTGTTGCCTTGTAGTGAACTATCAGTTGTACATTTAAATATCTATTTATTTTATGCAAAACAGATTCGGCGCCCTTTATTGCCTTGTTTGAAAACTTTGGATTCACACACATTTTTCAATTCAATATTTTTTGTAGTTGTATAAGAAGTATAAGTAATGCCAACAGTTGCCCATGTGATCACCAAAGACGTGTTACTCGTTCGGTGCAGATTCGAAATATAATGACTTTTGCGCTGGGTTTTACGCTGATAGAACTGGCAACTGACAATATACGAGTGAGTATGTTTGTAGTATGTGTGGATGTAGATAGCCTATACTTTTACGCCATTCAAAAGGTACTGTTAGCCTAACAGGTACTGTTGTAGCGCTTTTTTATGGCTTATTGTATATATCTGCATATGCAAATGCCCGTTTTGGTTCAAGTTTTCAAATTTATTTTAGGGTAACTTAAAATTACTTTCTTATTTTGTACATGCATCACCGATATCGGGCTCAAATTAAACAATTTTAGTTAACGGATTTAGAACTTCACTTTTCCAAAAGTATTTCAGAAAAAAACAAATGTATTTAAAAAAAAAACAATTGCATTTTAGAAAAACACAAATGTTTTTCAGAAAAACGGTCACATCGATTGCATCTTTAACATTTGGTTTAAACGTATTTTGTGTAATATTTATGTACTTCTTTTATGTACTACATATACATATGTAGGCGAGTGGTATTATAATGGGTTTGTAGTTACATACATGTACTTGTATTATTTTTTTTAAGGCCTAGTTGCCATGCAGGTGTTTTCCTTCCTGTGTGCATAAGTTTCAAATATACTATACATTTTCTTTTTTTGTTTTTGATTTAGAAGATTTTGGTATTAATCACGCTTGGCGTCGCCTATTCTTACAAAATAGGATGGCATCACCACCTCTTGATTTTTTTTCTTTGGCATTGTTGCCTTGTAGTAAACTATCAGTTGTACATTTAAATATCTATGTATTTTACGGATGTTCCGAATAAATATTAAAATTCCATTTAAATCGTGTTCAAGATGCTTTAGTAAATATTTAAAAGCTTTTGTTCAAATATGGATTTTCAAATAGTGATTATTTATTTTTATTTTACTACTGCCGTCTTTTTTAATTTTATCTCCACACATGGAGTAATACATATTCATTTCTACAGACTTTAATATTTTTGTCGCTTATCAAACCAGAATTACACGCACGCCTGCAAGCCCATGATCTTTAACATCTACCAATACACATACATATACAACACAAAGGTACTTGAACAATTACAGTAACTCGAGTGAACATTTATAGGGAGAAACTACATTGCTTGTGAAGCTGATTTTATTTCATTTAAATTTCATCAACGAATTAATAAGCAGACATTATTCATAGTTTTTCGAAGATATATTAATTCAGGCCACGAAAGGGTGTTCACAGCTAAAGCATTTAAAAGTTGATTTTTATAAACATTTTTATTGTACAGTATTGTAAGAGTTTTCATTTTCAATTTAATTTCGTTGAACAAAGCAATGCTAATGCATTTTTTGGTTTTTTTTTTATAAATTTCGATTTTTTTTGGTATATGTACATACATACAAATAGTTATATGTTTGTTTGTGGTCTTATTTTTTAAAAATATACATTTGTTATTATCAAAGCTGATTTGTTTTAAGCGCACTTTTTGGAATTCTTGAAAAAGGCAAATTTTTTTAATATTTTTTTAATATCATTTCTGATATCTCTTTAAAAAATTATTCTATTCCTTTGTAAACATTTAAGGCAACATTGAAGATGAAAATTTGTCACTTTTCTTAATTGATTTCTCTTCTTATAGTGTTTAGTTTAATAATTACTATATACATACATATATACTGCACACATATGTATATATTTGTTATAAATATAATCTGAGGTTAGTTAAGTTTAGTTTTAAGCTGATTGAATGTTACCTTTACACTTGCTTAATATGACTACATAAAATGGTACTTTTTATTAAATATTCACATGCATACTTATGTATGTACATGGGTATCACTTATATAAAATATCATAGATTCCATTTTAAAACTAAATTGCAAACATAAAAAACTATACAATTTAAAATTGCAAAAAATAAATATGTAGATAATTAAAAATTTCAGAACTTAGCAGAGCTACACATAAATAAGTATTTGATTTCTGTTTTAAAATATAAAAAATATAAAAATTTCATTTATTTTACAGTGACTTTACAAAGTTAGGGTTTAACGTAATCTCTTCAAATCAATTTTTTCCTGTTTGACTTTGATTCTATAATTCTTATTTTAGTGTATTATTTTACAATAATTAAATTTCTTTCTCAAACCTTAGCTTCTAAATAATTGTGAATAAATAAATATTCTTGCAATTAAACATAATAATTACTGTTGCGGATGTGTTTTTCATAGGCACGCAATGTTGACGTGTATGAGATATATAGCAGAATCAATATTTTAAGGCAAATTTTATATAATTTTGGAATGTTATTTGGTCAATTAAATATCATTACGATTAATAGTTTAATAAAATAAATAAAAGAAACTCATATCCTATCCGTGGATATCCTACCCCCCTAAAGTTGTGGGTCACAACAAATTTACCCGGACTATTCCTTTTTTGTTGCTTTTTTGAGGTAGTTAAGCCACAAAACGAGTTTGCATTGCGCAAAACTAGTAATTGCATTTCGATAATCGAAACCATCAAAGCCAATTCAGTTGTATTATTCGAGGTTGGTGGTAACCCAAATCTGCGCAGTTTAGTATCGAAAAAAAAGGAAGGCCAAACAGTTTTAATTGGTGGAAGACACAAGCGTTTTAGCAAGACTATATATTTTTTATATCAATGTTTTTTTAATATGCTTACGCATGCCAATACACATTCATATTTACTATTCGAATACCAAATGGGTGAAGCACCTACCACCAATTACTTACATCTATCACTAGGATGGTTTAATTAAGGGCGGTGCGAGCTTATTGCGTCAACATTTAGTCAGTTATGGATATGTATATACATATGTACATATTTTAAGAGGGACATATGTATATATATATACACATAGGTATCTAAGAATGAGCCTCATTTTGTGACTTTTAGCGATAATCTTTTCCTAAGATTCTACTCCTAAAACTTAGTGTATACAATTAAGTGATGTCTATATTATGTTTACTCGACATTTCATAACTTTATATTAACATGTGTAATAGGAAATATACCAAAATACAACAAATGAATTTGCCGAGTAGAAAATAAACCGATTCTTCTTTTGCATAATGAGACGATATATTTTTTTTATTACATTTTTTGTTTCCTTAGTAAACATTGCATCCCTTTTCAGCAGTTGTTTGTATATTTCACGCTAAGCATCCACTATTTGTCATAAACGTCGCTGCAACACTGGAATCGAGATCCCCAAAGTCCCCTCCATCTCCAGTGAACTGGGCCAACAAATCGGCATCGTGCAAAAAGTCATTTTTAATGGATATTTGATCGTGGAATGGTACAATCCCATTGGCGTTTCCTATCAAAGGGGTATTGAAATCCAAAAGGTTGTTGTTGTTTTGATGAATAGCTGCAATGTTGCTATTATTATTATTATTATTATTGAGACTTCCATGATGTAAATTGACGGCATGCTTAATGTCGACGAAGCTCTCACAATGACTTTCGAAGAGGAAACGTTCAGCTGATTGGGCGGTAGTGTAGGGGCTCTGCGAGTCGACTAGTTCATTTTTGACGAACTCGGTGGCCGTGGTGGGTGTGGAGATGACGGAAAGTGGACTTACGATGTCCCCTAGTAGTAAACTATTGTCGTCGTTGCTTTGAACCGAGGTGGGAGTGTGGGCTAATACCAAACCAAGACTATTTTCACAGTTTGGAATGTAATCCGAGACCTGTTGGTTAATTATTGGAGCTGCGGTGGCGCTATTATTGACCGTGCAATTTTGGTGGGTGGTTGAAGTTTGCGCAGAAAGTTGTGGAAGAATGGCAGGCAAGCAGATGTTTTCTTGTGACGGTGAAGCTAAGTAGCCAAGCTCCTGTGGCGTTGGTGACGGCTTACAGTAGCCATTAGGCAGGTGGTGTTGTTGCGTAGGTAATTGGTGGAGCTGTTGGTTTACGGCTGCACTTCGAGAAAATTTAATAGTTGACATCGGTGGGATTACAGTGCGTTGTACTCCATGCGTCGGCTGATTGCTAAGGCAGTTGTTGTCCTGAATTTGTTGCTGGTTTTGAGAATGAACTCCACTGGTAGTCGCGCTTGTTGGCGTCGCGCCGTCATTGGAAGTATTATTATCGTCCATGTCAAGGCCAGCGAGGTACTTGTAAGCAGGTGAATGCAAAAGCTTAGATGGTAAATCCAGTCCGCCCGCATGTACACATGTCGAAATATGGCATTGCAACATGTCTAGTAATCTGCGTCGTTCAGCTTCTAATGTTCTCACCTGGCTCTTCAAATCGACGTTCTGAGTTTCTAATTGCTCCGACTCTTTTATAAGATTTTGTGTTCGCTCCCGTTTCTTCATTCGACATTTAGTGGCTGCAATTTTGTTGCGCTCGCGACGACGGCGTCGACGATCCTCATCTTCTGGTGTAAGACCCTTTGGTGTTGTCTTAAATTCGCTCTCTTCATCTGAAGAGTCTTCGCCATCTTCATCGGGGCGCGAATATTTAGAATTTGGCTGATCAGAACCAGAGCTGGAATCACAAGTAGAAAGTTTTCGTTTACTCTGAATGGAAAGTTTGAGCCCAGCCTTGATGAGTTGCGAACATGTCTGGAAATAAATAATAAACAGAATTCTATTAACAATTTTAACACTATCCGAAATTAATAATTTTCAAATTATATTTGTGTGCATGAGGTGTGCCAACAGAATTATATTAACAATTTTAACACTATCCAAAATTAATAATTTTCAAATTATATTTGTGTGCATGAGGTATGAGGTGTGCCAACGATATATATGTATATGTATCAATATTTTCTATATTGATGATTTTTTGATAAATAAATTGTTTTCAACAATATTCGATAGAGAATTAACGATATTTTAATTGAAAATATTTGAAATAATTGGAGAATATTGTATAAATTGTCCAAATGTGTCAATATGTGTGTGGTACAATTTGTGAACTGAGTGTATCAATATTTTCTATACTAATGATTTTTTGGTGGATATTTATTGATATATTTATGGAAATATTTAGAAATATTTGTAAAAAAAACATAAATTTTTATGTCTGCACTACATTTGTAAATTTTCAATTTAAATTTTGAAATTTAAAAACCGAACAAAATTGTTTGAATATTTAGTAATTAAAATAAGTAGTAACTTTCAATAAATTTTATGATGGTAACCATATGTTCAGCAGTGTATTTACTTTTTGAGTTGTGATGTGCTCACTCGATTTGCGAGTAAAATCTTAAATTTACTCTGGTACTTTTTAATCTACATACCTTTCGTGAAATCATAATTTATATATATGCACATATGTTGGCCGCTGTGGTCGAGTTGGTAGCGGTGCGTGCTATAACTTGATATGCCGGTGAGTTCGCGGTTCGAATCTCAGTCAGGGCAAGCAAAATCTTAATCATAGAAAAAATTTTTTCTAATAGCGGTCACCCTTCGGCAGGCAATGGCAAACCCCCGAAGGTATTTCTGCCATGAAAAAAGCTTCTCATTAAATACATCTGCCGTTCGGAGTCGGCACAAAACTGTAGGTCCCTCCACAAATGGCAGGAGAAGCTCGGCCAAACACTGAGCTATATAGTGTTCGCCCCAAAATTATATATACATATGCTGTAATTGAATAGATTATAAACCAGTATATAATATATATATTTATTTTGAGAAAATATCGATATCGCCAATGTCGATGATTTTATGAGCTGCATGCTGCATACCTCGTGAATTCTTGTTCGGTATACACGGATGTGAAATTCTTTTATAGAAGATCACCTTTAGTATAATATAATATTGAACAATGTTCCAATTTAAATTTGAGTGAATCATTTTCAGAACTAAAGGTGTCATCTAATTATATCAATTGAGCTGTTTCGGAAAATCCTTTAATTAACAAGAAATGTTGGTATTAAGAGTCAAAATAAACTTGCAGCGACTGGAACTGCATTTATAGTGCAACTGGTGTTATGCCTTATAATTGCCTTTTATATTTTCTTCTACTTATGCTTGTATATATGTATCTCTTACACAAGTTCATCAACTATCGAGTCCAATCATGTGCCGAATGACAATGGACAAAAATTAAAATCACCGGCTATTTGAGATTTCCAAAAAATAAACGTACAGCATAAGAAAATCCTGTCTGTCACCAATACCCAAAAATGAAATGATGCTTGCAGCTGCGAAGTGCACTTGTCATATTTGGCAGTGGTTTTGTACTGGGTGAAGGCAACGAAAAATGGCAACCTGTCCGTATTTTACACCAGCAAAAAGCTCTACTGCGTAAGAGAGTTTACTATTGATACTTTTGACTGTTCAGAAATGTCTGTACTTACATTCACACAGTTGATTACCGAAATAGTTTGTGAGTTTGTACAATTGACTTGTTGAAGTTGGTTATGAATTGCTAAGCGAAATAAGATCTAGGGTTTTACAAAAATCTGTAGGTTTTAATGCAAATAGGTACTTATTTTAGAAAAAATGCTTTTTTGAAATTTTGGAAAATACATATACTTATCTACATATATATATGTATGTATATATACATATGCATATACGTGATTATATACTCGTATAATACTTGTGAAATCCACTCATGCATTCCAATGCGCTTGTTTTCGCACGCACGTCTTCGAGATATAATCGCACGGCATTATTGAGGCTTTCGTAAACTTTTTGTTTTTTTCTGTTGTTTCTGTTATAAAATCAATGCAAACCGCAACAATCATGTTAATAAAAAAGTCGCACATCAATGCCACACTGGGTAGACACTGTACTCGTATGCAGTGGTCGGACGTTGAGTGTGCCCACACCTTAAAATAAATGAAGGCGACAATAATAAAACACTCACTATAAATGCATTTTGTTCTTTTTTATGTATTTACATACGTCTGTAACATGTGCAAGCTTATTGTGAAAACAAAAATTGCGACGTAATGGTTTGACCTAAATCTGCCCACTACCCAGGCTTCGATATTTTCGAAGTATCACAATCATCTTTCTACCTTAAGAGAACCTCACCTCAATCACAACAGAAGGTGGGTGAAGAAGAGAATGAAGAAACTTTCGGCCCCGGACAACTTATTACGCCAACTGTTCGCAACTTCACTTTTCACCTTATACGGAAGTTTTCAGACCAGTAGGCCATACGGTAGGCCGGTTTCTACAACTCCACTCTTTAGGCTACCCGCATAGCTAGTAAGGAGGCAGTAATGCGCAACAGCATGAAATTGCGCATTACCAAAACTAATAATTCAAAAAAGGCTTTTGCAGTTGGAAAACAAAACTTTTAAATGCAAAAAAGAAAAAGTATGAACCGAAAGTTGCAAGGCCACTCGACGTTACATGCATAAAACTAACCTGTTGAACACTTGGTGTGGTATTTGTTGCAACTGGTGAGTCAGCCGGTGAAGCAGAAGAGTTGGAATGGCAGCTGTCCTGAGAAATGATCTGTAAAATATTTATTGTTATAATAACTATCGGCTAATTTCTTAAATAGTAATACTCGTATATCAATATATCAAGATTGTTTCCATACCTGGACATTTGGAGCACCATTGAAGCTGCGCATGGAGACTGCACTGCCCGGCGTCAATGCAGCTGACGCACAATTCAAGGCCGAGAAACTGTAGTTGTCCAATGGATTTGTCATTGCGATCAATGAGTTCACAATTTCAGGTGTTTTCGGTGTAGAGCTGAGACCGGAGCCTTCGATGCCCAAAAGTGACGAGGGCGTGTTCAGGTTAAACATTTTGTTTTTTATTGTTTCTACTTAAGGCTCCCAGTTAAAATTTTAGACAAAGCATTGATCAACCACTTAATATTATTATTATAATTTTTTTTAAACAGCAATGTCTATTTAAAATCACAGTTAAAGGCCTTGACTGATGCGTTGCAAATCTATTTTCTGATGTTTATTTCGTTTTTATTGTATTATTATTATTAATTACCTGTATCACAATTAAATATTTATTTATAAAAAGTTAATATTTCTTCGAAAACCACTTTTTTGTTTAAAATTTAATAACTTTCAGCTCTCGAAGCATTTATTTGTGAAGGCAAATCGATAACGACACTCGATGCAATTTTGGCTGCAGTCATTTAGCACGGAATTTCTGGAATAGTAGAAAAGACGAAATAATTTAGTAAAGAAGACAGTGCGTGAAGTTTTTATCAATGAAATGCTTTAGGAAAGAAATAATTTAGAATCGTAGACTATTTCATTGAAATTTTAATTGACTTAACGCTAATTGGAATTTATGGGTTAGAATTTATGTTGATTTCAATTAATCAATTAATCAGAACTTGCACGTATTGTACATACGTACATATATGTATGTATGTGTGAACTGAGACATGCCATTTTATTTGTAAACATATTTACATATATAATTACACACAGACGCATTGGGTACAAGGCTACGGGTTAAGGCAGTTGAAACTTTGGAGAATGTGTATGTATGTATGTACGTACATACATATATGTATTTATGAATGAAAGTTATGTTAAAGGTACTTATATGTATGCGCATCTAACTATGTACGAGTACGTCCTCAAGATAAATGCTTGGGAATGTTTCATTTTAAACCCTCAATTTCTTTGCACTAATATTTTAAAAATTATCGTCTTGTTTTATACCAATGTTTGCTTTTCAGATGTGAATAATTAAAATTTTTCGTATGCACAAATATTATTGTTAGTTCTGGTAGCCTTAATATGAAATCCATAAATCACAAACTTAATCTTCTATGATTTTAAAATAAAGGGGAGCTTTCATATGGTAAATGGCATTCATCAGATGGATCACGAGAATATAATACATACATATGTACATACATAAGTATACAGATATTGTACGTACAGTACCGTATACAGAGTGTACGATAAAGCCTTCGCCAAAATTTCAATTTCCCCACGAATCATAAATTAAAAAAAAATGTGTTCTGGTGATTACGTTTTTATAAAAGGAAATTATAAAAAATATCATAAAAACCTCTTTTCTATTAAAAATTTAATTTTTTGCAAAATTCAATACAAAATTTTTGGAAGTGTTAAAATGTAATTTTATGTAGCAGCATAATGTCCAATTATATGTACTATGTATGCGATGCAGGTATGTACATTTGAACATATGTATGTACGTACGAATGTACGAATTTTAAGAACAAAATATCGTAAGAAATCACTTAGTAATCTTTTCGACATTTATTAAAATGAGGAGAAAAGCTCATACTGAAGGCGATTAAAGTAGATATTTCAGTCTTCATTTCTACAAGGTTACACATACAAACATACGTTCATAAAAACATTTATTTACATACATACATACATTTATAGTAGTGACCTAGCCTTGCAAAGATGTGGAGAGGTTGGCAGCCCCTTAGCGACATTTCTCTTCGAGGCTCTGTGAAATTAGTCACAAAAGCAACAGATATGCAAATAAAATCTCATAAAATGTAAAAGGCAATTTTCATTTAGCTTTTTTTTCACACTGAAATTGTTTCTGTTATTCATTTTCGTTTTACGCATTCTTTTTTGAACCCAAATACTTACAAATGTTCAAGTATACAGAAAAAACTGAGCAAAGAGATAAAAAAAAATAAATATACCCTATTACTTTGTTTGTCATTTTTAAACAAAAATTAAAAAAAAATTACATACACAAATGTGAGTGTACTTTTATCCATTGGTGTATGAATATTTGTATGTTTCATATTTGTTTGCACATTTTATTATAATTTCGCTGTTTCTCTTTTTTTTCAGTTTATCCAAATGTTTACAATCAATTTCGGCACATCTTACTACTGTTGGTATGTACAAACGTGTTTCAACGAAATTTTCGCATCTTATTTAATGTAAAAATTATTTTATCGTTATGCAGTTGCAAAACACTGTGCGATTTGTGTTCATTAGTTTGTATTTGTAGTATATATTAAATATATACATACATAGATATGTATGTATGTATTTCTGAATCATTTTGGCTGCTCATTTTAAGTATACTATATGTACATACATATTCGTTTGTTACATGAATAATCATATAGGTATATGTATATGTATAAGTATGTATATACGCATATTTGTGTTCAACTGCAAGAAACTTAACACAGTTATACATAGATATGAAATACAAAATCATAAATATGTTGCATGTGTACATATGTATGTATGTACATAAGTCCCTTCATAATAATATTAATGTACTTAAAAATCAAATGTTCAAATCTTTAGCACTGATGGAAAGTTGTTTGCACTCATGTACTATAGACATAATAATATGCCCAAGCAGAAGTGCGAAATATTATTTGAGCAAAAGTTCTCCAGAATGCCTTATTTTGATGTGCTAATTGCGGTCGCAGCTGTGCATTATTTTGCAATGCTTTATTGGAATCATATGCATTTGCTTATGTTTTCATACATACATACATACATACTCGTACATATGTACGTTTATGTACCCGTATTCGATACGTGCCTATTTATCAACTAACATCACATACATATGTATGTTCATGTGTGGTACTGAGTTATTTTAATTTAATTTTTTTTAATATTCACAGGTTCATACGTTTGTACGAGTAAATATATAAAATTCATCTACGAATACAAAATGTCATACATAAACAGGAGCTTTACATGATATTAAACAATTAATGATTTTTGGTTTGTTCGTTAAGATATTTCCCAAAGTCGATGCAAATATTTTTCATTAAAAATATGTACAGTGCACTCGCGAAAACTCGCACTAATGAAAACCAGACTTGTTCGAATTTACGAATTTTTCTAGTCTTCGAATGTCATTTACTTTTGTTTTATTTATTCGTTTTATCAGCTTTTTTACATATAATTATTTAATTTTTCTTCAAAAATTCAAAATATTGGAATTCTATGGTTTTCCGAGTTCTGAGGCACGTACAGTTTTAGCAATATTGTATTTTATCGAGAGAGCTGTGCCACTTTTAATATTTTTGACTGCGTTAATTATTTCAGCCTTTTTGCTAAATTCAAAACATTTCACATACATATGTATGTCCGATTATAAAAGAAAATAGTTTTTATCTTAGCCGCGAAAAACTTATTTTGCCTTTTAGGGCCATATTGGTTTAAAATCAATTTAAACTAAGTTTAGATAAAATCAGTTTATATTTAAACTTAGTTTACTTGCGCTGTACATACATATGTGGTCGCACCTTAATGGAGATAAATATTAAAATAAATACAATTTGAAGGTTTTGCCAAGTTAAACGACCTTTGGTAATATTTTTCTGAGTTTGGTATTTTTTTTTTAAGTTTTGGTATTAAATTTAAACATTTGTGGCAACGCTGTCACTACCTTGACGTCACTCAACTGTCAAATCAGAAAAATTTTGAGTAACGGTACCCCGGAAGGCGCAATATTATTCTTTATCATTCTTAGTCGGATTCAACGAAGATTCATACGGGCCACTTGATAGATACGCTATCCCAACGCCCGTAAAAAAAATTTAAAAAAAATTTTAGTACCGTGGGTGTGGTACCTATGTATGTATATATGTATGTACATAAGCTTCACTCCACAGTCTGAAGAAATACAGAGAGTACAAACGATGTTTAGCCATTTTTTGAATGTTTAACATCAGTGCCTGTGTTATTTAGCAAAATACAAGCGGTTGCGATCGCAAACAAAAAGTTAAAAAAAAATTAAGTACATATGATATGAATATCCATATGGTACTCACATATGTATGTATGTATGTATAAACATAAATGTATTTATTCAATATATTTTAACGATTTCGTCTCGTCGTTTCGTCGAGTATCGCCTTTTGACTTTGCGTAGGTGCAACCAAACTAGAGATGGAGATGAAATTTAAAACTGTTGATTCTTAATTTTCGCACTTATTAAGCTGCTTATCGACGAAGCACGAAGACGCAAATTGGATTCATTTGGAAAAAAAACGATATCCATGATTTCCAAATTCATTGCTCATGCTGCTGAAATTCGTTAAAATTTTGGAATATGCATACATACATATAGTATATATGTATTCGGAACCATGCTGGCCAAGGTGTTAGGCCTCTGATTTTTTTTACTAATGAACAAAACATTATACTGTATATTCGTGTAAATAATTGAATGCTCTACAAAAAAGTAATTTTTCGATAAGTCAACTCGGTCATAACTTATTCGAGGTCAAAGTTAAGCATAATCTGCATAAGAACTAAAATTTTATTTTTGAGTTTTAAAAGTTTCAGAAAAAAGAGCTATAGATATTATACCCTCGCAGATTGCTACAATATTATGGTAGGAATATTTTTAAACGATTTGTGCTCAATAGTAGCGGGGAATTCAAGGAATCAGCAACAGGGTTATCGAAAAATTGCCCTAGCCCTTTTTTGTACAGCGTGGAATTCTCCACAAAAATACTCCAAAACTTTTACAGTATAATGTTTTGTTCATTAGATATACAAATCAGAAGAAAAAAAAACAAAATTTCCTGCGTTATTCTTAAGAGAAGTCGAAAAGTGCGATGCGAACTCTCTTAATATAAATATTAAGAGCTCATAACAGAAACATTTAAGTATGGTTCCGAAAAAAAAAGTTTATTTTTTTGCTTTTCCGAATCACTCTAACAGGTACATACTCGTCTACAAACATGCGCTGCGTATAATTGAAATTGTTTCATTTATTTAAATTAGCAGTCTTTCATTCAATACATACGTTTTCCAAATAAATTAAGCTAAGAAGTGGTTGATTGGTAACACCAAATTTTTTTCAATTAGAGCTGCAACATCTGAAATAAATCGATGTTTCGTTGTTTATATCGACTGCATTTTATTTCGATGTATTGAATCGAGTTTTCATAAACTTTTATAACGCTTCGCATACGTTATTGGTCTTGAATCTTGTTAGTTTGTGTGGCTTCTCTGACAAAATCAGATATTTTTTATTTTGTTAATGCTGCTATTTTTAGCGATTTCAAAATAATTAAATTAAATTTATGAGAGGAACATGGTGTCTCCGCAGCGTTTATCAAGTTATTTTCAGAACTTTTTAACTTTCGCCAATTTTTTTATGTATTACGCAACTTTTTGGAAAGAGGTTTGTTTATTTGCAAATTTCTGAATTTTTAAAGCGAAGTATGAATTGTCTTTCTATAGATTTATGTAAAATGTATTAGGCATATTTTTTATAACATTTCAGCCGATTAGTTGGTTGGTTGGTAGCAGAAAATATGCCTTCATTTTTTATTAAGGAAGTGTTAGTGAAATGAGCACTATAAGACCATTTTTATCCAAGTTTTGATTTCTTGATGCACTCGTAGGTAAAAGTATTTTCTTACAATCTCTTCTAAAAATTAAGTTCTAACTATTAACAAATTAAACATTCCACGACCCATTTCTCGCTTCCCTGCTGTTGCACTGACGACTTTATTGTATCGCAGCAAAGAACTAATTAAAAAGCAACTCTGCTATTTTCTAATTAAACCCTGTTGGTGCACCTTTAACGATTGTTTCGCTGTCGTCAATGAAATCGTTAGTTTTTTCTTTTCTTTCTTGCTTCACTTTATGCTTTTCCTTTTATTATATTCAGCTTGTCTGCCATTAACAATATGAGTATATTAAATTAGTTTGGTAGAGCAGAAAGCAGAGCTTTCTTTTGTACATTTTCATCGAATCAAAACATTATGTTGATATTTGGCTTAATGAATATTCTATCTGATAACAATAAAATTAGTTATAATCGGAGTAAAGGAAAGATAGTACATTAATGAGATTGTATTATTTGTGTGCAATTTCGTAAATATTCACGATGTGACGAAAAAGCCACATTCTGAAATTATCGACAAATAGTACTTCCCTATAATTTTATACATTTGCTATAAAATAATAACATTAAGCAAATATTAAGCAAATCGCAAGTTTCTCAACACTCGGTTGCAATGCAAACTTTATTCTTCTTTTGAAAATCGTGGGCATTTAAAGTTAAGTATTCTCTATTCCACAAACAATTTTTATTCGTTTAAGCAAAAAAGTTCGTTCCATTTCCTTAATGGCATTAATATGTTCATTTATGTCCACGGGTATACGGTTTCTAATTGAGTTTCCGGTGTGTGCGAGCCTACATATAAAATCTATGCACATACAATCATATGTACATATATATGTATGTACATACGCACATAAATATATATTTAATTTTCTTTATTTATGCGGTAAGGAAAAAGTGCCACAAATTTTTACGTCTGCGACGTAAATTCGCGAGTTCGCTACCAAGTTTGTAAGTCCAGCATTGACACTCGCTTGCCAAAAAAGTCCTGGGGACGGCTCTTTTAATTCTTAGCTACGAGTAGTTGGAACTTGGCTGAGCCATTAGAGGCTTTGTTAATTTTATGAAAATACATACACATGTACATGTTTGCCAATCCTATGGTCTAAGCGGAGCACTTTGAAAATATTTATGTGGCAGTAAAGTGCGGCATCAGGGGACAACACGTTCGCAGGAAGTGGCCGAGAAGGCAACATGCTTATGCGTACTGTAAATACGCATTAGCAACACTTTAAAAAACACCGCAGCAAAAATGTAAAAGCAATTTTAATGCCAAAAAGTTTAGCATGTGGTTAAAAATATAGTCGTACAACATATTATAAGATTTTACCACTTATTTTTGTTTTATTTAATTTCCAATTCTCTAAATAAATCCATATACGCTAAAATTAAAAGCTTTTGGCTAATTTAGGCATGCGTTATGTGAAAGAAAATGCTAGAAAGCGTTTTGATTTTTTACAACATTTGAAACTTGGTTTCTTTAGAGAATAAAAGCAAACAAATAAAATAAAATATCAACATTTTTAAAGTCACTGCATGCGCATGAAAATACATAACACGTACATATACGTACATATGTATGTATGCATACGTACATGTACATAATTGCGCACATGGGTATATACATATTTCTCTTCGCAATTGTGGAATTGTAATTGAGCCTCTTGGTGCGTTCGTAGTAAGGCCTTGCCGCCGATAAATATTTGCATTGTCGACACTTGGCTCTAGCTACAGCCTGTAGCACGAAATAGGTCGACATGTGCACATCACGCGTCTTTAGCGACCATAATAAATTCCTAAACTTCCTACATAAAATATTAGTTTAATTATGTCGTTGCAAAATGAAATAAAAATATTTTTACCATTTCGCCTGATACAAAGAAGAATGTAAGTATCATCTCAGTAGGCGATAATTTTTGTAACTTGGTTCACAAAAGTATTCGTAGAAATCTGAAAATATATACATAGTTCCATACATATGTACATATACGGGTATGTGTATGTACTCTCAATCATTCCAGTACCTCTAGAAAATTTCATAAAGTTAACAGTTTGAGTACGGTGAAGTCGAAGCCGATAACATAAGTGTATTTAAATATCTAAATAGCCAAATTGTCCGATGGTCACAAGTCTCAATAACTTCACTTTTGCCAACGACCAAGGTGAAGTTTGTGACTACGTATGCAACACATACGTACATACATAGTTATTCACAGATTTACACTGATAAGATCTATGACAGCAGTGTCTTTATTTTTACCGAACAAAATTTTTATTGAGATATATCATAGAGCGATACGTAAGTATATTCTTGGGTATAGTAGAAAGCCTTTTTCGCAACGACTACCACAAAGAAAATATGTAAGTAGGTATACCTAAGAGTGTAAAGCAGAGCGTTTTTGTATAAGCTATTTAAAAAAATATATATAATTATTAATTCACTTTTTTTTACAATAAAAGTTTTATTTAATATTTCATAATTTTTGATAAAGCATACATTTTCATTCATTATTTAAATAGTTTAGAATAACGAAAAAATTGCATTCTTCATTACGGTATTTTACTACATATTACATATCCTTGTCACTTATACGGAGACCTTATATAAAATATTTTATTTGTAAAATATTTTAAATTTGCTGTTACATATATTTATTTTGCCTCCAAGGGACAGATGTTTTATATGGAAAGTCAGTAGTTATGCCGCATCTAGTGATCCTGCACTCAAGCCACTTCCTCTTTTTCTTCAACCAAATTGAATTTTGACATGAAAAGTGAGCGTGCAATATGGAACACTATATACATAAATGAAGTATATACTATTTTTTAAGAGTATAATTCCAATATAAACATATGTATGTACATATGTACATATTTATGGTGATACCTATGTTTATGCCAAAATTGAAAGAGTTCATAAATTCGTTTGCTGCTTGACACTGAGAAAAGAGTTTCATTGTTACAATCTAGGCTTGGCGATTGACACACCTTAAAAATACAGTTAGAATTATACCATTTACGCTGGAAGGGCACACCTCATTATTATTTTTGGCCTGCACAAAATAAATTATGCTCTGGTTGCGTGCTATTTGCACTTTTGATGCCTTAATTTAAAATACGCAGCTAGTGTTGCTGATAAATTTAGATATTCAGCTTTTTTTAGCATGTATTATCCTTTTATAATTCAAACCGAATACCTGTCCATGCATACTTACTTATTTACAGTTATATACACTTGCTGCAACTACTCCTTCGCTCTGTCGACCTTGACACACTAAATACGTACACAGAAATACCGAGAAGCACATAAGCTCTGATGCAGTGTCTCGTTTTTAAATCTATGCATTTATTATTGACAAGTATGCATTTACTTATTTGTACATATGTTATTATTTATTTAAGCAAAGAAATGATAAAGCACTCCCATATACGTTAGTAAATTCACAAGTAATAATAGTAAACACAAACACATACGAAATGTATCCCATGTGTTCTAGCTTAGCTTAGTTTACTGCACTCATTTGTCTAATGTTCTGGATGAAATGGAATTTTGTGTATATTTTTTGATTAAAAAAACTCATTGAGAAGAAAAGATGTGGATCGTATGGCTTCATATACTCAAAGCGATTACCAAGGCAAGTGTCATTGGCAGTATGTACTCGTTATATAACAATTTACATACACGCATACCTTGCTGTTGTAATGTGAGACCAATTTAAATATTGAGTTCCCAATGCTTCGTAAAGTTATATGAATAGGTTGTATATTAAAACTGTACACAAATGAGCCTCCTGCGAAGACTTTTGAAGTATGTCAGCTAGATACTTAAGAAGATGCTATAGTGCAGCCACCGTCCCCTTATGAAGGGTAAAGGATTGTATTTTTCAGATTTTAAGTTGTTTATTTCTATAATATAGCTGTTATGACAGTTGTGAAATTTTATGGTGTGCGACATGTACGACATATTAATTTAAGTATGTACTACCACTTCGGAACTCTGTGAATCTAAAGTTCAAGTATGGTATACTTTAAGTGATGTATGTAGGTGAATTTAGAAAATATTAAGGAACTAAATGACCTTACAAAACTGAGTTAAAGAGATGTTGTGCTATGAGTTAGCCTTAAACTGACAATTTATTTTATGTTAATTTACTTTTCACTTTCCATTTTCTCGTGGAGATAATAATATACATAAGCATTAGGCAACGATTGTGAATTTGTGTGGGTGAATGCATTCACATATCACAGAAGCGAAATACATAAGTAAATATATACTTACATATATTCTACTAACATACACATATAGTATACTCGCATATTTTATGCGTAGTAATTTTCGAGTTCGTTTCAATGGCGTCTTAAAGTCTGAATCACCCTTCTCAGTGTCGCCCGAACGTCATGGCGCTTAGCATATCTACGCAATGGAAATCGAGAAATTAAAAACGCATATAGAAAAAACAAATACAAAATAAAAAACTATATACAGTGAGTTGGAAACGAAGAAGAAAAGAAAACCAATGGCGACTAGTTAAGTCAAAGGGTATGTAAAGTAACTCACTCAAGAAAAATTGTTTCCACTTGTCGCTTCTGAAATGCGTTTTGCAAGTGCGTATAAAAGATTTTCGAGTATTTTGTATATTTGTTTTGATATATTCACAATACCACTTAATTCAAACTTATTTAGCTTTTTGGGAGATTCTTAAGTCAAAGACCTCTATTTTGTTGCTCTTATTTGTTTCCATTTTTGCTTAGTAAAAATGATGTTTAATCTTCTTTTTTAAGTCCTGCATTTATTTCTTAATCTTCTGAAATTTACTCTTTGCGGTAATGGTGAGAACATGACGAGCACAATTTATGTGTGGACTTTTATTGAAATACGAGTATATGTATGTACATATGCTCTCGTCACCAGTTGTTGGGTTCTTCAAATGATGTTACGAGGGCGAGATTACATACTATAGAGCAAAGGGCCGAGCATGCATACACCTTGCCTTTTTTTAAATTCGGTTGTGGGTTTCAGAAATAGTTTTATTCTTTATTCCTTGATGGCATGGAAATAATTGACTTTGATTCATTTTGTTTTCACGTTAGTCTACGAGTGAGCAAGAGGTCAGCGTGTTTGCGCGCATGTTGCGGTATAGTTATAAATACAGCCTGGAAACGCTGCTCCAAGTTAGGAGTGACAGGATTGCAGAGAAGACTAGACATTTAAGGTTTATAGTGTATTAAAATATTCTGTATAAGGATTTAATTTGATTCATGTGATTGGAAATTATTGTGAGTTTTTGTTAAAAAATATTTTGTACCTATTGTACATCAAACGATTAATATATTTTACGACTATATTTTAGTTAAAAACTTCATAGTTAATTTTTAATTGCTAGCACGAATTTTTACTAAACTCATTACCATTAAACTCCCTGCTCATGCTTCTCCCATTTGCATTCATCAATAGTAACAACAGTTTGTGAGATTTATAGTAAAATTTATGGGTTCTTTTTTTATGACCACCATCACCTTTGCCACCAGCGCAAACCTACGTGAGACACGTTTACTGATGACATTGTTGCATTGACATAGCTAGTGCTGGAGCAGAGCTGCGGTCTCGGCAAGCGGGACGCTTTCGTCGACAGTATTGCTCATGCCGATGCAGTCCGCTGTTGGCGCTGCTGCATTTGCCGGTCATAAAGTTCGTAGAGCTTTCATGCATCCTTTGACATTGAACTAACTATAATTTTTGCTCTATTCCGCCTCCGCTTCAAGTCTTTCGCACTACTTTTTCCCATTCGCATTTGTACAAATATCGTAATAAAAATTTGAGTGCACCCCTTCTCCACTCAAATGATGTGTTTTCTCTAAATACTCGTATGTGTTAATATGTGTTTTTATGAGAAAAACACATATGCATGAGTGCAATTAGCCGAAATGCTAGTAAAATTTAAATTCAGCTGCAGCGCCACGCTCAAAGCCACACCGTTCCAAACACAACGAATTGGGAATATGAAAAATTGCAAAAACAGCAATAATAACAATGAAAACAACGTGAAACAGAGAGCAACTTTGTTTTAGTCGCTGAGTTCATTTCTTATTTTTATTTCGACTTGTAATTTCATTTTAAATTCATCTGATATATCATTGTATTTGAGCCATAAAATAGATCGGTGCGGCAAATGTATGTACATATGTGTCAAAATATACACATTTTGGCTATATGTATATTTTTTAATTAAACATGTTCTTTAATTTTCATTGTCTCCAAGACTCACGAAAAGCTTACCACTTTTTACCAATTGACGTTATTTGTCAATTAGTTGTATAAGAAATTAATTTTATTTAAATTATTATGAAAACGGACTCCAACTTGTGAGGTTGTGACATTTAATAGAGTTTTACGTAAGGATTTTTCGTTTTGGGTTTTCTAATATGTGTCCGATCTATTCTAATGCAAAATGTACGCATTGCAGCCGTGTATTGTAGAAACATACTGGACACCAAATTAAAACGCTTGTAGAATATATTCATCAACAAATTTTTCAACATGTTAATTTAACGTGGTCGAGTTGGTAGCGGTGCGTGCTATAACTTGATATGCCGGTGAGTTCGAGGTTCGAATCTCAGTCAGGGCAAGCAAAATCTTAATAATAGAAAGTTTTTTCTAATAGCGGTCACCCCTTGACAGGCAATGGCAAACCTCCGAGGGTATTTCTGCCATGAAAAAGCTTCTCATTAAATACATCTGCCGTTCGGAGTCGGCACAAAACAGTAGGTCCCTCGATTTGTGGTATAATATAAAGACGCACACCACAAATGGCAGGAGAAGCTCGGCCAAACACTGAGCTATATATATATAGTGTACGCGCCAAAAAAAAAAAAAAAAAAAAAAAAAAAAAAAAAAAAAAAAACTTAACGAATGAGAGGAATAAGTTCTCCTGATTTTTGAGGTCTTCGAATGAAAGAGCACTTCTGGCTTTCGTCAGTCCTTTAAATGTATGTCTTTGATGTCTATGCTATTCAGAAAGTTGGTCGTTAGGGAAGATTTGGTTCCTGTTACAATTTTGCTTGTTGACGAAGCTAAACAATTTAAAGCGATCACTTTTATTGTGACACCCTGTAATTGTCTGCCATTGCTGTGCTTCAGTTAACACGCAAATATGTGTACATCAATTGTAATGGAATTTAACCTGTCATCGACCTTTTTGAAAGTGTGCCAAAAATTAGCGCAGTATTCTTCATTCACTTTATACCTTTTTGAGATTTTTTGTTGCGTTCATTGGCGGCCGACGCCCGACTGACAATTTACTTGATCGTGGAATTCGTAAAATTGCCATTGATAGAGTTTTGCATTTGCTGAAGAGTCATCGTTCGAGTTGAAATTTTTTATTTATCCTTAGTGCATTTACGCTGACAGCAGATAGGGTGTCACATATGTACGTTTTAATTAAAAAAAGACGGTAAATGAATGAATGAATGAAATAACGATTGGGTTTTTTTATCCCTTTGCTGAAATTATTTGGCAATAACCTTTGATTCAATTCTTGTATCGCAATTAGACAATTCACATTTGATTGCAATGTTGGTGTTGGTAAGGTATGTATATGCGATTGCCAAATATCCACATACCTTTTTGTGATGCCAGAGAATTTTAGTTGATTTTTGGCAATCAATCTCTGAGCCATCTTATTTCGGCCAAAGTGCAATAAAATGCATTCTTTTTGTGTACTAAAATCAAATTTTCACACTTTTTCAATTCTAAATATTTGAAAATATTTTAGTATACATACATATTTACCTACATACGTGTTTATTACCTTGTTGGTGATTAAGTTGATTTTCGTGTGTGTGAACTATCTAATTCCAGTTTATTTATCTGACTATTTTCACACTTTGTTACTAGTTTTACACCTTTGCATTGTATCATCTTTTTGAATATTATTAGTATTTTTTGAATATCTCAATTATTGACAAATTTTTTTTGATCCGTAGATCCATGAAGTTTAAAATCAAACATCGAAAATGAAGTCTTTTGTAGTTGGCATTCACTCCACACCAGCAACATCAATTAGCATTACAATTAATTAATGCCGAAAACTAATAATTTCAATTTCTTTAGCATTAATACAACGATTAAAATCGGCATACCGTTAAGCTCTGACCATTATTTAGTAACGCACACTTTGCAGCCGTTTTATATTCGTACATTTATTATTATAAACATACTTACGTATGTACATATGTATGTATATGGTTAGCACGAATTTGCATTATGGATCTGTGTGGATAATTTATTTCAAGTATAAAAATATTAAATAAAAGGGAAGCAAAAAAAGCGAGCACCTTTACATATTTGCTCATTCAAATTCATATTTACAAGTTTTTATTTATGAATCATAAGTCTTGTTTTTTTTACGTTTTAACGTTCAAGCAGTCCGACAAAACAGGCAAAATTAAAATTCCATACTGCATCTCCGTTTTTTCTATATTTGTTATTTCAATCAATGTGGACGCCTATGTATACATACATATTTTAGTACTTATAGATTTACATGTATAATATACATACATACAAAAATATAACTTGCTTACTTTTAGGTAGATGTTGTCAAAAGAATGAGGCTTTTGTAAATGTGGTTAAAAGTCTTGTATAATTATCACATACATATACAAAGCGTTTTTTCTCAAACAATTTTATGTACGTATTTGTATTTGAATACGCTACTTAAATTAGTATTAACATTTAGTTGAATTTTAACAAAACTCAAGAATTGCTGTTTATTGCAATCGGAAATGACAGTCTGAAAGCGGGCTAAGGATTTCGGGGAAAATGTTCTAATGATCGTCATATACACCCCATCGTAAAATTAATGATACACGTTATTCTCTTACATAAATGCATTTCTAAAATGTATTTGCTTATGCAATTCAAAGTATGAAGCTTGATTTACTGCAAAGTTTAATGTAAAGATTTCCGTTTTACGATCTGATCAAAGTGGGGAATACGGGTTGAATGAGTAACGACGCGTATACGCCCCAGCATTATAATGTAGGACATATATTTAACGAAAGTTTAGTTGCAAACGTGCACACACTATTAATGAAAGCGATTATTATACGTCAAGGTGTTTCTGAAACTTTTTTGTTTCCCGTATTAAAAATAAATTTTATATATCTTTTTATATAAATAAAATATTCATAAAAAAGCAAGTTTTTTTTTATTTCCAATTTTAAATTCAAGAAACTCAAATACATTTAAAAAATAGAAACTTAAATTTATATTAATCATGTGTAGTAATACAGCACTGAAAACATGAAATTATGAATAGGAGATTATTTATGCATTAATATTCATTTAGCAGTCATTCTCAATTAAAAACATAAGCAAACTAAAACCACACAACAAAGTTTGTAAGGCTGTTGTTTTTATAGTTTTGTTAAGTTCTTAGTTTTTGTTTATGAAAATTGGATTGTTATTGTTTAACTCTCGTATATAAACAATAGCCAAAGATGCTTTTAAATATAATAATATAAAAAATATGCAAATATTTTAATGAATACAATTTTTGTACAGCCAGGAAGCTAGTAATCACCCAAGCAATTCGACATATAAAAATAGGTAAATAAATAATTGTGGATTTACTTTTAAAGCATAAACACATGTAAATCCATAAACACGTTGAAGTCTAGGAAACAATTCAACATAGGGAATAGTTTATTGAAATAAAATGGTGGAAATGGTGTAAATTTTTCTCTTAATTCATACTGTGTACTTTTGTGTATGCAGAAACACGAAATAATTCTGCCATAGAAAACTTCATTTACTTGTGGAACATAATCAACAGTGACTATACGAGTATACTACATAGATATGTATGTTCGTTGTCATTTCTTGAGGACGAGTCACCGAA
This sequence comes from Philophylla caesio, assembly GCA_963971545.1. NCBI lineage: Eukaryota > Metazoa > Arthropoda > Insecta > Diptera > Tephritidae > Philophylla > Philophylla caesio. The sequence continues at coordinate 124,162,359 of OZ020607.1, forward strand.
AAGAAATATAGAGTTAGAAAAATGTGCATATAAATTTTCTTTTACGTTAAAAGTTAGCCATACTCTAGTATTTTACGTTTTCCATTAAAGCAAATAATGAGAAATGCAAACGAAACCTTGATTTCAATTATTTGAATTTGAGGCTCGAATTAAACTCCAAACTAATGTAGACAGATTAAACAGAAAATGAAATTACGACGACAGCAATTTCACAAAGAAGTGTACGTATTTTAATAATACACACATACATATTAAGAGCTTAAGACATAAATTTTCATTAGTTTGTATGTTTAAGCAAGTCAGAAATGTTAAATTCGAGAGGAACGAAAGTTATCTATGGGCGTGATTACGCCCGTTTGCTACAATTTTATAATAATTTATTTTTAAGCTCAAATTTATGAAATGGTTCATGCACCAGGTTTTTTTTAACAATGGGGCTCAATTAATTAATTACGAATATAACCTAGTTTTTTTGTTTTCTTTTTTTTAAATATTGCTAAAAGGGAATTGAGCGTGGTAACTGTCTAAACTTTAAATATGTAGTTTGCTTAACTGTATCAATATCGAATATACAATATCGAAATAACAAAATTTTCGTATTTTCAAAAATACTATTTTATGAAAAGTGAGAGTAGTAATGATTTGATTCATTTTAATACCTGGGCCGTTGTGTACTCCAACGGACGGATGGATATTTTTGTGTATGTATTTTTATACCCGGACGTACTTGTACAAAACCTCGATTTTTCGGTATCTATTTGAGAAAATTGAGTGAAATTTGATATATAGAGCGAAGTTAAACAAAGAAATTGTATATTTCTAAAGTTTTGAAAAATAGGCGTTGCCACACCCACTTACGTGGTGAAGATGTTTTCCTCAATACCGCTGTTAAAAAATGCAAAAATGTCGTTTTTCCGCTATCCATTGGAACAAATTATTTAAATTTGATATTTTGAGCGATTGTAAATAAATAAACTAGATTTATATGAAATTTTGAAAAATAGGCGTCTACTAATAACCAAATGTCTGTATCTAAATAACAGTGCTAGGTATGGCCATTAAATTTGGTAACCATATTGTTCTTGATAACTTGATAATTTTTAAAATCGGACCATAACAAACGCCCATCTTCCATATAACTTTTTTCTTTAAAAATGCAAAAAAAAACTTCGTTTTTGCAGTATCTATTGGGACAAATTGAGTAAAGTCTAATGCTAGCACTGCCCATACAAAAGTACATCGCGAGGTTATATAAATTTGGTTTCGCCCGAATTTTGCATTCTTACTTATTATACCAATCTTTGTTTTTTTAATTCAATCGCTATAAGAAGAAATTTATAATACCCTGCGGTTGGGTAAATATAAGTATATATACATAAGTACATATGCACATGCGCAGTACTCAAACATACACACGTAGTAAACAAAGCAACTTACACTAATGAAGTTTAAGAGCTTTCATGAGAAATCTTGAACCAGAGCAAAGCATAACTGCATAAAGCTTTAAAGCTATGTGAGAAAAGGCATTAGTTATTGTGTATTGTGTATGAAAGTCCAGTTGAGGACGGGCGAAATGCACAAATTGACTTCCAAACGTTTTGAGAAAAGAGCGTTAATTTTTTATGTAATACATAGTACGCACATAGGTATCTACACATATACATAGGTCTGCGTTTGCATGCCTACGACTTTAGGAAAATTAAAGACATTTCGCCCAACATATGTATGTATGTACATACATATGCACATAATCGTATACGCAAGCGCATATACCACTTCAGACGGAACCAACAACGAAACGAAGGGAGAGCGGAATAAAACGAATTAATTGCGTTGTGGCAAAAATCGTATTAGATTAATTAGACGCCGTGTAGTCGCTCCGTTCATCACCCCCGCAAATGCGTTGCTTAGCCACAGACTTTGCGTGTGTGTAATGCTATGCACGAATATGTATGTATGTATGTACATATACATATATAAATTTCGGGATTTGGGTGTGGTCAGCTCTGACTTATTAAGCATTACGGTTTAAAACTTTGTGAAGGCCAAATTTGTGCGACACAGACACATCGTGCTGACACGGCTAGATTCTCACCGGATTTCCGTAAAGCAGCCGCGGGTATGCGAATGCACCCACCATTCATTTCTAATTACTTCACAATTCCTCTCTGGCTTGCACTAATTTTACCCTCCGCTTAATATTTTTCAGTCAAATACATACTGCAAATAGATAAGTGACTATTGCAAACAGATCCACCAAAAGATAATTTAATAAGAGGGAAATTTGTAAAAATTCTTATGTACGAGTACTCGCTGTGTTATCAGTGTAGCTAATTTTTTGGCAAACGTTTTCATAAAAAAAAATTAAATTTGAACGATGGTCCGGAAATATTCGCCTACGTGAAATTGTTACATTCACAATAGTGCACAAGCGAATTGATAAAATGTCTGAAGAAGTGAATGAGCTTGTGAGCGAATGTCTCTACCGCAATCAATGAATGAATTACTGGCGTGGGCAGCGTTGGCGACGACTGCAACTTGCACACATTGTTTGTATTTTATTGTTTTTCTTTTTTGTTTTACTCGTACTTATTCTCAAGATCCATCGAATTGAGTATTTCAGTACCCACGCAGCATTCGCACAACTCGCTCCGGATGGGCCTCCTACACAGCACCTGCCTACCAGTGATTCGACGGCGCTAATATACTGCTGTTGCCCTTGTTTCTACACGCTCGAAAAACACATACTCGCCTATACATGTGTACTTATGTACATATGTATGTATATAAAAATATATGTATGTATATGTTAATTCATATTTGCTTAGCAGTTCTTGTAGTAAATACTCATGCATACAATTTCATAGGCTTACATAATGATTTCATATTATATACCACATAAGTGTTCGAATATGCAATTTGTGTGGTCGTTGCCTTATCTCTCATCAGCACCTGTTGATGGCACACGCCGACTGCAATCACGTGCACTTGGTTGAAGTCTGCTTCTCTTAATCGCAGATGCCACACTGAACGGAAGCATTAGTCAGACGCTTTGCTGTGTTTACAAAACGGAAGGGTTAACAGAAATATGTTAGGATATGATAATATGAAAACAAGAAGTCACTGTAAACACACAAGGGAAAATATGTGTTTATAAGGTTGTTGAAAAGTTGCTAGCCAAATGAGTATGACCGACGGCAAAAACGTGAAAATTTCCTTACATTAAGAATTTTTATTTAACTGAGGTATATTCTTGTTTTCGGTTTTCTCTCATCTTTTTTTAATATACTCATAGGGATTTGAATTACCATTTAAGTTTTTGATTTTAGTTATTGATTTGGAAAACAAATTTATTACCCTTTTTAAAGTATTTATAATTTTTCATATGTATAGTGTCTAATAAAATTTTGAAGCTTTAAGAGAAATATAGTCATTCTCGTGAAGAGTTTTGTCCTTTACTGTAGATATGTATAAATTACATCCGCATAAAGCAGAACCAGACTTTTAAGAGTTTTGTTATTTTGGCGAGTTGGCTATCACTACTTTTTTTAAATGTATAAACGATAAATAAGTTCAAGATTCAATACCAATGTCAGTATTGTGGGTGCGAAAAATAATTGTTTTAGAGTATAATCGCGCCATGTTGTTTTTGCTAAAATTTGTAAATTAATCACTAAGTCAGTTATGTACGAAAATTTCGTACACTGTATTTATGTATGTACATACATAGAACACAACATTTGCTCTTAATTTAAGGTACATACACACGTTTATATATATTTTGGATATTCATGCATACATATGTATATGCATACTTGTTTAATACTAAGTAATTTTGGAAACAATTTTAAGCTTTATGCCTGGAAAAATTGATTATGACCTTGACGATTGCTCATGCGAACTAATGTTTAAAAAAGCCATCAAAAACTGTTGAAATGCTATTTCACTTTTATACATTCATTATTTCCACAATTAACAAGTCATGCATGAGCGCGAGTTTGTTTTTGTTAAAATCCCATTTTGTGTTAGTTTTCACAGCTTTGTGTTCAAGTACTACATATAACAGACGATGGGCGTTGATCTTAATGGCTGGAGGTTAGTATTTTCATATAAAGAGAATATTTGGAGATAGTCAGATACAATGAAAGCTCTTCAAAATCACGTAATGTGTTTCAAAGTAATAAAAGCTCTGGAAACCTTTAGAAAAATTATAGCTACATGGCTCACAAGCGAAAAACAGTAAAGAAAAATGCAGGAAAAGTAATTAAATATCACAAAAAAGAACGATAAAGTAGCAAACAAATCAAAGTAATGAAAGTAATTTATTTGTTTCTATTTTTATGAAGGCTTTTATTTTTTTTATTTATTTTTACAAATTAAACTTACACTTTAATTCTATTGCTAATGCTACATTTGCGTTGATAACTATTTACCACAGCTGCGATCCATGATTCGAATATTTTTTTCTATATAAAAAGAAAATGATTTTTCTTCTCATAAAATACATATGAACGCCTTTCAGAGTCGGCATAAAGAGTTGTGGTACAACATAAATATTTATTATTAAATTATTATTAACTCAAATGCTATAATTCGCCTGCCTCTATTTAATTGGCTCTTCACCTCTTTGTTTTGTGTTAGGCATTTCTCTAAACTACAATCATTTATGTGTTTCAACTTCCTGTTGTCATACTACACTCTGCGTTTGTTTTGTTTGGTAACGTGTTCCCATAGATGAACCGCCTACATGCATACATACATACATATATACTACATACATATGCATGTTGGTTACCATAAATTTAAACCCAAACTACTTTTGATATCTATATAATTACTTTATAATTTTTTAGTAAAATGCTAGCTTACATGTTTTGATATATGGTTGGGTGTAAATATACCCAAAAACTTAATGGAGAAATCTATGTTTTAAAATAAGCGAAACCTTTTTATACCAGCCGCTGAGATCAAACATTGCCGCTTAGAAATATATGTATTTGCGTACATACATATGCAAATATTTATGTTTATATCTATTTAGTTTCCGAATTGGGCCTAACCCCCCTTCTCAAACTAATGATGTCAAATAAGGCGGGGTGATAGTCATTTACCTACAAGTATGTATATTGATATTAGAATTTGTTTCAAAATTACACATTTAATATGGCACATTATTTGATATTTATTAAGGCATGTATACATGGGTTTACAAATACATATGTACTCCTTATACTTACATAAGTACACGCATATATAAGAGCGTAAATCAATATGGTAATGAATCGCCAAAATAGCATTGTTGAATAAATATAAACGAAATATAAAATGAGAAAAAAATCAAAAGACGTAATTTGAATATTGTTACTAAATAGTTAAAAAAATTAAGAGCTTATGCTTCAATGGTAGTATGAGGCCAAAAAAGGGTTGAGTTCCACCCATAACAATACATTTTTCTTTAGCTAAACTAACTTCCAAATTTCAATATAAAATGGACATACACACATAAGTATATACCCGTTACGCTATCATCATACTAATACAAAAAATAGTTTATTTATAAATATATGTCTGCTTGTTTATTTATGGTTATTTTTAACTTGTTAATTATGTTTTGAATGTCACATAATCTCTTGAAAATGTATAATTGAGCAATCTGCCAATAAATCATATAAAAACATACATACATACCTACGTATATGCGTATGAATTAATAAGGTAAAATATCGTTCTGTACTAGAGATGAGTGAAGGACAGACTTCGGGACCCGTATCTTGCATGGCCGGGATCATCGGTTTCGAGGAGGTCTTCAAATATTTGCCGGCGGGATGAGGCAAACGTTTTTTCCCGACACTCTTGATAAATCACCAACTTTCCAAAACTCAGAAATTCGGTATAAAATTGTTATTTAAGACAATATTTGTTTCTAAATTTTTCTAATGTTTAAAATAAATTTGTGGTTTTCATTCTATATAAAATACTAAGGGGTAGTTGCTTAAGGATTGAATGAAATTTATGGCGGTTAGCTGCAGCACTAACTTATCTAAAAGATCGTCCAACCGACACTTATAGTTCCGATTCGTTTAACCGGAACTACTATCAGTGCCGTTTACGTCTGTCATGAGTGAGCGATCGTTTTCTATTTTCAATAAAATTTTAGGAGAAAGAATAACATTTACTTGAAAAAATCTTCGAAATTTTTTTTTAAGTAAGAATTTAAAAAAAGAAAATTAAAGCAAATATTATACACTATTTTATTTAAAAATTTCTAATTCGGAATCAATTACGAATCCAGTTAATTATTTGTCTACGATTAATTAAAAGAATGCATATATTTATTTAAACTTATTTGAAATTTATGTCGGTTTTGTTTAGTGATATTCGGACTAATAAATTGGATAGTCGGATGGGATGGGCATGATCGGGAACGAATATTAAGATCCGCGCCCATCTCTAGCATGTTCTCATATATATATACATACATACATATGTATTAATATACTTTTAATGCAAAAACACGACAAACTGGAATTTTAAATGAAACAAAGAAATTTTGTCATGAAACGAACAACGTGTACGAGTATTAATACTTTTAAAGACTTAGGCGAGGCGATACAAACATTTTCAATCATTTAAATTTTAGTTGCCCTGTCTGAGATTTGATCTCAGAAATCACCGCAACACACTCAACCTTAGCGTTTATAAGCATATGTATGTCTTAATGGTTGGAACAATTTTTCGTCATCCCTTGTCAAGTTTAGTTTGGAGACAAACCGGTTTCGACTTTGTGCCATCTTCAATGTCAATTTTCGTTCTGGGAAAATCGTTCCAACAAACATCAATTTTTGGCATTTTCCTCGAGTTTTCCGGAAGAAAATATTACATACACGTAATATGTATTACTTATGCACACGTATTATGTATATGTCCATATGTAAGTATGTGTTTTTAAATGGTTTGTGTTTATATACATTTTTATATATACATTTTTACCGATTAATTTTTTAAACAGCTTAATATGAAGATTTGTGCCCATTAAATTTTTCTCGTTCTGGGAAAATCGTTCCAACAAACATCAATTTTTGGCATTTTCCTCGAGTTTTCCGGAAGAAAATATTACATACACGTAATATGTATTACTTATGCACACGTATTATGTATATGTCCATATGTAAGTATGTGTTTTTAAATGGTTTGTCTTTATATACATTTTTATATATACATTTTTACCGATTAATTTTTTAAACAGCTTAATATGAAGATTTGTGCCCATTAAATTTTTCTCGAAATAATGCTGCCCCGTTAGGTTTTCTCAGCCCAAGAAGTTGCAACAATTTATATTTGAATAGCCATTTTTCAGAAAGACAGATAGCTTAATTTAAAAGTTACAATGTGATCATTCAAAGTTTATTATCTTCTTTGCTTTGAATTTTATCAAATTCTACAAACTTGTTGTCAGATGCATTTTCTTCCACAAATGCTCAACCCCATTGGAAAAGAAGTTCTAAAACATCAACGGCAACTTGCTGCCGCTGTGGTCGAATGTGTGGCGGTGCGTGCTCACGATGCAGCGAACCAGAGATGGCGCATTCCGGGGCGCCGTTACTTTGGTTTAGCCTATTTTGACATTTCTGGCAGTTTATAAACAAACTTAAAGTTGATATAAAGTCTAACACAGAACATTTCTTTCCGTTTTTTTTGTAATTTATCAATTAAACCGCTGGCCACAACATATATTTTAACATTTTTTCGAAATCAAAACACGTTTCTTACTAAAAATCAGCTTCTCTTTGTTTTCCTTCTCCTTATATTCTTTGTTTACTTAAATCCAGAAATGTAAAACTTTTCGGAAATGCGTGATCTTCTAATCTATCGTTCTTGGTGTGTGCTATAACTTGATATACCGTTGGATCGAATCAACAGCAGTCGCACTTCGGAAGGCAATGACAAACCTCCGAGTATATTTTTGTCATGAAAAAACTCTTCACAAAGTACATCTGTCGTTCGGAGTCTGCACATAACTGCAGGTCCCTCTATTTGCTATATAATATAAAGACGCACACGACAAATGGTAGGAGAAGCTTTGGCAAACGGTAGTAGAAGTAGTAACTTTTAGTCACTTGAAATTTGCTAAAATTGGTAGCCCAAAACTGCATACCATGAATTTAACAAAAGCTTTGTTTAAAAAGTTATAATTTTTTATTTATGTATATGATTTTATTTATAGAACGAACTAAAGGTTTACTAAAAACTGAAGTAAGAGATTTTTCATAAAAAAGTATTGTAAATATTAGTTGACTTGAATTGTTGACCGCAAGTGTACATATGTACTCATAGGTATGCATCTACACACATACAAATAATCCCATAAGCATGAAACTTGATGTGCCTCAAGGTTAGGCGGAAAGCAACACAATCAACAAAAAAAAAATAAGTAAAAAAGAACAACCGCCAAGAGCAGTATTAACAATAACAATACGAGCCCCAAATTAACAACAGAGAACATGGAAAATACCGGGGCAGCACAGAGAGAACGGATGAAAAAATTGACGAATTCTGTTTTGTGTTTGTTGATTTTCGGCGATATGGCTATTCGTTCGCCATGGGGGATATGTACACAAATACATATGTATATAATTATATATATAGATATATATGTATATGAATATATTTAGAATGGGGTTTGCGTTGTATGTAGAATAGCAAAAAATAATCGCCGAGCGGTCGTTCGTTAGTAACGCAGATCTGGTGGATATACATACATAGGCGATATTAATTATAAATATCAAACGAGTTATTCACTCTATTAGAAACAAATAATCATCTTTTTAAGCTCAAGAGGGAATAATTAATTTGAAAAGTTAAATAAAAAATGTCTTTTAAGCCAAGAAACAAAATGGTCACATACGCACGCGTACGTATACATATCCATATGTTTATAGCTATGTACATACTTATGAATGCGTATAAGAATAATAATATGGTGCTTACACTATATAGCTAAGCGCTTGGCTGAGCTTCTCCAACCATTTTTGTTCTACGTCTCGATGTTGTACCAAAAATGGAGGGATCTACAGGTTTGTGCCGACTCCGAACGACAGATGTATTATATGATGAACTTTTTCATGGCAGGAATAACCTCGAAGGTTAGCCATTGCCTGTCGAGGCAATACAAACATTTTCAATCATTTAGATTTTAGTTGCCCTGTCTGAGATTCGATCGCAGAAATCACCGCAATACACTCAACCTTAGCGTATATAAGCATATGTATGTCTTAATTGCTGAAACAATTTTTCGTCATCCCTTGTCAAGTTTAGTTTGGAGACAAACCGGTTTTGGCTTTGTGCCGATTTTCGTTCTGGGAAAATCGTTCCAACAAACATCAATTTTTGGCATTTTCCTCGAGTTTTCCGGAAGAAAAGATTACATACACGTAATATGTATTACTTATGCACACATATTATGTATGTATATGTCCATATGTAAGTATGTGTTTTTAAATGGTTTGTGTTTATATATTTATATATACATTTTTACCGATTAATTTTTTAAACAGGTTTTCTCAGCCCAAGAAGTTGCAACAATTTCTATTTAAATAGAAATTTTTCAGAAAGACAGATAGCTTAATTTAAAAGTTACACTGTGATAAGGCAATATTTTCAAGAAATGAAAACGCAATTAGTATTATAAAGTGCAAGTTTCCAGTGTCTACAAATTAGCGTTGATTATTGACAATTGTACACACATATGTACGTACTATGTATGTAGTATATACAACATACTTGTATGTATATTCATTTAAAAAGTGAAAAGAAAAATCGAATTTTAAATGAAGTCCAAAGCACAAAAGCACTTTCTTTCGACCATATGGTTGCACGAAACGCTATGCGCAAGTACATCCATATGTACGTACATATGTATAATAATCGAAATATAAGTTAACCAAATACATACATATTTGTGTAGGTATAATGGATTTTAAATATCAAGAAATACAATTTACTATTTTGCTGCCAAAACATACCGCAAATATCCTACATACACAAGTGCAAAATCGGTAGGAGAATCTGAATAACTATAGTACACATATCTTTATCTTAATATATACAATAATTTCTTACATTATTGTTCGTTCAAATGTAAATTGAAAAATTTAGCAAAATGTAAAGTTCAAGAGCTGCGAATTTCCTCGAAGTGCAGATATTTGTTATTAAACATAATATTTTATCTAAGGCTGTTATATTTGTTTTCAATTGATATTAGATATATTGTGATTTGCATGACATTTTTTGTATAAATCTTTATTCGAGTTGAGAATTGGCTAGATCTTAAAGTAACAGTATTCTCGTATACAAATAAATTAAATATGACATCAAAATTGCTTAAAGTAAATTTGGTTAATTTTCTTTTTGTTTAAAACAATTTCTATATCAATTTTATGATTCATACATACATATGCTTTGTTTCTATCAAAAAGTATTCGAGATTTTAAAAATTAAGAAACAAATTATTTTTGTATGTCTTAATTTTCATTTCAGTTTTTAGAAAAAATATTTTAGTCATTATTAGATGTTCACAACACTATAGAAGGAGTAATGTTTGAAATAAATTCAACTACAAAATAAGAGAAGTATTTCTGAAATATTTCATATGTAGGAAAATTAATTATCTTTAATTTGATGTATAACTCTTTTTTTAAAACACAATTTTTTATAAAAAAATGTATCCGCACATTTAGGAATTGTTCTATTTATATGTATGTTTGCATTCGGTTCCTTTCCATTAGTATACAAAGTAAATGGGTATCCAAAGCTATTCGAAATCTATAGTTTACTAAGTAAAGGGTTTATTAAAAAAGTAGGCCTCTTCCTGCCAATTGGCTTATTTAAAAAAATAAATTTTATACTTCTTATTTATTTCTACATGTTGATATGTGAAACGCAGTTAAAATTAATTTGCCTCAGAACTACACACAAAGCCCGCAACAGGAAAATTATTCATTAGTGACTTTGCTTAGTTTTGTATAGGTTGAATTGGGTCTACTTGATTGCTTTGATGACAAGCGCCTGTTACATCTAAAGCAACTTTATTTATCAACCAAAGTTAAAACTTTCGCCATAAATCCAAATCAAGCGAACATTTAAAAATACGCATTCATCTCTTCTACCTCCCAATTCAATTTCTTCCATTCCCTATCTTTTGTTGTGAAACAATATATATACATAAATACATATTTATGCGCATACATCTTCACTATATGTGTACATACATATTTGCCTCTCGAAGCCCTTTTAGGTATTTAAAACAATGTTTTTTGACTTTTGGTGGTGAAAAGTAGCAATCCTCTTAAAAGAACAGTCATCTGAATTTACTTATTCATACATATCTACATATGTACTATATATACATACATACTACAAGGAGCAGAACAACCACCCATCGTAATGGCATATTTAACGTCGATTTGCCGCCCTTGAAGGCATTCTATGAGTTTTCTCAACATACTTATTTACCATAAGTGGATTGTTTGCCATGTGTGCGTGTCTTTATGAATGTGTTTGTACACATACATATGTATCTAGCCCAGTACGAGGCGATGCAAGTTATCACCAGGAGTACGCCCGGTTTAAACATATTAAAAAATCATACACAATTTTTTTTCTGATTGTTGTTGCCACTCGGAGGAGTTTCCATAAAAAATATCTGTCTTTCACAATCGACGTAATGCTGTGGGTCACTTAATTTTGTTATCAGATCAATACGTTCATATATGCATTAAAATTAAAAGGCGAAGATAGGCTCAAGCATCGAGCTATGTAAATGATAGACAGTTCGGTGCTATGTTATTTATGTATATGTACATATTTAGTCATATGAAATATTGTATGTATATGTTCATGTATGCAAGTGTACCTTTCATTATAAAATATATTTAGCAAATTATAACGTGGTTCTTAATAATTTTCCAAAGCCTATTGAGAATTTTTATTAAGTTTATACAATTGGAGCTGCAGAATGCTCATGCATCAAATATATTGAAGTGGAGTGTTGAATATGTACATATACGTACATACATATGTATGTATTTACATATCTTAACGTTCTCCCATCAATTTTCCGGCTTTATGCTAAACTTAATTTAAACAAAAGGGATATGCATGTTTGAAAGATTGTGAATGTAAGTATTTAGTTCAAGTAGATATTTGCTTATGAATTAATAAATTATCAATAGCAATGTGTAGTATTATATTTAGTCTTGTATGCATTCGACAATGTCTCAATGAGAGGATAGATGAAACTAGATGAGGTAGTTAGCTTATACTTCAGGAATTGGCGATCGTCCAAAAATTAAGAGAAAAAGCGGCGCACATCAAACTATTCTAAAATGAAGAGGTTCTTTTTCAAAAAAGATATGAAAACAGAGTGCGGAAAAAATGTAAATAGCTGCCTTGAATTTGAACGTACGGCATGCGCCGAGTAAAATAAAAACGAAAAAAAATCATACTTATATGCATACATATGTATATATATGTATGTATATGTATGTACATACCGTTGATTTAAAATAGAAGGCAATAATTGAATATTTTGTTTAAAAAAAAAAAACTAAAAAAACTAAAAAAAAAACAACTACAATTATTTGCAAAGAGTTTTGCAAAAATGTCTTTAAAAACGGCCATGAAATCATTGCGTTTAAAGTTAAGGCTCTAAAACTTCTGAAAAAGATTTTTTCTTAGTTGGAAATGTTAAAACCGTATTTGTCAGTTAAAGCTTTTCTACATTTCGTATGACATTTATTTATATTAAATTTTAGAATATCGTTTTGACGAACAAAATACTTAATGGCGAACAGGATTGAAAATGTAAATGAGATACAATTTACACACAATATACAATTTACACACAATATATTTTAATGTGTATGAATAATTGGGTGTATGCCCAATACCAATGTATGCGTACGAGTACATACTTATAGATATGTACATATACATATATGTGTATGCTTCTAGGCCCCTCTAGTTAAAGGGGTGTCAATGAAAACCACCTGTTGACAAATGCTTTTTTATTATTTTGGTCACTATTGTCTATTAAGAAAATTACTAACATGGGTATATTTACATACATACATACATCCATCTTCTTCAATTTGTTTATAAGCATTTGAACAGCGCATTCCACTACGAAGCGTAGATAATGGTTTCTTAGATATTAGAATAATTGTTGTGTTTCTTATTACTATGTGAAAATGGTATATTGGAGACATTTACATAGGTACTTACCATCTTTACTTAGACCAGAAGCCGTCACTTATATACGAGTACGCCAAAATTTGCGCATTGGCTTGCGTTGCGCACATATCTATGTACATATGTATGTACGTATGCCCATTCACACATACATACATGTTATGTATGTATATACATGGACAATTTGTTTTCGATAAATCGTGTTACTCACATTAAATTTTACATTATTTTTCTTTTTGATAGCTTAACATATTTTTGGATATCTGCATACAATTTTTTGTTTACAAAAACAATATTTATCAGGCACTTTTATTTCATAATCATTGCGGCTTAAGTAGTACATATTTTAATAGCTACATACATTCGAGTATATATGTAAATATATATCCAGGTATTTATGTTTATTTGCACTTAAGGGACAATAAAACTGTAGCCTCACACTATCCAAAAGGCACTTAACGAATACACGTACCGATTTGCACCGCTGTAAAACTAAAAAATTGTAGGAAATTCACTAGCGTTTAATTTCATCCACGGCGATTGTAATAAAATTAATTGAATATTTAATCGAATTTTCTTTTGTTTGGGTTTGTATTTTATACAGAGAATAAACCATTTTGCTTAGTGTCTTTTTACCAAAAATTAACCGTCAAAGGAGCTTTTAAATGCGGGAGCGCTCCGTAGCGTTCGTGACGAGTCCAACACATTAAATAAAAGTTTGAGCAAATTTTAAATATGCTTGAAGCGACAACACCTAAATTCACAGCAAAGTCAATGCTGACAATGCCGACGTCGACGACAACAGCAGCAGCGAAAACGCAATAGAAGTCTACGAAGGCAGTTCGTAGTGGCCAGCCGATTAATTCTATTCTAGCGGCGATAGCAACACTATGTTAGTTAGACGCCGTCGTAACGCAGGCAGCGATCGCTTTGGCTTTTTTGTAGAGAGCTTGAGCATTCAACGCGCAGCAGTAAAAATTGGCCAAGTTTTATTCTCGGTTAACTTGTTTGTGTGTAACTTCGCTTTTGCTTATGCTCGTACGGGATTCTTCCACCGCTTTAGTGGTGACTGTGTCTGGCAGTTGAAGTTTTTGACACAATTCGTGAATGCCCAAACAACCCTACATAACTGAACATGCAGTACATACGCTCGATAACCGACACAGTTGGGGAGAGTGACTCCAGTTGGTAGAGTAAAAAATCGATGGGTAAGCTGAATACAAAAGGAAAGTTTCGCGTGACTGGGTTGTGTTTTGATACAAAAATAGGAACCACTGGACGCGACTGCGAGCGCTGCTACAATATTAAACATTCGATTCCAACGCACAATTAGAACTGAGACTTTATCGCGTAATGAAGCCGATTCAATTGAAGTCGGAATAAAATCCCGAGGTACATACGTAGCGACCAAAAGCCAAAAGCCAAAAGCTCTGAACAACTGTGTTTCCGGACAAAAATGAAGAAAATTCAGACAATACCATACAATCAAACAAAATCGAAAAATATACGAAAACGTAAACAATGAAAAACGTATAAGGAAACTTGGCGCTGCATGTTTGCACCTACATACATACATACATATGTACATAGGTGTATTTATGTATGTATACATATACATATTATATCTTTCGGATATACAATTTTTATTAATGTATTAAGTATACATATGTACATTCATATGTAGGTATGGGTAAAGAAATACGTGTGTACGTATATGTACATATGTACGTATTTTCAATTCTTTATACATATTCATCTTTCTACGTACATAGGCACATATTACATACCATACACGTACATACATATTATGTACATATGTATATAATTTTGTGACCCACACGAAGTGAAATAAGTCAAGTCGATCCGAGTTGTTGCGAATAATGCCAAACGAACTTTTGCTATGAACGAGTATGCGTGAGTGACTGTGTTAGATGTTTGTCGAAGAACTATCCAGAGGCGCGTCAACTTAAATAAAGAGAATACAAAGTTTAGCTAAATAGTACACGCATACTTAAGTAGTTGTCAGAAAGCGTTGGCGAAGCTCTTTTTATGCTTTTTCTTAGTGGGGAAGACATGGGAAAAGAAACAAAGTAAATGCTAATGGCAACAGCAAACATAGCATGGCAGGGTGCTTCAAAACACATACATATGCATGTACATACATATGGCTATGTATGAATGTGTACATAAAACAATGTGCAATTATTTATTTGTGTAAACGCATTTGTACTTGTACATGCCTTCCTTAAAATTACTATGTGGTCGAACAGTTCTTCTATAGCTCCACTTGAATCTATCAATGGTGAATGAGTTTTTCGCAGCTCGGGTCCCAAAATGTATTAACAAGTGTTTGTTCAAATCAATGATGTGAATAATTATTTGTTTTAGCTACTTGTCCTGACGATATTTTGCTATACATAAATGGGAAAGCTTCTTCGTGGCATAAATTCTAATTCTGGCGCATGAGATATAACAGAGCTTACTTATGAGTTATCTACGTAAAATCGTGTATACATATGTATGTACGCTATTATATTATGACTAAATACATTTGGACTCTAATAAACGGGCGAACTTAGTGATCCAATCGCCTGCTGTAACTCGGAAGAACAAGGTTCGAATCTCAGTAAGCGAGTGTAAAATTTGAAACCCTCGGAAATAATTTTTCAAATAGCTGTCGCCTCTCGACAGGCATTGCCAACCTCCGATCGTATTTGGAGTTTTTTTTGTTGTTTTTATTTTTTTTGCGAGGAGTAATCATCGAAAGCCTTTACCCCGTCAGTGTGGGACTTTAACCTGCACTAAACCTCATACTGTCACGTACCGTTCCCGTCCCGGTACTACCGTCAAGTATTTCGTCGGGAGGCAGTTTGAGCACTAAGCTCTAAGTCCGTTAACGTCTTGATGCAGTCCGTGGAAGTTGCATCTACTTGGCATCACGCTATAGTATGCCTAGGCAGGCGGAACGGACTTTGTTCCGAGCTGCTTCTTGCCCGGCTATGAACTCTGCAGCCAAATCGAGCCTGATGGACAAGTTCCCTTGCTGCGCAGACTCAGCGAGTAGCATGACCGAGGCACTCATAATTTCCTCACTTTGACGCTTAAGATTAACTACTCAAACGTAGAGCTTGTATCCAGTCATATTTGTCGGAAAGGACGAGATTGCGAGCAACATCTAACGGAACTAAGATTTGTGTGGGTGGTCCAACGAACGAGTTTTGGATCCGCACCGAGTTTGCTGGAGGAGAGCGTTCGGTTCCAACCCGCGTTTTCTTCTCACTTTACCTTACCGTCCACAACCTGGCGAAACCGTTGGAACGGACTTGGTTCCAAGCGGCACCCTTTATGTTGTATGCTGTGCAGCCGTAGATCCTGGTGGGCAATTTCTACACCATCAAGATACACAACACAAATAGTAGAAGCTCGGCCAAACTCGGAGCTATATTCGTTTAGTGTATGTAAGCTCTAGAATCATATATTTTGTAAGTACTTATGTACATACATATACGGCCAGCTAGTGGGATGGCTGTAAGTCTGTCAGTCGGTTTGGCTTCTAGTTTTTGAATTTATTTGGCAGGGAATTAATTACTTAAGCAGAGTTGCTGACAACGTCTGCTTCTCTTGCCAAAGTAGCGCTCACAACCGAAAAGCGATAAGCAGTTTGTCGCTCACCCAATGCTAAATACAATTATCAAAACCGGTATGTTTTGTGCTATTGTTGGTTTTTACTTTGAATTGTATGGCTTTCTTAAAGCGATTTAGCTATAGAGTGGGCGAGGGGCTTGCCGTGTGCTCCGCTAACAGCTGCATAAATATGGAAAATGCTTTCGCATCCAAAATATTTCAAAACGTACATACACGTATATGTATGTATGTATATGTTATTAAGATCCATTCACACCCTGTCGGAAATGAAAGTAACTTAAGAGTAATTTAAAAAGTTCCTTTTTTCCAACTACAAGTGGTTCAAATTCTTCCTGTTTTCTTGTAATCAACTAACTTGTTTAACATGGCGATGTCATATGAGCTACTCAATTTTCCGACTCTTCATTTGATTTCAACCACTTTCAAATATATTTGACTGAAAAACATCAAAATTACTTTTTTTCTAACTGCAATAAAATGTTTTTATTAACGTGGATTTTAAAAAATAAGAACTAAAGATTCGCACGCTGCATTTACTGCAAAACTCTGCAACCACTTTAAAATTGGCTAATTTTTCCAAACTGTCAGCTTTTTTCCGACAGGGTACATACAAATATACGTATCTATGTACGTATGTACATACATATGTATGTGTGTCCATTTCGCAGTGGTTTATTCACTGTTGCATTAAGCAGAGGCACAGAAAATAATAAAGTCAGTGTGTGAACACGTTTTACACACGCACGTTCTTTGTGAGTGAGTGGGTTAAAAGCATGACTTTGTTTTCATATCTTATGAGTTGGTGTGTATAAAAATTTGAAAGAGAGCGAATGAAAAACAAAAATAATAATTGAGTAAGGGAGCATCGACGCCGTTTTTTAAATTAATTTATTTTATTGTCCGATTTAAGGTATGTGTGCACATTTATATGTGAGTGTGTTTGGCAGTTTTTTTCTTCCCAGTAAGAACTCTATCTATTAGCCAGTGTGCTATACATATGTATGTATGTATAGGTTTAGTATTACAAATAGTTTGTTTGAGAAATTCGAAAACATGTTATTTTAAATTGGTTGTTTCAATACCATATTATTTAGCGATAAATAACTTGATACATGTAGATATGTGTGTACATACTATATTTACGAGTATATACACATACATATGTATAAAACAAATAATATCAATTGAATATCGTTAATATGCAAATGCGTTCATTTTGTTGAACATTTTTTAATAGTATTGAAGAGCACGTTAAGTCGGGCCTGCTGGGCTGCTTATTCATTCATACATACAAACATATGTATGTATATATTTATGTATCTAATTCCCTTGTGTTAGTTTGTGAATATAATGAAGTACCGGTGTTTTTGGATGAACCTACATATATACAATGTATATGCATATTCACATATTACGTTTGTTTTATTTCTTTGAACCTTGTAGTATAGGTATATATAATAATATAATTTTGTCGCTTACACTATATAGCTCAGTGTTTGGCCGAGCTTCTCCTACCAGTTGTGGTGTGCGTCTTTATATTGTACCACAAATGGAGAGACCTACAGTTATGTGCCGACTCCGAACGGCAGATGTATTTAATGCGAAGCTTTTTCATGGCAGAAATACCCTCGGAGGTTTGCCATTGCCTACCGAGGGGTGACCGCTATTAGAAACAACTTTTTCTATAATTAAGATGTTGCTTGCCCTGACTGAGATTCGAACCTCGAACTCACCGGCATATCGAGTTATAGCACGCACCGCTACCAACTCGACCACAGCGGCCAGCAGTGTAAGTAGTTTAAGCAAAAATGCAAATATGTACTTACATATGTTTGACATACATACATACACATGAAATTTGAAGTTTAAAACAACTTCAAATAACTTTACCGAATTGTAAACTCATATTTACCAATGACATTGAAATACTCGTATTCTTTGGCGAACTGTGTTTTCGAACTTAAACATCTAATTTGTTAAAGAACATTTAATGTGGAGGATGTCATTCATACTTTTCAAGTTTGAATATTATGAATTGATTAGTACTACTAAGCGAAACAGTGTTGACAAGTAAATGGGCACAATTTATTCGGTAACTAAAGCAAAGGTCAACATTTTTCGTCTCACACACATGTGTACATAGCTCCGGGTTTTGGTGTAGAAAGTAAAGCGATTTAGTAAATATTTTTTCAGACAAAAGTACATATACATACATATATGTATACATTCATATATACAAACATACATATGTATGTACATACTATGTACATACATACAAACATATGTACATATATGCATACATACGAGTACAACCTACGTGAATAAATAGTTACCGGCACGCTAAACTCCTAGACCATTAATCAAAACATTATATGTAAATACATACATAGGTACATTGTATACACGTATACATTTGTACACATTTACTTACATAAATGGATGCATATACATACACATGTACATACATACATACATATGTACATACATACATACATACGGTGTCAGACGAGGCAGCTCTTGTCATCTCCAGCATGCCACCCGTTTATCTACTGGCCAAAGAAGCGGCTGAACTCTGGGCTGGTCCACGCCCAACAAAAGAAAGCGACAGAAAGCTGGCAAGGGAGAGCTATACAGCTGAATGGCAAAACCACTGGGATAATGCATCGAAAGGGCGCTGGACACATAGATGTATCCAAAGACTTGATACTTGGATAAAAAGAAAACATGGTGAAGTAGATTTTTACCTATGCCAATTTCTAAGTGGGCACGGGTGCTTCAAGTCATATTTATACAAGTTTAAGCACGATGTCGACCCCTTCTGCGATGATTGCGGAGACGGTGTTGATGAAGATGTTTACCACGTATTCTTCGAATGCCCAAGGTTCATCCTACAAAGAGATAAATTGAAAGCTGCGGTGGGCGAAAACTTTTCACCACCTTCGGTAGTAAACTGCATGCTTAAAGGAGAAAAGGAATGGACGGCAATAAGCGACATAATTGCCTCGATTTTGAAGCAGCTTAGAATATTAGAGCTGCAGCGGCGTCGCAGTGGAAATTAACCGTTTCTAAACAAAATAAAGAACTGCAAACATTAAGCTCGAAATCTCGTCTACCCCGACAGCTCAAGAAACCAGCGAACGATGCTCGGAACCCCGTCCGTTCCGACATCCTTCAAAATGTGAAGCTCACTATCAGGCTGCTCGGAATCTCGTCCATTCCGACAGCCCCCAGATAAACCAGGGAAGGTGCTGCTCGGAACCTCGTCCGTTCCGACAGCTCTTAGAAAACATGAGTGTCTTACTATTAAACAGTTATATAGACGTGGGATGCAGATATAAATAAATGCCACCTAGTGCACATCGGGCGAAAAGTACACCAAAAAAAAAAAAATTTTTGGGAGAAAACTACACCCAAGTAGTCGTCAAACTGGTGCCCTGGATCTTCAAACAGGTCTGAAGAGACAGCGGCGTTCGAACCATTAAGCTCGGAATCTCGTCCATTCCGACAGCTCAAGAAAACAGCGTATGATGCTCGGAACCCCGTCCGTTCCGACATCCCTCACTACCAGGCTGCTCGGAATCTTGTTTATTCCGACAGCCCCCAGATTACCCAGGGAAGTTGCTGCTTGGAACCCCGTCCGTTCCGACGGCCTCCTTTAGCAGTAGCGAAAAATGGAAGAAAGCTTGTGAGGCAATAGCAGAAGAAATGAAGAGTTTGAGAACTCTCAACCGACAAAAGCGTAGCAGCGGCGACTAACCGCCTTTCCCCCCCATGATGTAATGCTTGACGGCAGTCCCGTGGGGAGCGGAATTTCGACGAAAACAGGTTCATCCTGGTTTCAAAGGGCCACTTGAGGGTAGTGCGCTACCACAACGCCCCTGAAAAAAAAAAAAAAAAAAAAAAATGTATATACATATGTGACTTCTTTAATATGTATGTTCTTTATTCCGACCACAATTGTTTGTATTATACATATGGCTCGTACACGCATGCATACATGTATACAAATGTACATACATACATACATACGAGTACATGTGTACATAAAATTGTGAATGCAATGAGAAAATATCTCAGAGACAACCGCAGATATATACCTACACATGCCGGCACCTTTAAAAACAAACACATTGGTTATCAAATGAGCTTATTCAACATACATACATACATACATATAGCATATGTACGTACTACTTGTGGAGCTTACAGTATTTATGCAATCTCTCTCATTCGAATAACTCTCCGTACAAAACTTAAAAATCAACCAGACATTAACGTTCGCCGTCCCGATCGTCGATCGTAATATCAATGAGAACGTCTGGCAGTTGGTCGCTATGTCGACGAACGGGCTACTTAATTTTGCTAGATGTGCCGTTCTAATGGACATGCAATGAATACATGAATGTAGTAGTATGCACATTCATGACAATGGTAAGAAACGGATGTAGGGTTGAGGGGGTGGTAGTCAGAATATCACAACTAACACATACATGCATATTTCGAACTAAAAGTCTGTCTGTCAATTGGTCTTCTCATCTCTTTGGCGACTATTCCATTTGGCAATCGGCACTCTTCGCATTCCTCTCGTCTATGTCTTGCATTGGTATTTCTGTTAGCACACAATTCGTTTAGTGCCCCACCTCATTTAAACTCTCATACGTATCTCATTGCCTGTAAACTCGCTTTAGCCCCAAAAACCTCCCCCCCCGTGCACACGGGCCTGGCCTACAGCATTATGCTGAGAAGCTTTTTGCGACTAACTGACTGACAGGCAAACCGTGGAGTGGTCGATAGATCGAGAGTAACAGGGAGTAAAGCAAACGCAAAACAAAAAACAAATCGTCCGGCAAAGCATTCGTAAATGCTAAAATTCTATTTTTAGCGAATTCTCCCGTCATCACTTGCCTGTGATTCGCCAGCGATCACTACATCGTTTTCTGTGATTGGCTATGGTCCTCTGCTGCTGCCAACTATAAAGTCGGCCGTGCAGCCGACGCTTAGACCATAGCCAAAGCTAAAAAGACATACTCGTACAAAACAACTTCAGGCGTATCAACAAAAACAAAAAAGCTTTTATAAAAAATAAAAGCAAATAAATTGCAGAAACAAAATCATACTCGATTCGTGAACATATGATTGAAATTCCGAGGAGGTGGAGGGGGTGGTGTCAGTGTTTTGTGTCTAATCGCACGAAGAAAATCGACGAGCAAGCTAATATTCTCACAGCAATAACAACTATGATGATACGAAGCAAGTGAATAAGCCGAAGAGCTAAATAATAATTAATTACATACAGTAAGGGACAAAAGTGTTCACGAATATAATACATTTGAGTTCGCTTGTGATTTCAATTTGACATTAGTCTGGCAATATTTTTTTGTTGTAAATTCTTAAGCGTTACATTAATTACCAGTTGGTAAAATATATGAACACTTTACCATCGATGATTGGAAGAAAGTTATTCGGGAGGACTCATATCTTTCAAAGCTGGATATATTCGGACTCGAGCCAAATTATAGTTTGTGGATAATAGGATCAAACTGCTCAATTGCAACAACACCACATTCCGCCCCATTCTACTGATTTGAACCCCATTGAGCATCTTTGGGCGATTTAAAAAGGCAAATTTTTGCCGCAAGGAAAGCTCCAAAAATTATCGTGAACAGTTTTGTCCTGTACTTTACGTACATTATTATATCTCTCGCTGCTGCAATTGTTATGCTTATTTTTAATTCTGCTTTGTTTAGGTTTAATTTACTAATTTTTGTGAACACAGTCGTATTGATTACTTTAAATGAGTGTACATACTTATATAGAAGTTATTTTTTTTCACCTGGCAAAAGTTAAAGTATAGCTTAGAAAGAAGGTTATGCTTACTACTAACAAAGCTTTTGTCGCTACCAGCACACATAGCAAAATATCAGTGGTCAGTGCAAACTCATCCTTTATTTGGAAGAAGATTGCTACTTGTACGTTTTTTCGGAATGTACATATGTATGTATGTATGTATAATGCGGACCGTTGGGTCGCAATTATCTACTTGCCTGATATCGCTAGGCGATATAAACAAAGCCGATGCGAATATTCTATGTATATACATACATACATATGTTCTCTGTGAATGAGTCACTCTGTTACCATTGTGTCTGCCCGGGTATCAGTAGGTGGGGATTCGCTTTGGCGCGACCCACAATGCATTGCGACTATATTGGTCACCTTTCAATTGAAGTACCACACTTTGCATATTACGGTATCTATAAACCTGTATGCATGTAAAGTGTACACTGGATAATGTGAACTAAGTAAAACCAATCGAACTCTTCTTACGAATTTGTTCACTTATCAAAAAAGTGATCAAAAGCTTATGTAATCATTTGATAAAAAAATATTTCATTAAAATTATTTTTTTTAAACAATAATGAAATGCACTAAACGCCGAAAAGAAAAACCTCTGTAATTTTTCTGCTTTTTTTTTAATCTCTTAAAATCTTTGCAATCTGACTAGACCACGTGCGTATGAATTAATTCGTTTGACTTGAATATGTGCGAACTTATGGATTCTGAAATTTAATGTATTTTAGCATTTTTAATATGAAGAGGACAAGTTAAGCAAAAATTGGAATTCAACTCGTTATATGTTTTATTGTAGCTGTTAAAATGCTGTCATATATTGCTGGAACATTGCGCCTGGAAATGGACTTTGATAACGGATCTCTTTGAACAGTAGCTAACATTTAGTGTATTATATCCTGGATATCGAACACCGATGCTACCAATAATTAGTAAACCATACTCGTTCAGCGAGTATGGAATAACGAATCGAGCGGTATAAGAGAAACATTAGACCATCGCATAATGCCAGGACTTTAACTTGTAATAAAAAGCTGAAATAAAAAGTAGGGGTGTAAGCCCAACATGTATACATACATACATATGTACATATACGCGTAGCTCAAGTAGATTCGTTTGTTTTTAACTAGTGAGAAAGCTCTGTGTTGAACTATACTATATATGTATATATGTACATATGTATGTATACATGAATGTACATTCATACATGCGACTATAAAATGTAAATACATATATATTTAGTGTATAATAGCGAACCCATGAGTACATATGTATATGCACTTCATTCACACATACACGTATTATATCCTTGTAAAGTTAGTAACGTTGGTCGTACACGCACGCTAACTACGAGTATTTACTTTGGCGATACGAATTGCAATGGTTCTGTGTTTTTGGTCCCATTGTACTCGTAGATACATATGTGTATTAGTATACGTGTACGAGAATATGTATATAATGAAGGGAAATTTTTCCAGCCACTATTAGGTCAAAGAATACTGGCGCCATTCTTTATATTATGTAGATGGATTTATTCGTCAAGTATTTTTTGCAGTTGCGAATGTTCACTTTGTTGTTTTTATCCTCCTAACCGAAGTATGACCTCTGTACTCATAAACAATAAATATACATATCTTTAGAGTACATAGCTACGTATTTACATACATACATACATATAAGTATTAAGTATAAACACATGCACATATAAATGTGCATCCAAACATACATATGTATGTATGTATGTGCGTTTATTGTTGCGCGAAGAGCGTTAATTTTTTTGCAGCGCAGAATGCCAAATTTGACTTAGAAAACCGACCGAAAGCCCGCAAGTTCAACTTTCGTCCTTATTTAATTGGGGACATATGTAAAAGAAATAATACCGATATAAGCATATAATCCAGCTGAAAACAGCTTTTGGTATATAAATTAAGAGAAGAAAATAGTTGATTCGTCCTTGAATTGGGTACATATTTGATACTGCAAAGAAAACTGACGAATCTCATAAAAAAATAAAAAAAAAATAAATAATATTCTTAAAGAAGTATATCTATGTATAAATACATTACTATGTAAATATGTACATACATATATTTTCATGAAAGCACTAGACGGGAAAATAAATAGGATTATACTCGAAATTGTAGACTAGCTACATTTATACTCGTACTTATGCATACATACATATGTAGATACGCACATACATACATATACGAGTATGTACATATTTTACTAACTTTACATTTACATTTGTGAGTCAATCAAATAATAATTGTTGTGCTATTAGCAAGCGTGATCAAAGAATTACATATCTTAGATATATACAAGTATATATATATGTATGTACTTATAATAGCTTAAATATTGAATAAGGAAAGCTTTTTGCATAAAATTAACTTATTGTGTTCTTTAATTAATGTCAAAACAAAACGAACAAAGCAAACAAAAATAAGCCCCAAATATAAATAATGTCTCAGTTTTAATCACCTCTCAAGGTTAGCATCACTACAACACTGGCTCGACAAAATAAGCCAAACAAATGCATAAGTATGTATGTATGCAAAATGAACCAGCATTTAGCATTTTGGCGAATATACTCGAACATATCTTTTGCGAATCACGCACAGTATATACTCCTTAATTTTAGCTAAGTATAAGATAACTACCAAATGTGTAAAAATCGATGCTAAAAATGCTTTGGGTTGGGGTATGGCTAATAATAAACTTATTGTTGAATATAACACTCCTAGTTAGTCTTCTTTTGGAAAAGTCTTTCCAAAACGAAAAAAATAAATTTTCCATAAAAGTTACGTGTAATACTTTTTAGTCAAACTATCTGCTTAGGAGCTTTTTACAATTTTTCGAAAATATTTCCATTATTTAAAAAAAAATATCAAAAAAAAAAATGTTTTGCCATATATTTTGCCTCCAATGCATCTTTTAGTTTCAATTTTGAAGTCAAAGTATGATCCTTAAGGAGAAGTATTAACCTCTGTTAATTAAAATTATTACTTTAAGTAAAAATACAGCATACATCTTTTACTCAATTTTATGATTTGAAAACTTACGTTCAGTGGGCCAAAATGCTATTAAGTTCTAACAAACAGCAGCAGTTGATGAAGATGTAACTATATATGGTATATATGTATGTACATATATATTTGCTAAGAATTATACGCAGAACATTTGACGCATATGCGATTAAACCTTAAAATATTGAATACAGTGGCCGCTGTGGTCGAGTGGGTAGCGGTACGTGCTATTTCGATATGCCGCTGGGTTCAAGGTTCGAATCTCAGCCAGGACAAGTACAATCTAAATCAAAGAAAAGTTTTATTTTTAATAGCGGTCACCCCCGGCAGGCAATGTCAAACCTCCGAGGGTATACATATCTGCCATGAAAAAACTTCTCATAAAATACATCTGCCGTTCGGAGTCGGTACAAAATTGTAGATCCCTCCATTTGTGGTAAAATATAAAGACGCACACTACAAATGATAGGAGAAGCTTGGCCAAATACTAAGCTATATAGTGTTAGCGCCAAGTTATTATTATTATTATTGAATACAACTTTTTTTTAGGAAAATCAATTGGAACAAAATAGAAACTGGGCAGCCACTTGCGTAGAGAATTGGATTTTGGTGAACTGACTTTTAAAAAAAATTGTCATTTGCCGATAATGATGTGAGAAATGTCAGTAAAATATTGCAGATCAGAACTTTTTTTTAAATTTGCGCATTAGGCTGCATTGATTATTAAAACATCTCTTAAAATGTATGACATTGTTTCATATATATTTTCATCAGCTTTCCCCAACTTTGCTTCATCATACTGATAACACACATGACTTCAAAAACCGCCAATAAATATATAAAAAAGGCAAATATATTAGATTATCGAGTGTTTAAAAATAAAAATCTTGGCAGCAATTGTAATTCGGTTTTACTTATTCGCAAAGTTGTCGATTTTACAAACCAATTAAATTTGCTTCTTATGTAATAAGAGTTAATAAAAAGCAGCAGTTTTGTTTTGTTTTGTTAATTTAAGTAAAAAACGAGGGCCAATACGTCACATCAAAGTTTAAAGTCTAAAATTCTTGAGTAAGAACAAAAATTTACAAGAAGATATATTTTTATAAGTTTAAGAGAAATTAGCGTCCTTGGAGAACAAAGTTTTTATTCAACATTTTCGCCAAAATACAACCATTTGTTAAGAGATTATTTACATAAACAGTTCATTAACAAGATTTTACTTCAGACAAAAGATCTCCGCCAGTTTAATTCAGGCCATGGAGGACCACATCATTCCAAAGTTTTTTCGGGTGTGTTTGTAGTATTAAGTAACCAATAAACCCAGAACTTGATATAAAATTTGCAGGAATTTATTCCGTTGTAATGTAATTTATTGTTTTAATAATATAATTGAAATATTTTTTAATATTAAAACTCATGGCTTCTAGTGCATTATATGATCAGCACTTAAACATGAACACAAGTTTGTGCAAGTGAAATATTCGAACGCAGATATTCATTATTTGTGGTGGCATGTAATTTTTTATGACATAATACGCACGCAAAATTTACATAATCACAAGGAGACACTTTTATGCATTTAAATACAATTATTATAAAGTTTCCATTTAGATGCAAAAGCCACATTTGTTATTGTTTTCTTTTTTTATTAAAGGTCTTTAGGATTTGCATCAAATATACGTTTATATATACATACATACAAGTAATCTCTATTATGTACATAACCGAAATTAACCACGTGTTGTTTCTCAAATTAATTTATTTACAAATTGGCTTTGCTTACATTTAAAAAAAAATTTATTTCGTAATGCCATCTAAAATATTACTACTAAAATATATTAATGAGGTTTGGTTCAGGAAAACGGTTTAAACAAATTTTTTTATTAAACAAAAAGTGTCTTAGGAAAAGTTATTTTAATTATCCTAAAATGGGAGGTTATCAACTTTGCCTGTGTCGATAGCTTCCATCAAATGCATTTATGGCCACATATTATTTGTAAAATTTATACGTTACTTTAGTGTAAGAAAACTTGATTTAAAAACCATATTAAGTTTAATTTTCTGTAAAATAACAGTTCCGTGCCTATTTTTATTTCAGTAATTTCACTTTGGTATCTCATAAACCAGGCTTAAAAACTGACACATTCTGAACTCATATCTCTCACGAAATTACTCAGCTACAGAGAATGCTAAAGTTAAAAGAATGTTTACACATACATATGTACGAATATACATGTGAGAACTCGTTTCAAACTCATGTGTATACTTAGTATAAATATATAAATGTACACATAAATATAAGAATTGCACTGTGACAAAACTTATGGCAACTATGCAAATTATCAAAAATAGCCGGTGATTAAGCTGTCGGTGCACATAGTCACTTCTAAGTTTGAACAGTGCCACTGGTTGCTGTGAGGTCGTATGTGCCGCAGAACGCTTGTAACTCGCCACAAATACTCCCCAATCTGTTGACGAGAATACAAAAAGAATAGCGACAAAAAAAGTTTGAGCATTAAAAAGTGAACAATATCAGCAACATTCAATTATAATTATTTTCAACGCCCACGCTTCGAACGACTGCTTCTTATGAGGACGCTAAGGCGCAACTCAGCATGCGACTCATTGCATAGCACTTGTTACACGCTTACAAAGCTTGGTTAGCATTGCCTAAGTAACAACAAAATCTGCTGAGCATCGTAAAAAGCATTAATGAAAAGATTGAAAACGCCAAAAGCTGTCATAAATTATTGCTTTAGAGACGAAGGAGAAAGGAGAGATTCGTTGATTTCTATTTGATTAAAAGCAGTTTTGAATTTTTAATATGAGTGTGCCGCTTAAAAAACTGTGATGAGTAATGCTTACATTTTTTAACATTTTTTAAATTAATTAATTACATTACTCCTCATATGAGCGCAATCCAACTTCTCTTTTACAACGATGAATTCTCTAACGAGAGTATTCTTTGGATAAAGAGAATTGATTTATAATACAGGTAAAATTATATAACAAAGCAGCAATCACTAACTGCTAAATGATTATACAGTAGTATGTATTAATTGGATTTAAATTTATAGATTTCGGCAGTAACTTCTCAAAATTAATGTTGGAAAAAATGAAAAGTTCTTTATCTTGATGATCACATTTTGCTTTTCACTTACTTAATAATTGTTAAATATTGTTCTATGTAAGGCGGTAGGTCAGTTAATTTGAACAGATTCTTATCGCTTTTTTGATTACAATAAAGTTTCTTAGGACATATAAATATTTAAAAGGCATATAAATACATGCTCATGAGATTTCTCTGTGAATGTAATGGTTTTGACAAATATTTTTTGGCAATATGTCTGGACGTATACGTAACTCGCCATTTGCGCCGCATCAACACTAGCTTTCTTAGATAAATATCTGTGCTTTCAAAACCATCTTTCAATACTATTTTTTTCATATAAAATTCGTGATAATGGCGCTAACATATAAACACACAAACTATTTACAAAAACCAGGTTTTTTAACATCTGTTGGTATCAGATCTGCACTCTTTCTGGGTTTTTTTTCTCAATATCTCCATAACGGCTTGACCAAAGTTCGTGAAATTTCTGGAACCCTCAAAAATATCAAAATACGTATTTTCAGGCAAATTTCCAAAAATTTAAATAATTAATTTGCTGTTGGTGAACACACCTAACGTTTGAAGGATATCCAAAAAGAAAATTGGGATATCTTAGTTTGATTTTCTTGTGCTGCACTTAAAATTTTCAATTGAAATTTTGGTGTTGCCAACTCAGTCTTTTTCAAACCTCCGAAGGTATCTGTGCCATCAAAAAAGCTTCTCACAAAATACAACCTCCGTTCGGAGTCGGTACAAAACTGTAGTAGCTCCCTCCATTTATGGAACAACATTAAGACGTACACCTCTTATGGTAGGAGAAGCTTGGCCAAACAACAACCACACAAACAAGTTAAATATCGGCAGATCAGTTGCTCTTGTTTGTAGTTGGTTTGTTTAAGGAAGATGAAATAAACATAACAGCCAACTCGGCTAGCGTAGCACAATATGGAGCGTATTGGCTCTGCAACTCTGAGCTCCCGGGTTCAATGCCTGGGAGAAGTGGTTATGAAAAATAAATTTAATTAATTTAATAAAAAGAAGTCTGATGAGGCAATGCGTTGATTTCCGAAATAGTACTATAATTTCTACCATTAAAAAACTGTTGTTGTTTTTTCACAAAAAAGAATCTTCCATAAACTGGCCTTGAGCTCAATAAAAATTGTAAAAGTTTGAAAGCAATAGTTTCAAAAATATTTGTGCATATTAACACGAAGGTATGTATGTACGTACATATGTATTTAGTTAGTTGTCACAATGTAATTTTTTTCAAAATTTATAAGAAGTGTTTAATTATTCAAAATAATTGTTCAAATTAATTTAATCTTATTTTAATTGTTATTATGGCAATATTATGTTCCTCTTACAAATTGTCCCACTAATGACTTTCACTCTGTTTGAACTTTATCGATAGCGCTCGCGAAATTGATGTGCTCTTTGTCAGACAGAGAATTAGTAGGGTAGCGGTCGGTGTAAAAAAAAATTATTCAAGCCATTCGTGTACGCTCTTGTTTAATGCATGCTGCTTTAGTGTATAAAAGCACAAAATTCTTTGGCAAAATATACGAATATTCAGCTATAATTTAAACTGTCATAGGTTAGGTTAAAAATGAAGCATAGAAACGTTGTTATTCGTATATTTAAGAAACTTTTTATAATAGTTGTTCTTAGAATAAAAATATATACATACATATACATATAACTGATTGGTTAAGCAATAAAAATCTTTTAACAAAAAGAAAAAATAACTTTAGTAACATTTACGTAGCGTATTAAAGTATCTACCCATACCAAACATAAATTAAACCAGGTGCGATGCGACATCTACCGGTATGCTTTCCACAAAAAGTTTAATTTTTCGAATAACACAACCATAGCTATTGCTACAACAGAACGTAAAATTATGTGTATACGTTCTGTGTAAATAGACTTACGTCGTTTGGTACCGGTAGTATATGCACAATAATCTTTTGAATTTAGAAGATATACACAAATTTATATTTGAATATTTGTTTGTACAAATATGTGCCTATTTGGCACATATGTAAATAATTTCCTACAATTTGCTATAATATATATATGTAGGTATAATCTGCTGAGACATTCGAATATGCCTGGACTCATATTTCAATGTTTTCAGCTTTTGTATTGCATTAAGAAGAAGAAGAACAGAGTGAAAGGTATACAGACATATCCATATATACTATATATTTATTTGGAAGAGAATGCGACTGGAAACGGCTTTCGCAGCGCATGTATTTAAAATTCCAACACATTCGTAAACAGCTGATTGCTTTCCATATGCATAGAGGGGGCAAAGAATGTTCAGAGACGCGGTAGAAGTGGTTATCTGTGGCGGACGCATTCAAACCCTGTGTTAAATGCCGACACATGCGCAGTGTATATTTATTCTCTGTTGTTTTGTACATCTGCTGTCATTCATTCCCATAATTTCAAACAAACACCATCGCGTTGTGTATATTGTATGATGTCATCAAAATGTAGTAAATGTATGTATATATGTATGTCTTTGAGCTCGTTGGTACTTAAATATACGACTATACTTACATATATACATACGGAATGTACTTTTGTATGCAAATGCATGTTGTTACTGATGTTAAAAGAAGCAAAACTTATATTTATAAGCATAATAAAAATATATCTTTGACTGGAAGATCAAGAATCAATTCTTAAGTAAACATTCGAAAACCCGTGTAACCTTTTTATATGTATGTATGTACTTGTGCAACTTCAAAACGAGTGGCATATTTATTTAGAGAAATATTATTTACGTATATAAATTTCGAGGACACTTTGTATGAAAAGATGTTTGAAATGTGAGTGGCCGAACTTGCATTTAATGCACATTTTAACAAATGTATATATGTATGTATGTATGTATGTACATACATAGATACGACAATACAACCATCTCGTCGCTAACTGCGTCGTCATCAAACTTTAGGGAGTTGTGACCAAGAAACTTTAATCAACATATGTACAATTAGCTTTCACTAATCAATAATTATTTAGTACTATAGTATGTATGTACATACATAAAATTGCATTTTAAGGGCAAATGTACTCAGGCCATAAGCAAAGCGCAAATACATATATGTATATGTATATGTAAATAAAGGCAGTGCACTATAAGTACAATTGTTCCTTACTAACTGCATTGTTTTGCTCTTTTGTCAGTTGCTGGGGAGTTTGCTTTGTATGTGACCAAATAGTTGCCATCGCAACGATATTGTAAATAGAAAACCTGGCATGGTGGCCTTATTAAAATAGTACTAGTGGGCGGTAGTGTCGAAAATATTGGTTTGGTGGTTTACCGAGACATCTATACGGAACGACTGTGATGTGACGTTTAAGCAACGTTAACAAAAAAAAAAGCTGCACTTCTCCTGCTTATTTGTAAATAAACTTGTCGTTTTGCCTGCAGGTATCAGTTTGATTATGTATACGTCATGTCACACAATTACTTTGCTGCATACTCGTATAAGGTCGACAATATGGGTGAGGTCAGCCATGCCATTCTTTATAACAGTATTGTATTTGTATTGCCTATGGTACTATTTTGTATTGCCTTCCTTTAAGTACAATTCTAAATACATACATATTTATGTATGTATGTATCCTGAACCCTGAATTGGCAACCACTCCAAACAGTTGTCGGTAGAAGTTCTTACAGAATTCGGAATACAATTACGATACTCTTAAAGAATTCATTGAGGTTTCGACAATTTTAGATTTGCAGGGTATGGAGTTATCTATATACTCGTACATATGTACATACTTGCAACTGTACAAATGTGTGTATGTAATAAGCTCAATCAAATGTTTCGTTGTAATCCGCCGTAATATTACGCTTTTAATCATCTCCCTACCACGAGATACTACAGCTCCGCCTTTTTATTGCATTTGCATCGTGTTGAGTTTTGTTATGAATGGTAAATGTCAGGTTGTAGGTGTGTATATACATATGTATGCACGCATGTATTACACCGTGCAAAGAACAAGTTTGTTGGTATGATTCGTTTCCATTTACGTTTTTATCTCTGTTTTTTATTATTTTTGTATGAATGTGAATTAGTTATATGTGTGACGATGTTGCTATCTGACGTCTTCACAATATTCTGTCAAAATTTGACGAAAAATGGTCCACATTTCGATAAATACTGAACGAAAATATATGAAGCGACTCGGGTTTTCATATTCGGGTGTCCTAATGACCGAGTGATATGGCGGTTAACGGGTTGGAGCTGACAAACGCAATAGTCAACGGGTAGGGTCAATGAGTGGCCGCTAAAGGCAGACTGTATGTTTTGTGTGCTGTGTGTCGAAAGGCGCGTGGCGCATGGCGTGAAGAGTATGGCGTGCGACATGCAAAGTATTTCTTGGGCGCCAACATAATTCTTCGTTCAATACTACCACAGATACGAACACATTTCGGGTTTTTATGTCAAACCTAACGAAACATTGGCTTCGAAGGTATTCACTGCAAGTCCAAGACGACAGTTTAAGCGAACCACAGAGACGAACGGATTTCGGGTTAAAGGCAGCGCTTGCACCACTTACTAACTGTTCACTTCCCTAAGTCAATATATAGAAAATATACTATAAGGGTTTTTTCAAACTTCTAAAAAAGCAAAAATAAAGGATTAAAACAATAAAAATATACTTAACTCGGTTCGTATCGATTAATAAACCAATGTTTTAAATAGAAAAAAGTTTTTTAAGTGTAATTAATTGTGAAATTGAAAAAATAAATCAAGTAATCGCTTAATAAGTGTGTGTATCTTTATAAAATGTGATTTTTAATTAAATTTGAATAATATCTGATGTTAAAATTTAAAATTTTTCAAGGAAAAATCGGATTTTCGATTTTTTCTATCCGGGGTTATGTATCTGGCAAAGCGCTGTATGAACGGAAGGGCAAAGAGCAAGGGAAGCTAGGTAGATTGAAAAAGGAGGGTGCGAACTTAAGCGAAGAAAAAGCAACGGTGGCCTATTCTCGCAGGCAAAAGGCATGCAAGCACAAGGATATGGCGCCACAGACCTCCCAGAATAGCTATGAATTTGTACATGTATGCGTGCCCTCTTTCGAATATGTATACAAACTACATGCACGCATATGTATGGCTATGTGAAGGCATGCTTGTGGTGTATGTGTGTTTGTATTTGTATTCACGAGGTACTTATGTCAGCAGCCCGAACACACTGGAACTATAAAAACTGGTTGTTCCTCGGTCGCTTTTCTTCGCAATAAGGGCGAAGTTCCGTGAGGGCAGGACGAAGGGCAAATTGTGCACTATTGACAGTACATATATTAATCTTTTAAATTTTTGAACATATATACATACATATATAATAAAGATAATACTGTTTTATTAGGCATTTTCATATTATTTTATTAACAAATCGTGACCGATATCTAAATCTTTTACACTCGTATTTATTTTTTAATTTTTTCTTTCTAACTAACACATGGTTACATTTTTCTAGTTATGTATGTGAATACTTTTGCTGATTCATTACTTCCTCACACCAACGTACATTTGAAGTAGTTCTTGTTTTAACTGGTGCTGTCACCGTAGGTGTCGTTGTTGCCGTCGTCGTCGTCGTTGGCACTACTGTTGCTACCGCTGAGGCGGATGGTTGGTAAAAAGCTACCGCGGTCCTTTTCGCAGTCCATGAGAAATTCATAATAATATTCTCTTGCCAGTGATAAAGCAAATAAAATTACATACTTACATACATACGTATTTCATATTGAGAATTATGTCAACTACAGCAACTGTAACTACGATTGATTTGGAAATTTATTTACTTTATTGGTGAAAAGTGTAGTTTTTTGTGAACAATCGATGTTAATTAATATAAAGGAGAACGTGGAGAATGGAACATACTTCCTTGTCACAACGGGCAATAAATTGTTTGATAGTTTCTCAGAAAAATTTCATATTAGATAATATATACATATACATACATATGTACACACAATGCACACACAAAAGTGAATATATTTCGAGCTTAAGCTTGAAGAAAAATTAATTCAACAATATTAAATTCAATACCGGGGTATACGTAAATATACGAGTATATGTACATACTATATAAATAATAAAAATCGATATGTGCAGACTCATTGAATATTTCAGTTTGTGTGGCCTTCGATAACACTCCTTTCGCACTGAAGGCACTTATAAAGAAAATTATTTAGTTTTAAAATCGGAATAAGTATTTTATTTACGAGTAGGCTAAAATTTAACAACCCATACTTATAACAATTATCTCACGTACATGTGCATGGGGGGTTTTGGAGTTGGACCCACCGCCTCCCTCCCCCCCTGGGCAAAGTAACGTATATGTAAAGAAGTGAATGGTATTCATCAAATTTTATTCGTATATGAAATTTCAATCCAAAAACCCCTATTCCCCCGTGGGCTGAGTCCTGCACACGGTTCTGTATAATTGTATTGTATCTATTTTCATGTAAATATGTCAGTGTGAGACTTTAATTCAACCGTTTCCCTTCCGGTATTACCGTTAAGAAGTTCGTCGTATATGTACATATGTACATACATACTAGTTATATGTACGGGTACATGCTTGTATGTATGTATAAACATTTTCATGTAAATATTTGTACATATGTATGTATGCATGTATGTGTAACACAATCAATATCCGTCTAAATCGACTTAGACAAGTAATTTCACTTTATTTTTGTATCGATAGGTTAATAGAGAGAATGAACATACCTGTGTTTAATTAAATGACAGCGGTTCATTTTGATCATTTCTGATAAATTTCCATTTTCGTTACTTTAAACTTTTTTCAATAAAATTAAAGTTCGCTCTATAATAAAACCCATATAAATTTACTTCTCGAGAGCTTCAGAACATTTTCGAGTAGGTAGTTTTGTTAGCTAATCTTGCAAATTTTTTGTGTCCAGGTTGTTGCGGTGAAATAAATTGCGGCATATAAATCCCAGACGTCAGTGGTAGGTTTTTTGCGACTTGAAATTTGCAGATTATTTTAATAAAATTTTATGGGATAAACAACTACATACTCGAAAATTGTGTAAGGCTTCTGTGGCGAAAGTGTATTAAATTTGAAAATTTGGTTTTTCTTAGAGACCGAACTGTCTTGCAATTGAAACAAAAATAATTAAAGTAAATAATTGGGAAATGTATATTTATGTTTGTATATAAATTTTATAACTAGTTAGTTATCCACTTAAGCTGAGTAACATCATAAAATAGGAAGAACATGAAATTCCGCAATAAAGTCTGTAAAATCTTAAATTAGCTCAGGTGAAAGGGACAATCAGCTTATTCACCACATTACTTTTATCTACCGACATATTAGTCTGCTTATACTCTTGTTTTTCTTTTATTATTTTTTTTCAATATATGTACATATGTATCTATACATATATTTATGTATGTATGTATGTTGGTATGTATATATTTATGTGGTTAGGTTTGAGTTGCTAGGTTGTGGGGGTTCCTACGAACAGCTGGTTAGATGCTCAAATACTGAGGAAGGAAATAATAAAAAGTGTGATTGCTGAGGATTGGAATGTGCGAAAGTGTAGGGCAGACTGGAATTTTGTTAAACTTTGGAAGCAGTATTGGAACGTGAACAAGGCAAAAAACATCACAGGACATCGCATTTACGAATAAATTCTTTGTGCACTCAATGATTTTTTGCTGTCAACTATCAAAAAAATTTCACTAGAAAATTAATGTTATTAAAGTGGAAAATTATTCAAATAATAGTGTAAATATAAACGAAAAGCAATTCACCTTCTCAATTAACCAAATAAAAAGCTAATATGTTAAAGTGGCTTAAAAAATATATATAAAAAAAATTGAATTAATTAAAATTATAAAACAATAAGATGTTTTATCATCGCTTAAAAGTGTAACATGCTATTAATAAGAATCAGTTTTCGTAACAGCAGTAGCAACAACAGCAGCAATATCCAGCAAAGTGTTTCATCAATACATACATATGAATGTATATTATAAAAACGAGTGGAATTTTAGTTAATCGCAAATTGACACCGACTAAAAGATTTCCGTTTCCTCTCGCTTAAACAATGCCTTCGCCTAAATATATTAAATAAAAGTGAAATATTTAGTAAATGGATATAATAAATTAAATAAATTCACTCGCTTTTTCCTGTTATTAAATGCGTCCAATGCCAAATATAAAGTGTTTTCAATAATAAGGAGACACTTAGTATAAATATTGCTTTCCACATATATGTATGTACATAGTACATTCATATAAACACCCGCCCTGCATAATCACCATATAATAACCTACATAAACTAATTTAGAAGACGTCACGTGGCCTCAACAAGGAAAAGAGCAATCAAAAACTATTGTTTCTGCAATAATAAAAGGTACATACATAGTGTGCATATCTTTACATATTTCCATATTTGCTTATTATAAAAATCTTCATACATATGTTAGTATTTATAAAGGTTGCTAACCATTTTGGAACACATTCATACAAATACGCGACGCATAATTTGTCCTGCATTTATTTTCATTAATATTTCCATTTTAAACTGGAACTGGATGTGTCGTACAGGTTACAGAAGTAAAATGGAATTCGCGCTGTAAAAGTTTATGTTTATAAAATTGAAATTTTAACAGCTATCTCTCACTAAATAACAGACATTCTCTCGTTTGCAAATATGTACATACATATATCTTCCGAGAGAATGTGGTCGTTCTTCGTTAAGTTCTGCGAGTGCCGCGAATATAGCACAGCAAAGAAATTTGAAAAAAGAAAGAAAATTGTGATAAAAACAAAAATGATAGCTGTTCATCATGGTCACACCATTCCTAATACATACATACATAGTTAGGTAGTCTCTTCATGGAAAACATGCATTTTGTTCATAGCTTTATAATAATATTTATAAAAAATAAAATTAACTTTTGAATGTAATTGTTGCTAATTCACATATGACTGTGGTTTTAAGCATTAACATCAATTATTGTTGAATGGTTGAGACTCATTCACACCCTATAGTTTTCTGTTTTTTCATTTATGGCAAGAATGAAGAGTCAGTGAAAATACATAAGTACTCGTATTATTACAAAGTTCACCAGGCTAAATGTTTTTATTACTCATTAAAACACAACAACATATAACGAGGTTACGATGACGAATTCTGCCCACTACCAGAAAAAAAAATTTACGTGTATTTGCGTTTCGAAAGTTTAAATTTAAGTTTTGTTTAGTTCACATTTTATGCAAACTTTTAAGAGGTATTTTTGTCCGTTTAATCGAAAAATGCACAAAATAGCTGCATATTAGTAATGTCATTTCATTGTTCATAAAGCTTCGAAATTTTGATCTTATCTAAAATTAAATTATCAATAATGATACTCAAACGTACATTGTACATGTATTCTGAAAGAATTAGATATGCTTAAGATAACGAGCTTATATGAAAATTGCTTTAAAAGTGATTAAGCTAGCCGATGCAAAACGAAATAGAGAGTAAGATGTACCCTTTTCAGAATACTTGTAATATATAGATACCCTGGGGCGTATGAGTAACATTATAATTTTACTGGGGATCATTTTCTTCTACCGGATAACGATTTAACAAAGGAGCAGACCAACAATTTCCAACTTAATGAGCAATCAATCATTATTTTGAGACTTAAATGCATTTATTGCATATTAATTTCCTGTTATGACGTCGTACAGTAAGCTTTGAGAAATATGATTTACAAGATATTTTATACTGTGCTATTATTTTGAGACTGGTTGTAAAATTGCAAGTCGACTTTTCGTGCGTTGTTGTTGAACACGATTGAAATGCATAAAAGTTTATTCAACTCAAGCACTTACATAAATGGTGTTTTCTTTTTTCGAATATAAACGAGTAATGAATAAAAAAATAAGAACTTCGAACATTTTTGCCTTTCGTAAAACAAAAAAGAATGTTTAAAACTATTTGAAATCAATAAGTTTCGTTTTAAGTTTATTAAAAATTGTACATTTACCAGTTATAATTTATCATTTCTACTTTTAAAAGTGAAGGGAAGTAATTTGTTAATTTATTCGTGTTTTTAGAGTGCCAAGTAGCAACCTGGATTAGAGCGATTCATATCGAGCGTAAACTTTTTGAAAAAATGTTGGTTTAATAAATATGTTTACATTTTATGGTGCACGCAAAGTGTTTCTTTCAAATGTGGACTATTTTTGTTTCTGTTATGCTGTAGAGATATTTGATGAAATTTTGTCAAGGTTGAGTTGCTCGATGATTTAATTTTAAAAAATTCAAGCCGTTCTTCACTTTT
Source organism: Philophylla caesio (assembly GCA_963971545.1). Classification (NCBI taxonomy): domain Eukaryota; kingdom Metazoa; phylum Arthropoda; class Insecta; order Diptera; family Tephritidae; genus Philophylla; species Philophylla caesio. The sequence goes on from OZ020607.1 coordinate 124,201,590, forward strand.
TCGGCCATCGTTTTATCAACCACCTAAGCACCTTCAGGGGCGAATCTTTATTTTTACTAATGATAGAAACAAATAAATACAATCAAGGGGAAAACAATAATATATATGATCTTCACGAAATTACCTAAGCAATCGAAAGGCTTAGTAAAAAACACGACTAATGAAAAATTAACTTCTTGTCGCTTAAACTTAACTCAACTTTTAATAAATTGTTCGATACCGAATAATGTATATGCTCTTTTACAAACACGCATTCCTTAACTGTGCGAACACACAACACAACTTTTCAATTATTGCAGATTCTTGAAAAAATTTGTATCTGCATATTTTTGTTATTTATTGAGCTGAATTTTCTAATTGCAGATTTGTAAAAGCGGAGGGCGCTTGTTAAAAATGGCGCCTCGGATATAGCTGTAATACAAAGCTAACCCGCGACATCCATGTGCCTCATGTAAGAATTTCTGCTATGCATTTCTGTTTTTAAACTAATTAATGTTTTTTTATGTTTTATGTATCGGGAAATCATAAAAACTCTTACAGGCCTTGGAAATCTGAGGCTCTCATCGCTGGCCGTATAGACAATGACAGAAGATTCCGACTCGATATCTGAGGAAGAACGTAGCTTGTTCCGTCCCTTTACCCGCGAATCGCTGATTCAAATTGAAAATCGCATTGCCATTGAACATGAAAAACAAAAGGAGTTTGAAAGAAAGAGAGCCGAGGGCGAGGTGGTAAATACTTTATTTTCGTTTTGAGTTGTACAAGTAAACTTTATTTATAAACTACGAATACATATGTATGCTCCTCCAAATGCCTAAAATCTTTGTTTTGTATGTCTGAATTTTATATACTTATATACATATATAGCCCTCGTTTATACTAGATTTTTCGTTATAAAAAGGAGACTTGAAATCATGTATCGAATAGCAGTTAGAGTGCCAATTTTCCATATCAACTTTGGTTTCATTGTACATTTGTGTGGTTTATGTTTAATTATTTTTCCTCTTTTGTATTTCGATTCTCCAAAACCCACATCACGTTCCCTACTCATAGTGTAGCGTGCCTTTACATATGTTGGGAAATCTGATGATTTGCTTTACTTATTTCAAATACAAATAACCTTAGTACCTAATGCAAGAGGTATATAAGTATGTAGACGATAAATGTACATATACATACTTGTAAACAAATACGTACATATGTATGTGTTTCGAAGAAATTAAAAAAAGTTGTAGAAAAGTCAGAAGTATTTATTCATTGTGTTTGAACACCATATGTTTTATGTTTTATGACTTAATCGAACTAGGCTCAATATGAATTTTCCTTCATACATACATACATTTCTGATGCTTCCAAGAATTAAAAAAAAATTATTTAGATAGGTTTCATCTATGCATATGTAACTATTATGTGTTTACTATTTTTATGTCAGTGTTCACTAAAATAGTTTTGTTTAAAACTAATAACTTACTAAAACTAGTAGTACAATAATAGTTGACAATGACATACATATCTTCTAATCGAATGTTATCCAATTACCTCTCCCTCTTACTAATTTAGGTTTGTTTCTAACAAACAAAAGTCAGATTACATTATTCTCAACACCAGCTGTCACATTAATTTTATTATTATGTATTCGTGTATAAACTTTAATATAACTTGGGGTTTTATTACTTGTACATATTATGACTATTCCTAATATTCAATCTATAAATGGCTACATTCATACATATATGTATACATAGTTACATACGTACATATATGTATATGTGTTTTGAAAGTTCATTAAATTTTTTGTATCATTCGCTCTATATAAATAAACTTCTTTCTGTTCTCATCAAATGTAATACTTGTTATATGTTTTCCTAATTCTATAAATATTCGGCATATGTTCAACAGATATGCATACTAAACATACACCATGTGATGTTACGGACCTTAAACCATTTTTGTCCAGGCAGAATAACATTCGTTTCTATGAAACACATGTCATGTATTTTTTCTGGTATCTGCTTTGTAACACTATAATTTTCAGTTAAATATATTTACACTGAAAAAAGTTCAATAAAAAGTCCAATTCTCCCATACCTTACACAGTACAACATTTTTCAGTTCATTGATTGCCAACTCAATTCTGAGAACTGTATGTGAAATTAGACCCAAAAAGAATAATTTCTGCATCATTCGTTTTGTCTTCTTACTTGCCAAAATATTTTTAATATCGATTTGAAGTTAGTACTATCGTATAGGGGAATTTATCACTTTTTAGGCCCTGTTGTTTGACATAGCACGACAGCCACTAGCCCAATTGCGAATAAAAGCGAAACGCGTGCATCGATTTTCATGTTTTTTGTCTCATTTTGCTCATAGGTTATGTGACTTTGCGAAAAAGAAACTTATTTCCGTTTTGTATTTTTTATGAATTTAAAAATTGTTTTCTTCATGCGCTTATTTTTAACTTGAAAATTGTTGCTTGTATAGAAAAACCATATATGAACAGATTAAGGGAATTGTAATTCTAAATTTTTTAAAATTTATTTCAACTAAATCGGGCTAGTGGCTGTCGAGCTATGTCAAACAACAGGGCCTGAAACGTGATAAATTCCCCTATACGATAGTACTAACTTCAAATCGATATTAAAAATATTTTGGCAGGTAAGAAGACAAAACGAAGGATGCAGAAATTATTCTTTTTGGGTCTAATTTCACATACAGTTCTCAGAATGGAGTTGGCAAATCATGTGTTGTACTGTGTTATTAAATCTAGTTACTAGATTTTCTTTTACAACATTCAATACAAACAAGAACTGATAACGATTTTACATTACATTTTTCTTTATATGGACGGCTTGCTCCTTCAATTTCGGTGTACGTATAATGACGAACCCTAACCTAATTTTTTACTGAAGGGCGAATGATGTGTGTTGAAGAAAATACAAATGCTTTGATTCGCGCTACGCTACGTATGACCTACGCTCACATGTCTGTGATTTTTTTAGTATGCAGTATTTTTAAAGCCCAATAAAAAAGATAGTACAAAATTGCGAAAATAAATATCTAGATATGATCTCCTCAGTGCACCGTTCGATTTTAAAAAATGTTAAATTTAAAGATTAAAACCATAAACGACAATACAGAAATGGTCAAGACGACATTTTTTGTATGTGTTTAGTATGCATTTGGACATTCATCTCTGTCTAACTATATGTTTTAGCTGTTGGCTTTACTGTGAAATTGTCATAATTTATACTGGGTTTATTAATGTAAAATGCTTATTATACTTTGTATTTAATGCAACAATATTCCTGTCTTACATGTATCATAGGAACAAGCTGCACATTTTATTTTCCCTCATTTTGAATAGGTTTTTATTTATTCGTATAATACTCAACATAATACTTATACATACATACATGCAACGACTAGATATTCAACTGATAAACGTGTATAGATTACAGCACTTAGAGACAAACATCTAATTATGTATGTGTAAACATATATCTACTTAAACATTAAGAACTATAAACCATACACCATGAAAATGTCAATACTTAACATCACAATTGCATTTGTCGATTTGACTTAAACCATTGTAAGCAGTTGTTTCACCGGTCATTTTTTAAACTTAGCGTTGATCACTTTAAAAAAATATGTAATCAATCACCAATACAACGAATTTATAGTAATAGCTATTTGAAATTTTAAACTTTGAAAATATGCTGGTGAAAGTTATACATATAATTTTGTTTCTTATTTCTCTCTTTTCTCTATCTTTTTCTTCCTGAAATAATAACCAAACAAACAATCTTTTCCTATTTTTATGTACACTTTCTTTTTCGTGGGTCTATATGTATCTAATAAAAAACGCTACGTAAACACGTCTACGTCATCGTACAATGTTGAAACTTCATCGCTTCCATGTTTTAAAATTTTAAATTTCAAAAAAAAAAAATGTCGCAAAAATCTTCATTCAGCCGCAATATGGTCGCAAGAAAAAACAAAAAGAAGTAAGACTTTCCAGAAATAACGTACCTATCACTTTATTCAGCAGCTTCTTTCGTCTACTCTACTATACATACCTCTACGCACTATTTATTTTATTCAAAAAAGATTTAATTCAATTTTTTTTTCGACAATCTTAAAATTAAATACAGCTTTGAAGTAGGCTTGTTAATTGGTCAAACCTCTCAAACCGATTTCAACTCTATACTTATTATGTATTAACACGGTTTTACCATCAGTTATCAAGGGACCTCTATAACAGACTTAAACAAACAAGTATAAACACTAACATTTACATGCATGGCTATTATGACTTTGTTTTTTCTTTTATCCTAAATGCATTCATTTTAATTTATGTACTGCGCTTAGTGCATGGGGCTACGAGATTTTAGCAACTCGCTTTCTACTCCATTTTGTCATATTTCGTTAAGACCTAATTCTTTAACTGATATGAAAAGCTCAAAACACAAATAAACTCTTCTGTATATGCAAGCGACGGCTTATTTAGTTATACGAAAATATTTCTTTTCATGTCGTGCAATTTGGTGTGTTTGGCCCAATAATTTAAAATTGTGTACCATTTTTAAGCGCCAAGTCCTTTAAAAAAATTGTTTATTGATATTCGTTCTAACTACATTAAATGTAAATATATCAATGAATAAAGCAATCCGCAATTTGCAACAAGAATTCCAAAAAAATAAGACATCAACTTTGTCAAACTATTCGTACAAGGACTACATTTACGACGTTGATAGCATAATTAATAGATGTTTATAATAGATTTGTTTATGGTTTAAACACGTAAATCTCATCTTAAATGTGACTTCATATTGGGTTAGAATTTGAAGTATAAATAGCTGCACTATAATTAAGACATTTTTCATTAATCCACGTACGTTATTTTAATAGATGTAATTTTAATTTTTTTGCATTTTTAGTGAAATGCGTGGTTATTCTTTTAAATCTTTATGCTAAGAAGGTTTAATTTTTTATTTTTTGCTTATACATATACATAGTTACCTACATATTTCTGAGTATACATCAGGGGCGTAGCAAAGGGGGTGCGTGAAGATAAGGTGTTCAAAGCCTTCCAAAACTCTCGGATAAACAGTACTTGCGGATTTCATGAGCTAGTTACTGAAAGAATTTCATGGAATTTTATATGTAAAATATATTTGACAGTCGTTCTTAAAATGATTTAAACATATCTAAAAAAATACTAGCTTAGCTCGATTATATTTTGACCAGTTATACGAGTATGATTTATAAAAATTATTCTGAATAAAAGAAAAATGTGAGTTTAAAAATGCAAAATGCGGTCATTAAAGCACTGGAAAGTTCAGAGCAGTGAAGAAAATGCTTTACTTCGTCAACATCCTTTTAATTATTGAAAACTTTGTAATTTAAATCGAATGTATTTTAAATTCAATTATGGTCAGCTATGGTATTTTATTTGCCACATCACCATTAAATGAGCTGGGTAAGTCCTTTAGATTCAGAACTTTTAATTTATGTATCTTTATTATTCGCGATCGTCAACAAAGGAATTACTTTAGTAAATAGCAAAAACAAAAATAAGTTTTTATATTTGTAGTATTAAATTTTGAAGTATTAGATATACATGAAATCCTCTAAGTCGTTTAGGTTGAGAACTTTCAATTTATCGCATTCAAGTATGAGAGCCCCCAATTTCGAGCTACGCTCCTTATGTACATACAAGACACTCGAACTCTAATAGAAATTAATTGTACTGTTTGAAGGGTAAAACTGCATATCAGCTTTTAAACACATGAATGTATAACTTTGTCTATACTATAAATGTGTAAAAAAATAATATTTTTATTTAGGGTAACTAAAAGGCAATTTTTATAATGTGATATATGTATGTATATATGAATAGAATAGACTATTATTTTTAGTTATCATGTTTTTTCCAATTGATAAATTATCCGAAGCCGAAGTTTGAAGGTAAAATTTCTGCACTGCCTAAAATAGGCATACATAATTTTAAATAGTTAGATGATAGGAAAGAAAAAATGAGGCAGGACTTTTCTTTTGACCATACTACGCAGATGTCTGATGATTTAGTGTTGGAAAGCACATTTGCCCTCAGTACTTTGACAAATCCATGCATGTATGTATATTAATGTATGCAGATGGAATGATAAAAGTTATAATCCAAAATATATACATGCATATGTATTTATGCATGTATAGATATGTATGTATTTCCAGATACAAAATATTTATATGCATACATACATATGTGTGAATATCTATATGAATATATTCAAATATGTATGTTCGAGTACATCTGAGCTGGGTAATGTAGCATTCTCCAACAAATTTGATATACACGATTTTCGTTTCTTTCGTATGAGGATCTAAAAATCTCACTAAGGTAACATTTTTAGAAATGACGTCGGTTACAGGTAACTTTCAATTGTCACCCGAATTAAGTGAGTCATTAGTTATTTGTAGTCTTTTGATTTCATACTATGTTGTATTTTTAGAGTTTCACTTTGCATTCAATGGAATAACACATGATTAGTGTAACCATGATTATATAGATTTTATTTTCTTAAAATTTACACACAAAAATAGCACATTTATATAAATACAAATACAATTCAATAACAAAACGCGGCGAACAGCCTGAACACAAGCTTTTACCATACAGGAAGTAAATCTAATTATTTACGTATATGTAGAGTTTACAGTAAGCTCATATTATATGCATTCAATACCATTGTTTAATGGTGTTAATATTTATCAGCGAAAATTATAAAAAATCGACTAATGATTTTTCAATATGTCACTACATTCCAAAAACAGAGAATCGTAATTAACATCCATATCTTTAAAAAAGAAATCTAGAAGATAAATAGAGAAACTGTCGAAAATGTCTACAAAAATCGTTGTACCTTCTTACCTTTTGATATCACCCACAAATTGATATTTAGCTTGTCACAATCTAAATTTCATAATTGGTTTTGCTTCCAAATTGCTTACATTGACAATCCTTACATAAATAAAACGAAAATACTTTATACTTTCTAGTAATTCTCCAAATGTCTTCTAATGTAAAGCGAGAAGAATTAGAAAACTGTTCACAAAAAGTGTGTTTTTTTGGTATCCAGTATTAACATATAGCTCCGATATTCTCAGATATACATAAGCTAGATCTGTATGTGTTATAAGGCATATTAAAAATAAATGATATATGCACTTTTTTAACTTTTTCTATTCAATGTGACAACAAATTGTTATAAGACAAGCTTTGTTATTTTATCTGTTTTAAGTACATTTAACAGATTTTTTTTAAATGTAATTCATTATTACTTAACTTTCTACTTATATACGACTTTATATATTATCAGTGTAACTAACAATACTCGTATATATGTAAACATTTACTAATAGTTAAGCCGTTCCATTCGCAATTTCGTTTATATCTTATTAACTTTACACTTCTGTCACGCCTCTTTTAGTAATAGCAATATATTACATAAATAAGTTTCACATTTTATATAAATCCGTTTGAGAAATTACAATTCGATTCTTGTGTCGAAACCATATTTTGAACAAGAATTCAAAAACCTCAGTTCTGATAATAAAATGCAAATCATGAACTTCTACACAACATTAGGTGTTAAAACTATTAATTCGATTAAAAGCTTAGTATTATTCTTAATAACATACTTTTTTCAGTTTTATTTGAATTTAATAAAATTTTTGTTATACAGCAGTCTAAACGCTAGAATAACCCTATGAGCCTTTACTAACCTACATATCTATTTGTGCCATTCTAAATAATCTTCATATCAACTACCACACACATACATACTACATGTAATGGATCATGATCGCCTGAAAACATTCAGATCCGATATGACGACGAGGATGAGGATGAAGGTCCACAACCGGATCCTACACTTGAGCAGGGCGTACCAATACCTGTTCGATTGCAGGGCAGCTTCCCACCGGAACTGGCCTCCACTCCTCTCGAGGATATTGATCCGTACTACAACAATGTACTGGTAAGTTAATTAACTATTATACAAAAGTGTAATTTTTAAAAATTTCTGTTCATATTTTTGCAGACCTTTGTAGTTGTAAGTAAGGGAAAAGATATTTTTCGCTTTTCTGCATCGAAAGCAATGTGGTTGCTCGACCCGTTCAATCCTATACGTCGCGTAGCCATTTACATTTTAGTACATCCGCTATTTTCGTTATTTATAATCACTACTATTCTGGTTAACTGCATTTTGATGATCATGCCGACGACGCCAACAGTCGAGTCCACTGAGTAAGTATAACCTTCCAATAATATCCGATCATGGCGGTTTATTAACAGTACTCTTGCCTCAATTGCCGGGATGTGCATATATATATTTATTTTTCTGTTAGGCATCCTTTGGTATTAATATCTTCGCTATTGCAATTATTCCAAAATCAGAAACTTTAATCTGTAGTTCGCATCGCAAAGAAATTCGATTCGAAAGCCTTTCGCTTTCATTTCGAACAATATACTATCGAATCGAACTACAGAGTAAAAATACATAACACGTTTTAATAAATATATACACTTTCATACTTACAATAAACATGTATGTATGTAATTATGTATTTTAAAATGAATTCAAAGTGTATTCATATATGTAAAGGTAAATTTAAATGTATAGATGCTTAAATAAATGTAAAACAAAGAAACTAAAACTTTTTTGTATATATGTATGTATACATACATTAGAGTAGCATTGACTACTTTTTATTAGCAAAAGACTGTCCTTGTAGTTGAATCGTATGCTTTGTCAAATAAGGCTTCATATTTTTAAATAGATTTGAACATAAACTTTGTTACTTGCTTACATCCACAAATACCGAATCTTCTTATTGTGATGGTTTTAAGCGCGATTGTTGAAAGAACTTACTATTAAAAAAATTTAAGTTTGGAGAAAACTGGCAATATATTTTTATTAACACTAAATAAATTGTAAACTAGTGCTCCTCGCAATATCTTGACTTGAAATATTAATATAACGAAAAATTATGATGGTTTCCATCTGCTAAATTAAAAGATTCCACAGAAAGACGCTCTTTCAGCAATCGAGCGACAAGTATTATGAAGAAATATTTTTTGTTATTAATATTAATATTTTAACATGTTTGTATTTGAAAACTAACTAAACTTCTTAGACATTTTTATAAAAAATCTATTTACTTAAAGTAATGTGAGAAAATATATTATCAAACAAAGTAAACCTATAAGTATGTAGTAATAATTATTTCCCCAAAAATACTTAGAATTTTTTATTTAGTAGAATATATTATAATATACTGTAAATGGTAATGTAGACATCATCAAATAATATCACTTCAATTTATTTAAGTAATTACACAATTGATATCAGTTATTTTTTTTCTTGCATATGTTTAAGATCCATATTTATAAAGATATAAATTCTAGTTATAATATAGTTAAATACAAAAGTTAGTCATTGTTTGTAATATTCGTACTAAAAATATGTAAAGTAATATATTTAATTTTTAATGGAAATGCTTACTTTTTTTATGGGTGATAGGTGACTATCGCTCTTTGTACGGTTCAAGGATATACAAATTCACTTTATAAAGTTCCACATTGTAATCAGATAATATTGTAAACCATATACTTATCAAGGCGAACCCTATGGGGGCTAACGTTCTCCTGATTAGCGGTTTTTTGGGAAAACTAATTCAACATCTTGTTAAGTAAAACAATTCCTTGTTTTAGAAAAATCAATAGTTTTCTATTTTTTTATCATTCATAATCAGGCAGATATTACATAAAATATTTGGATTCGTAAGAAATCTCTTTGTTGATCGACAAAGGCGGAAATCTAATGAACTGACTAGCCTTGCTTCTTAGCATTGAGATAACGAACATAATACTCAAAATGTCTTAAAAGAGTTGTTTGTATTTATTGTATATATAATGCTTTTAATAACTCGTTGGTTTCAAATGGATACTGTCAAGAGTGATTAGCCGGTCATTCTATTCTGCTTAACCTTAAAATGTTTTTTTTAATACGGCAAATTCGCGTTTTCCAATATTTATATGCGTTGCGGAAATGTGTTTGATTGTTGATTTTATTCTTTATTTTTATTTATATATGTATGTAACAAGTAAGTACATATGTACATCTAACAAATTTGTTAGCGGAGGATCCAAATATATGTATGTATGTATAGAATTTAATTTTATAACCTTGTACGTGGGAATGATATACATACATACATACCTTCATATCTACATACATACAATCTACATTGTGGTGGTAAAACTTTTAGAAAAAGTGATAACAATAATGTAAGAGATTTAAAAAAGTTGTTACGATGAGTTTATGAAAACTTGCAGGCGAATATCGCTTGTTAATGAAATTTTATATATAACATACTAATTATTCGACGAATTTGTTAGTAGTAATTTGTGCATAAATACACATACATCAATATACTTATGTACATATAAACACATATCCATATACATTTGTAAATTTTACCATAGTGAATAGCGATATCAATATTGTAGAAATAAGAATATAATAAATAAATGTGTACATTACTAAAAAATTAAATGGTTTTAAGAGTTTATGTAGAAAAATGCGTATATATTTATGTATGTATGTAATCATTTATATTGGTAGAAATAGAATTCGCGATTAATTTTGTTGAAAATTAATTTAGCGACGGAAATAGTAACGTCATTTTTTTAGCTGATGTCAATATTGTCATCGTAGATTTGGTAAATGAATGAGAACCCTAGCAGCGGAGGAAAACCAAATGGACCAAGTGCACTTTCACTTTTGAGTACACTAATACTCTACGCTTTTCTACCTTAACATATCGAGAAAGGATAATTTTTTAATATTAATAATGGCCAAAGATTGACACATCCCCTTCCTTATATTACATATGTAACATGCATGTATGGACCTTGAACAACCTGAATATTTAACCCGCAAGGCCAAAGGATCCAGTGTCAAGAGGAAAGGAAATATAGACCAAATTAATAATAATATACATATTCATATATTTATAAGTATATACGTATTTACATAACTAGTCACTCGAATGTGGTGAAGATAAGTCTTATTGAAATATTATTGTAATTCATAAAACGGAAATAACAAACGCAACATAAATACATATTCAAAAATGAGCCGGCCAATACATACATATGTATGGCACAACATGTGGAGAATAATATTTTGATGTCAAGTGTATAGGACTTTGGGTCTAATAGCTGTTACACAATTGCGCAACGGCAGCAATGCAACCAAACGCAAAATCGGAAACATATGTATAACCATTTATCATATATCGATTTAGATGCGGTATTATTTACTAAAACATACATATGTATGTAATGCATATGTAAAGCGCCTAGTCAGGAAAAACGCGAATAAGTAATTTTATCACAATTCAAATAGATTTCGTTAATATTCAGTTTTATGCACATATGTATATTGTGAGCAAATCATTAACACTGATAAAATTACTTAATGCTAGGGAATATTTTATTAATTCGACATTGCTTTAAGAAGCAAAAAAAAATTAAAAATATGAACTACATTTTTAGTAAATACATACTTAGCTTATAAGTAATTATACGTACATATGTATGTATGTGTGTAAATAATTTTAAGTCAATGTTTATAAAAAACAGAAGTGAAAAAGTTCAACGCTAAGCTACAGAAACATTTAAAAATTCGTTTTTAGGGTGATATTCACCGGAATCTACACATTTGAATCAGCTGTTAAAGTGATGGCACGTGGTTTCATTTTATGCCCGTTTACGTATCTTAGAGATGCATGGAATTGGCTGGACTTCGTAGTAATAGCTTTAGCGTGAGTTTATAATAAATAATATTTTAATAATTTTCAGTTTCATTTCATAGTGTCGTTTTTGGTACAATTTAAACAAATTTTCATTTCAAAAATCGATACACTTACACATAGGCATTTTTGCATTGCTCTAGTCTCAAACTTTCTGTAATTGGAAATGAACACATTTACTATGAAGTCTTTTCTTTAATTTAAACACATACTCAATTATTAATTATAATATGAGACCATATAATAACAAACATTATACTCGTATGTTTCTTAATTAAATAGTTCAGTGTAATTGAAAACGTTGGATCAAAAAACGTAGAACCAATATTTTTGTTCATATATTTCCACATTTAATTAAAATTCCTATCAACTTAAAATATTAATTTCCCTTCTACTTTCAATTTTAGATCATTATTGATAAAACTATCTATACTTATATTATTAAAACAAATAACCATAACATCTATTCGAATATATTCATATAATTACAAAGTCGTTTATCACAATCAATGTACAAACATATCTTATAAAATCGTTATAAAATAGTAGAACTTGAAAATTAATATTCATTCAAGGGAGACGAATTTTTATTTACACATGCATCAGTCTTAACAACTTGATTTTGACTAAAAACTTTCAACTTGATCTCCCAAAAATTTGCAACGCAAATAAGAACTCGATAATCCTATTTATTTCAGTTAACAATTTTATTTAGCTTTGTTTGCTTAATCGTAGCAATTACATGCGTACATAAGTACATTTAATTAGCACATAAAGAAGCGCTCAGCGTCTTCAGACCTCCTCTTTTATTTTTCTAAGTGACATCCTTCACTAAATACAACACTTCACAAATATTAAATGCAGATAGAGTGTATTAATAACCAAGTAACTAACCTAACATTTTTATTTCATTCTCAATGATCTTCTGTAGTTATGTGACTATGGGTATTGATTTAGGTAACCTCGCAGCTTTGAGAACGTTTAGGGTACTGCGAGCACTTAAAACCGTAGCCATTGTGCCAGGTAAATAAACGTACATACTAAATTTAAATAGGCTCAAATTTTTTTTGGTATGTCTTATATGATTGCATAAATACATCATCTAATAAATTTATATTCTGTTACTTGCAGGTTTGAAGACTATTGTCGGTGCTGTCATAGAATCAGTAAAAAATCTACGTGATGTGATAATTTTAACAATGTTCTCGCTGTCAGTTTTCGCGCTGATGGGACTACAAATTTACATGGGTGTTCTTACACAAAAGTGCATTAAAAAATTTCCCTTAGATGGTTCCTGGGGAAATCTGACCGACGAAAACTGGGACTATCACAACCGTAACAGTTCGAATTGGTATTCAGAGGATGATGGGTATTCCTTTCCGCTCTGCGGGAATATATCGGGTGCTGGGTGAGTTACTAAATTCGTAAATATTTTTTGATTTGATAAAAAATAATCACCCAAATATATACATACATATCTACAATGTATGTAATTATATGTACAATACATATACGAAAATAGATTTAAATGTATAAATATTATGATGGGATATATGTTCTGGTTTTGTTAACATTGGTATCTATTTTAATATAGGCAATGTAGCGATGAGTACGTTTGTCTACAGGGATTTGGACCTAATCCAAACTATGGTTACACCAGTTTCGATTCATTCGGTTGGGCTTTCCTCTCGGCGTTCCGTCTAATGACACAGGACTTTTGGGAAGATTTGTACCAGCTCGTTCTTAGAGCGGCTGGTCCCTGGCACATGCTGTTCTTTATAGTCATCATCTTCCTAGGTTCATTCTATCTTGTGAATTTGATTTTGGCCATTGTTGCCATGTCTTATGACGAATTACAAAAGAAGGCCGAAGAAGAAGAGGCTGCCGAAGAGGAGGCGATTCGCGTAAGTAGTACAATGCATGCGAGTAAATTTTTTCAATTTTAATTTGGCACCGAGCAGCCAGGCTCGAGCAGGCCAATTAGAGTGGAAATATTTACTCAACCTGATAAGTGTCGAGTCGTTTCTTTTGCCTTTCTTATAAAAACCATGTTTAAATGTATGTGTAAATGTTTAAATTTCATTTAGTGTTTATATTTTGTATATATCATCGAATAATTTAGAAATACGAACTTGTAATAAAATATGTAAATGTAGACAGATACATACATACACAGGATTTGCAGCGTATCCAATATTGAATTCCAGAATTTCACACTACACGTCGTGACGGTGATACTAACAGACTTTATCAATTACAACAATTGAAGTATTTCTTGGTTTGTTATGTTTCTAGCTATTTTTACTTTCTTATAGTAATAATATGTGTGCATGCATTTCGAGTACTGAAATTGTATATTCCAACGACAAATGCCAAGACAAAAAATGGAAAGAGTAGTGATTTCTGACACACTCTGACCGAGGAAGTACGCGCAGCTCTTTGTCTGGTTACACGCTTCGCCAAATGGAACATTTTTTAACGCTTTACTGGCTTTGATTTTTATTTGCGTAGAACGCATTTTGAAGAGTTCCAATGCACGTTAGTTTTAAATACCACACTTTCAATTAATATATTCTTGTAGGAAGCGGAAGAAGCTGCGGCTGCAAAAGCTGCCAAACTGGAAGAAAGAGCAAATGCCGCAGCCCAGGCAGCAGCCGATGCAGCTGAAGCGGCCGAAGCAGCCCTACATCCGGAATTGGCTAAGAGTCCAACCTATTCGTGCATTAGCTATGAGCTTTTTGTCGGCGCCGAAAAAGGAAACGATGACAACAATAAGGAGAAAATGTCGATACGCAGCGTTGAAGTTGTATCGGAGTCGGTGAGCGTTATTCAAAGACAACCAGCACCTACCACAGCACCCGCCACTAAAGTTAGAAAAGTGAGCACGGTAAGTATTATACTGCATTTGGCTGATTGCTTTCAATTTAATTTTATTTTTTTCTGCTTGCAACCTTCTGACGTTTAAGTATTTGATTTTATTTTCATTTTTACATTTGATTTATTCACTTTATTTAAACACTAATCTTTTTAAGTTAAATGCGTATGTAACATACAAATGTATGTATATACACTTAAGTAAAATTCAATATATCTTTATACGAGTATATGCACATGTGCATAGATTATTTCAAATTTGGTACATCATATTTTGTTGTCCATTATTTGTTTTTGTTGTATTTTTATTGTACATAATTTACATTCGACTTATTTGTGATTTTAATAGACTGTTTTCAGTTATTCAGTTCATTATTTGTTTTTGTTGTATTTTTATTGTACATAATTTACATTCGACTTATTTGTGATTTTAATAGACTGTTTTCAGTTTTTGCATGTTTTTTAATGTTAAATGTTTGAATCTTTAGAGGTTTTTATATATAAATTAAATTCCTGTTTTTCCCTTGGACAATTGGTTTCCTTTTGAGCATTTCATAAATGTACATATGTATGTCTGGGTACGTACATTTTAGTAATCTTGAAAATTCAAAATAATTGCAATAAAACCTATTTTTGATTTGTTCAATCAGTTAGCAACTTTCGTTGAAAGCCGACAAACTAAATACCTATGGGGAAATTTTTACAAACCTAAAAAGAAGTGGTACTTTTCCGAATTCCGCCCATTTTCAATACCAACATATGTACTTTGGATAAATAGCAATCTATGTACCAAATTTCATTGAGCTTACTCTATTTATCGTGTACGTAGTCAGTGCGAGGTCAGAAATGAACAAAAGTTCGTTTTTCAAAACACTAAAATTATCTAATTTTTAAATTTCTTAACATCATCACTTCCCCTGAACCAAGTTTTACGAAGCTGCTTACATGCATATCGATGGCGGGGAAGTATACATTTCAATTGTCAAATACTTTAATAATACTAAAGGGAAGTTTCTACGCAAATAATATAAGTATATAAGAACTAAAATTGTAATGCATGTGCGAATGATTTCAAAATAAAAAATCTTTAATAATAACACACGCTAGTAACTGTTAATTATAAACTTAAAGCTGTTACTTTTGCAGGGTGTCGCATAGAACAGAAACAAGAACGCAATTATGCGATTCTGGAGCTAAAAGAAAGATTTGCGACATAAATAGTAATAAGTATATTTGACTTATTTCTGTTGTTGGTCACAAAATATATACCCAATATTTTAAATTTGCGCAGATTTTTTTGTCGTAAGTTTTATTTGCACTTTACATTAAAAATCGATGAATAAAAATTTAAAATATTTAGTTAAATTGAACGAAATTTTAATCTCTGTTTCTGTTCTACATATTTTGCATATACTCAAAAAACAATAATGGAAAAAACTTGTTGTTCCAGTTTCTGTTCCATGCAACACCCCTCTTCTACGTACAGACATGTATACATATCTATGCATACAATACAAAACATTCACAATACACACGGATTCAAACAATTGTTTTTATTATTGTTTAATTTTGGAATAATTTAGGAAATTTCCGAGATTTTGGTTTTCGACAAGTATCGCATAAAATTGTTTCAAGAGAGATTTTTGGATAAACATTGATACTTACTGCTATATTCAAATGTTTTACTTACGTATGATATATGTATACTCGTACATGTAGAATATCAGTGAGATTTCAGTGTACTCAAAGAAGGGATAAAGGGCTTATCCAACTTAATACGTTATTATTATTATTATTATTTTCCATTCGTCGCTGTGGCCGATGCGAATTTAACTTGGAATACCGCTGGGATCCAAAAAGCTTCTCATAAAATACATTTGCCGTTCAGAGTCGGCATAAAACCGTAGGTCCCCCTCTTTGTGGTACAATATTAATACGCACACTACAAATTGAAGGAGAAGATCGATCAAATGAGCAATATTGTGTGTTAATATTATTTACGATTTATCTGATTTCCATCCACCTAAAACACATACATAAATATATTTACATATTCCTGATGATATAAGTTTTATATTTTTGTGCACTAGCTAGTGCCGAAAGCAGTATTCAAATAGTCAGCAATGCATTCACATATTCACTTTTTGCTTTCATCACTTTCCGGAATTAAATGCAATCACAATAAATAACTGCTTAAATTGTTTCGAAAAGTATTTATTTTTTTCTCTTCTAGATCTTATATTGTTGCCATAGAATATTTTCATTGATTCCAATTGCTTTATTTTTAATCGATTGGTCTTAGGAAGTAATTTTCTTATTAAAATTAGCTTTGCCCGAACCTGCCCGTATCACACTCAAGTTGATTTAACTTTTCTGAATAATGTTTTAATGTCACTGAACTCTCAGAAGTGTTGAAATACTAGATATCTTAGTATCAAGCGTAAAAATTATGAATGACAAAAGTTAAATTAATTTTAGTCCATCATTTGCCAAGGTAGGTGCTCCATTTATTGTAAAAAACAATAACCATATTGACAATTATCGATGATTGTTATACAAATTTCACAAAAATCTTGAAAATAAAATATATCTATAATTGGAACAAATTTAATATGGTAAATAAATACATAATACATCCAATACACCTGACACTCAAAACCAAAAATACTAATACGACTATATTAATCCATGCCAATCCCTGAAGATTTCAACTTGGTTTCTTACATATGTATGTATGTAAATATGTTATCATCCCTTTCTCACAGTCTGCCTTTTTATGTGTAATTGGTTTCAATTGCAGTTCAAATTTGAGAAACATAACTATTATCTCACTCATATTTCCATTGACGTGTTTATCCGCAACCAAATTCTTCTGCATAAAGTTAACCCAAAAATATAATAATACATTGTGTACATACATATTTAATTGGAATTTAAACGAAAAAAATTGAAGTAGTTATAGTATATTAAACCAAATTAAAGAGTATTTTAAAGTTATATTTGGCTTTGAATTAATAACATATAAGTGTAGACTCTCATACCCTTACTGTAGCTTAAATGGTATTTTTAACATCCAATTACATATCTATTGCCAAGGTACATTTACAACTAGGAAAAACTAAACATGTTGAAGTCACACATTTTCATATACATAATTTAAACGCACTTTTAATAACACAAACCAACAACTTTGGAATTAAAAACGGAATTAATATTCAAAATGTTTTGAATATGAATTTTTATTTAAATATTTTTTTCTATTTCTTCTTCCATATACTTTTGTTTATATTTAAAAAAACATAGACATCCTTATCCTTACCTGGTTCACCGTTTAACATACGCAGGGGATCACGTAGTTCACATAAGGTAAGCTTTATTAACTAACACCCACACCAATAATTCAACATACATACATACATAGTAGTATGTAAGACTGCATAGTTAGATGACACTGAGAGGGAAGCATCAAATACACTTCGTGGAAAACATTTCTAAGCGATACATACGTCAAATACATACATACATACATATTTAGGATTTTATGTCAAATGCACGAGCCATGAGAAATCCCACCTTTCATGTTCACAAACATATATACCTGTCATACGTACATATGGTAGATAAGTAGTATTATATAAAGCACATTATGTCATTCATGGATTTCGGCCTTAGACCAGGCAAATTTATTGTACTCATGATTTCATATAATTATTAGTGTATTATAAGTATATAAGTATTTTTATATACACATGTATTGTGCATCAATCATGCAATAATCTATACCTATAAGTGTTAATATCTATTAATAATAGTTATATACATAAGTAGTGTACATAAATATTTTGTGTCGTATCCATGTTTATCTATACTATTAATTTTATATCATTCGTGCTATTTTTAGCCAATCGGAGGATTACAACTTCTATTTTGACCAATCAATTTTATACATTTTTTTGTATATAAACTTTGTTTTAGAACATTTATATTTTAAAATGCTCTCAATAAATTTTAAATATTTTAACATATTACGTTTTTTTTTAAGTCATAAATTTGTCATATAATTTTACACATTCACTACTTTTAATACAGCTTGAATAAAACTTCTAAATGTCATATATGTATGTATACCTACAAAATATTAATTTCCGCTCATAATGTTTAGTACACAATTCGTAATGGGCGTGGCCGTTTCGGTATTCCTGGCAGTGATCGCAAACCGCTCGTATTGTCAACATATCAGGATGCACAGCAACATTTACCATATGCCGATGACTCGAACGCAGTGACGCCAATGTCCGAAGAAAATGGTGCTATTATCGTCCCGGTGTACTATGGCAATTTAGGTATGTACAATTAATTTTATGTAGAAAATACATTTTTTGCTTTTCGATAAAATTGAAATGGTTTTATTATGCCGTTCTGATTTGGGTATTTGCATTCGAAGTCATAATGAGAAATTAAACAAAACTTTTTTAGACTAATTAAAAAAAATGCAAATATTGTTTGATGTGTTCGATACGTCTTTCTGTCCCCGAATGGCAAATATATTTTATAAGAGTTTTTTCATGGCAGAAATATACCTGCAGGCTTGCCATTGCCCACCGAAGGGCGGTCGGTATTAGAATTATTTTAGATTTCACATGCCGCGGGGGAGTTCCGAATCTGGGACCTTAGCGGCATATTAAGTTATACAACGGTCAATTGCACCAACTGCACACTTGGTCATAGCGGCCACCAATGTGTATACTAGTATGCATACATATATACGTACATATATACGGCGAATAATTCTTTTTAAAAGCGATAAATCTGCCTACGGCAGTTTAGATACATTGCCACGACAGAAGGTGCAGATCCAATTAAATTACTAAAAAAAATGAAGTTTCTGCAACACTTTGGGAGATGCTCACTTGTTTTATCAATAGCAAATGTGAAATTTCAAAAATTTTCAAACATTTTCAAGAAAAATTCAGATACCCACATTATAAATCAGGGCGGCAGTATAATAATAGGTGTTTGAAAAATTATGCTGCCAATGGCTAGGTAACATGCAGTTGTTAATTTTTTTTGGCTGTATTAGTTATTGAGGGGGTATATATAATAACTTACATTTTTTACAATATTTCAGGCTCTAGGCATTCATCCTATACCTCGCATCAATCAAGAATCTCCTACACATCACATGGTGATCTGTTAGGAGGTATGGTTGCTATGGGTGTCAGCACGATGACCAAGGAGAGTAAATTGAGAAGTCGCAATACACGCAACCAGTCGGTGGGTGTAACGAATGGCACTAGCTATGCTGATACAAATCATAAGGAACAACACCGAGACTACGTAAACGCTATTATTATTTTGACATGAACACAAACATATGTACATATGTAGAAAAACTTAATTATATTTACAAACTATGATTTTGTTATCTATTTTTAACAGGAAATGGGCCTTGAATGTACAGATGAAACTGGAAAGATGAAACAAAACGACAATCCTTTTATCGAGCCCGTCCAAACACAAACCGTGGTCGACATGAAAGGTTAGATTACAGAATTTATAATTTTTATGCTTATTGACTTAATAAAATATAAATTTTTTAAATGTCAGATGTGATGGTTCTGAACGACATTATAGAGCAAGCCGCTGGTCGGCATAGTCGAGCTAGTGATCGTGGCGGTAAGAATACAATTGTATATTTTTTGGTTCGTTTTAGTGTCTAGCTGTACAATTAAGGCATTCGATCTTTTTAACATACACACATATATTGTTTTAATCTTACATATAGAAATAAGTGCATAAATCATTTGTCTGTACATAAATTTATGTGAAACTCACATTATCGACATATTCATTTTTTGTGTCTATAGATTGGGTTCATTACAAACATTTACTATTTAAAGAATTTCCAAAATTTGTATAATTTGCTCTGTTTTATGGAATAGGTATTCTGAGTTTTTATTCAAAATACATACATACATGTTACAAATGCTTTGAGCTACTTTTAAATTAAAATTCGCCTACAGCAAATTCTAAATTCGACATAATACATCTAAAATATTTTTACTTTTATTAATTTCTTAAGAGTTTATATTCAAATATATTATGGGTATTGGTCTAAACGTGCAAATGCCTCGCAACTGCGTAAACCTCGCAAACGTTTATATTTTTGTATGTAAGACCGGTTTGTTTGCGAGGTTTACGCAGTTGCGAGGCATTTGCGCGTTTAGATGAATACCCATATTATTGTGTACCTGAATTGCATACTCTTGTTGTAGTATGTGTTTCAGTATACATATGTCCATGCTATGTACATACATATACCTATTCCGTTTATTTGAATGTTTACGTAAAAAAGAGTTTTTCTTTTAAATAAATATTTGCATTCGTACAATAATGGCTTGCTATTATGGTTACAGTCCAATAACTTCCTAAGTGATTAAGAAAGCACTTTATCAAATAATCCAAATCACACATGTGAATGTGAAAATATACTCTAAGAAATGTTTTGCACATGTTTTGATAAAGGAAATTCCTACCAGGCGCATGCCATTTGTAATCCCCTTTCAAAAATGTCACAAGTTCCATCAATAGACACCTGGTAATGGTTTCAAAATATTGACTAATAAATGAATTCATCTTGATCGTGAACTAAGCAATAAGCATAGCTCATTAATTCGAAAAGTTCAATCAAATGGACTGAAGTAAATTAAGTGCATATCTGGATATTTTTTAAATATCTTAATAATTTATTCGTAAAGTAATACAATATATGTAAAGCGAACGGTCACTGTCATAAAACTGTTACCAGTTGTCGCAGATATCATTACCATTTCCTGTTTTGTATGTAATCCCTTTCCGTATACATATGTACTTACACATATACGTACATATGTACTTCCTAATGTTCATTAAATGTCAAAAGAAAAATTATGTACACAATACATTAAAATACGTGCCAATTCTTTGTTGCAAGGTTTACGAAAATAAATATCGAACACATGAAAAAAAATCATTCAACCTCCACTTTAAAAACATTACTAGGAAATCTGCTTCTACATAACTTACTATGTATGTGCATACAATAATAATTCATTCCAATGACGAATTACATATCATCACGTGAAATGCAAAAGGGCCTACCTAAAAAAAATAAATAACTGTTCATTGATTATGATGGATTTCAATGAATTATACGTTCCCACGTTGTTTATTGCAAATACAAACATGCAAGTATATTAAATATCAGCGATGATATGAGCGAAAATCAAAAGGGTTTGCCTTCCAAAGTATTTCCGTTTTCAAAACAATCTTGCAACTAAGAAACACATTGTAATTAAAGCATATTTGTACATAAAATGCAATTAAGTATTGAAACAAAGGAAATCACATCTACCCTTTCCTTCGTATTTCATTTATAACGTTATGTGTAATTAAATTAACTTATTTTTATTCACTCTTCTATAATATAAGCCTTTATCCAGCTATATGACTTCTTTGACTCGTCCATTTTACCTACTACGGTAATGCTATAAAAAATTTAAATATTTGATACAACACATTTTTTTACCGTCATACTTTTGTATAATGAAAAAGAACGTATTCACAGTTACTTGCATTTAAAACTTTTTGCAATTTCTAAAATTTATTTTGAATGTGAATTAAACAATCCAAAAATGCCGTTTTCCTTAAATTCTTTATGAAGCCGTTTTGAACTACACTTCTTTTTTAATTTTGACAGAAGTAGTAATTGTATATACAACATATTTACATCAACAACAAAAATAATGCCAAAAAAACGTTCTCGTAAAGATAGCTTCGGCTCTTCACAAGTAATTATTTTGTAGTGTAGACATATATTTATATATTTACTTCAACTTTTTTGCATGCTTGTTATTGTTATAGATATTATTAATAAATTGTAGTTAGAACATCTGTATGTAATACGAGTATATTTTTGCTGCGGATTTTGCTTAGTCAAGCATTTTGCTTCGCATGTTTTTAAAGTAATTTTGAATTATCAATAGAAGAGAAAATTTCGCGAAATTATATGAAAAGCGCTTTTATGTTTCCACCTACATACATATGTACATATATATGCATATAAATATTCTGCGCACGTGAAGTATTTATTAGCCTTTTGCATTTTGCTTCAAATATTATTTTTATTTGTGTACCTTTAGTGCAAGTCTTATACTTGCGATTTACATACTCGTATATGTATCTTAGGGAGATAAATCTAAAATCATATGTATGTATATGCAAGACAGTTATAAGGGTCTACTATTGTTTCCGTTAATTATTGGCAAAATTACAAATATATAAATATTAGATTCAGATCGATTTTTCTTCATCTTCTTTTATGGCGCTACAACCGTTTGTAGCTTCGCCAGTTCCCTCTTCCCTTCGCTATTTTTTGCCAATTATTCACATCAAGCGAAGACAGGTCCTTCTGCACTTGGTCCACACGGAAATTTGTGAATGTGAAAATGGGAGCACGGCCGTATATTATTACTTTTATTCGGCTTTTATATTTGATGAAAATTTTAACAATACTTTTTGTTACTTACGAATTTTGCATTACAGGCGACGGCGATATGTAAATACATTAAATGTATAGCTTCAAATTGGTTGCCCTTTTATTTTGAGGTCAGTTTTTAGTGCACCGAAATAATTACCCTTTTCTTTCATAAAACCTGAGCAAGGTGCCACCAAAAGAATGAAATTTAAAAAATTTACTTCAGCGGCGTTTGCATTATATTTTTCAATAATAAAAAGTAAAGTCGCCTTTGCGCAATTCGTGAAAAAAATAAAATTTAAACGGTGAATCTGTTAAAATTGTCAACGACATACGAGTACAAGCATCAAAAACTTATGATGAGGAGGAGTTTAAATATAATATACAAATTTAAGTAATAAATCTATAAGATGGTCTTTATTCTGTATAATTAACACTTTTTATTTTCTGTTCTGCTAAAAGGCGACCTTAGTATAGTAGAAGGCAAGGATGCATTTTAACGTTAAATTTAACCGTTCCGAAATGTTTTCTCTTGTTTCGGTTGAAACATTTCAAAATATTATCGTTAAAGTAATTATCATAATAAATTTCATTACGTTTTTAACCGAAACGAAATGCTGGCGTTAACGTTAAAACGTTAAGAAAAACGCTGGAGATTCACTCGTCGCAAACAGAAGCGCTGCATACTTTTAGGCACAATAAAATTAACGAAAACGGAAATTTTATAACGTTGCAACATTAACGATTTGATTTCGTTTTGATAACATAGCGCCGAAACGCCACAAACTCACTTCGTTAAGTTAATTTTGCTCGTTAACAAAACAAAATAGTATCGTTTCGTTTGTTGAGCAGCCCTGGTAGAAGGTATAAATACCTAATTGTTTAACAAGTAATTGTCTATTTCGTCGCTTTGTCGGCATTCTTTCCTCCTAAAACGATGGTTGTCATCGCTAATATTTGTATTTAATAATACCGCTAGCAGGAGTTTGTTTACCGTTGCCAAATAGACCCTTAAAAGATATTTTTCCTGATAAAAACGTAAATTTGGTGTGTTAAGTTTAAATTTATGTTAAACCAAAGGATAAAAGAGAAACAGAGTTTATCTGCACTTAATACCTGCCCTTTTATCGTAGACTTACGTAAGCCGTTTACTACACAATTACTTAAAGGCGATTTGTAGTTGCACATTTAGAAATAAACATTTATGAAAATACTCGTTCCAGAGCTTTTGCTAAGTAATAATTTAAAGGAAATGAGAAAACTTTAGTCGTTATTTTCATTTAATATCGATGGCGCAATAAGCGCACAGGAATAAAAGAAATAATAAAAACTAAAAAACAAAAGCAGCAATACCAATAAACAAAACTTAAAATCGACGAAGTCAAAGCTGGTCAAAATTAACTAATCTGAAACTTTATGGTTCAGTCTCCGTTTACTATTTTCCAACAGAGGACGATGACGAGGATGGTCCCACGTTCAAAGACAAGTCACTTGAGGCTATACTCAGAGGAATTGACATTTTTTGTGTGTGGGATTGCTGTTGGGTTTGGTTGAAATTTCAAGAATGGGTATCATTAATCGTTTTTGACCCATTCGTTGAACTATTTATCACGTTATGTATTGTCGTGAACACCATGTTTATGGCAATGGATCATCACGATATGAACAAGGAGATGGAGAGAATTTTAAAAAGTGGAAACTATGTACGTTATTTTTGACTTATTGAAAATACATGATAGCATCACATTTTTAATCAATTCAAACATATTTCAGTTCTTCACTGCGACTTTTGCTATCGAAGCCACAATGAAACTTATGGCAATGAGTCCAAAATATTACTTTCAAGAGGGTTGGAATATATTCGATTTCATCATTGTCGCACTTTCACTTTTAGAACTGGGTCTTGAAGGAGTTCAAGGCCTCTCCGTTTTGAGATCATTTCGATTGGTAAGTTTAAACTTTAAAGCCATTACGAATCATTTTTATCGATTTGATATTAACATACACACAAGTTGAGCAAATCAGAACAATATAATTATTGTTCATCTGTTTCTTGTGTGTATTTTGGATAAATGAATGTACTTATATAATAGGCCGTATGCAAAAAATTAATTTTTTAAAATAGTTTCTGGCATTTTACAATATTTTATATACGCCGCAAAGAAACTAAGTAATGATAACATATGTATATATAAAAACATTACTGTCTCGGTTTGCATAGCTTATTCTTTATTGAGACCTTTAATAGAGAAGGAAAATGTGGCATTCCTTACAACAAAAAACTAAAAGTTACACAAAGTTTGCTTTATTTTAGTTGTAGGTTTTTTTTTGTACGGCAACACCCTAGCTTTCGGTAAAACGAATGGTGCGGCATTTTGTTCAGCCAACTTAGCAGGGATACACTTCCATATTATCCTGTTCAACAGTTTTATTTTCTACATTTATTGCGGCATCATTCGTTATATCAATTCCAGCCATTGAGTACCTTTTTCGATACAAGGCTGCGCATATAGAGTCCCAAAATAAAAAAATTTTGCAGTTGCGTTATTCGAGTGTTGCAAAAACCGAAACAGTATTGTACTTATTTTTCATATTCAAATCATAATGTGTTCCATAAATTGCAGCTGCGCGTATTTAAATTAGCCAAATCGTGGCCAACGTTAAATTTGCTTATATCCATCATGGGCCGTACCGTAGGTGCCCTAGGCAACTTAACGTTCGTATTATGTATCATAATCTTCATATTCGCTGTAATGGGAATGCAATTATTTGGCAAAAACTATACAGGTATTAGGAGCGCGAATTAATTATAAAGATATTTTTTTTAAAGTGAAAGCAATCGCAATAGTTTAACTTTTCTATCGCAGTTTTTACACTACAAATAATGCATTAGAAAATTATTTTCTGCTATTTTAATTAATCTTATTTATACTTATATATGTACAAACACACATTCATAATTTGAAGTATGTATGTACATACATATGTATATTAAATTCAATATTTTCCTATGCCATTTTTAAATAAGCAAGATATTTTAAAATATCATGTACAATAATGAATAAGCAAGCATTTTAATAATCAAGCCTTCAGCACGTTTTTTGTTGAGCTTAAAAGATTTCTAATTTAAAATAATTAAATTGACATGAGTGTATTTAGCCCGCAATATAATTTAAATACAGCTCATGCTCTAAGAAACATAAAAGCCAATTGATAATATTTAAAGCTACTTAATTACATACTCGATTTCCTTTACATACGAAAAAACAAATTATTGTGTATTTAAAAATTTTTTTTTTCAACACTTGCTAAATTAATGAAATATTAACAATTGAAAGTTTATTTAACATTTTCTTATTTATTCTATAATATTTCTTGACGCTTTGCTCGGCTTGATAACAAATTTCATGCTAACCATATTACCAAATCAACCCGGCACATTTTGTCTCAACAATCAACTGCACAATGTATTACATCGATCACTATGGAAATATATGATATTGTCATGCAAAAAATTCACTTCAAATATATTTCAACATAAACATCGTCCCATGTGCCACCCAAAATCTTACTAATACGAATTGAATTAAATGGAATTAAATTTTTTTAAATAACAGCTTCGAGTTTTTAAACTTGCTAAATCATGGCCAACTTTAAATTTATTAATTTCAATTATGGGCCGTACCATGGGTGCTTTGGGTAATTTAACATTTGTCCTTTGCATTATCATATTCATCTTTGCTGTAATGGGAATGCAACTTTTCGGAAAGAATTATACGGGTAAGTAAATTGGACTTATGTAGGTATCAAATGCGCGCCAAAGGCAAATTGTTGTTGTAGTAATCTTTAGACGTACATATGTACATAAGTACCTGCATATAATGTGAGTTTTTTGCACTCAATAATTTTAAATGTATATTACATGTGCATATGTGTATTAATCAATATGAAATGAATGTGTCCTAAAATTCTGACACTTATAAAATTAGTTCCAAATATACCCCGTGGCGAATGCTATCCAATTGTGAATTAAATGTTTTGTGCTGCTTTGTTACAACTTAAATGACTTCTGGCTCCTTCTTATATCCGGTTTTGGTAAACACCTCTCCGTAACAGCTCAAGTGACTGCACAAAAGCTTGTGCAACCATCAATTAGGTAGTTTGTTTGAAAAAGTTTTGAATTTCAAAAACCCTTTGTGCCAATAGTTCCTATCTTTTAATAGGCACTATAAGACCTAGCTCAATATTTCGCACCAGCATTTTCTATATTTCGCTATAAGATTGCAACTGAAAACACAAAGTTAAAACAAGTTATTTTCTTCTGGCCTTTTCCAAATTTTTTCTCGCATAAAGGTAAAAATATCTTCCCCGTCAACTTTTTTTTATCCGGCTTTTTTCAAGTTCCGGCATATTATGAATACCTGGTCGATGGGAGATTTACCAAGTCTAAACTGCAGTGAGTTCACTGTCGATTGGCATCAATGTTTTACACAATATGCTCAAAACTAAAAATACTGATTCCGTCGTATTTGGCGCAAACTTCAGTATTAGCCTTATTGAGGATTGGGGAGAGAATACTTACGAGTAAATGCCAATTAGCAGACATGCGTTTTTACAACCATATCTTGCAATATACGTATGTTGGTGTTTTGAAATTCATGCATGTAGTGTTAAACTTGACGTTTTCACACAAAATAAGTAGTGAAACTTACCTCATAAATTTAATTGTATAAGATAGACATATCTACATATTTTCATTCTTTTGTTTGTAGGTATGTAGGCATAGCTATACATTTGCACATGTATGCATGTAAATAAATATAAATATTGTATTTCTGCTTTTATAAACGCTTTATTACTTGCATTCTTTTTGAATAACTAACTTAATCTAACTTTTTATAGTCTTGCTTTGCTTTTGTTCGTTCTCGCTTTTTACGCCTCAGTAATTGCTATTTACATATTGCGTTTATTTTAAATCAATAGACAATCAGGATCGATTTCCAGACGGTGATTTGCCTCGCTGGAATTTTACGGATTTCATGCATTCATTTATGATCGTTTTTCGAGTATTGTGTGGTGAGTGGATCGAGTCCATGTGGGATTGCATGTATGTTGGCGATGTCTCCTGCATTCCGTTCTTTTTAGCCACGGTCGTGATTGGAAACTTGGTCGTACGTATATAAAGAAAAATTATAACACTTTGATTAATAAATATACAGTATATATTTGTATATCTATTTTAATATTGGATAATTAATATACAATGGTTGAAGTTTTCTTTATATTTTATTGGCAGGTTCTCAATCTTTTCTTAGCTTTGCTTTTGTCTAATTTCGGTTCCTCAAGTTTATCGGCGCCGACAGCCGACAATGATACTAACAAAATTGTCGAAGCCTTTAACAGAATATCGCGTTTCAAAGCATGGATAAAGCGTAATTTTGACTGTTGTTTCAATTTTATTCGTAACAAGTTGACAAATCAAATTAGTGATCAACCATCAGGTGAGAGGATCAACCAGATCAGTTGGATTTGGAGCGAAGGTTTTTATCCACTTGTTTTCTACTAATCTTTATTATATATTTAAACTTGCATTCGTATGATACAGAAATGACAATTAGATAATGTAGAATAATATTCATATCCGAATTAACACTTAAAACGTTATAAAAGGCAAATAGATGAAACTTTTTTCTAGTTATAATAATACATAATTACATACTTAGATGTAACCTAAATTTTTAATAGTAGAGCCATCAAACATTCACACTTAAAAGATATTTGTTTGCCATAACTTTAAAGAAAAGTAATTAAGTATTAGTTTTTATTCCTATTGGTTTAGTTTATAGGGCCAGATCTTCATAAGCGTAATTGTAGTTTATTTTTTTCACAGTTCCGTGTGATTTGTAATTCCGTTTTGTTCATTCATCTTTTGCCGTTTGTCGAAGTGCTTCTCTTTAAACAAGTTTTTGGTAAATATTTTTTTAATATTTATTTGATTTGCCTATTGGCAATAATTCAATAAGATGTATTTGCAAACCCTTTCTACGAAAGTGCACTTCAACTAATTATTATAAAGTATAAGTAAATAAAATATGGCTAAAATTTAAATGTAATAATGTTTTAGGTTAGTCTGGATTTATTGAACCTTGTCGAGTCATTTTAGAAAAATCGATAGTAAAACAGTGGATTTTACCCTTCTTATTGCAACTGTTTGGATTTTATTTTCAATATTTAAGTAAACTTTGTAATGCTCAAACATTTACCCATATACATAAATATATTTCATTTAAATTTTACATTCTATAATTATAAATACATACATACAAGTATGCATACTTTGTAGATATTATTAAATTATATACATTGTGTATATATTGCATTGTATACCATATAATATACTGTATTGTTTGTTAACCTTTAGAAGCAAAAATTTTATGTAATGAAGCTTTGCTTTAAATCATGCTTGTGCTCGTAAATGCTCTTTAATACATATTTTAAATTGTAAAAAAACGTTTCTTCCATCAACTTAACTACACATACCCAAATTACAAACTTTGTTTTTTTTTATATGGCGCTGTACCCGCTTATACTACGATCCTACGCTCTCTATAAAATTCGCGAATTCGTAATTGGCCTTAACAGTTCCTGGAGGTTTTTGTCACGAATTTCGGTAAATTTCCGATAAATATTAGAGAAGACAACAATTTGTTTGTAATTCGCAAGGTAATTCAATCTGAATTACCAACAAATGAGGAATAATCGGTTGCTTAAAACATAAACGCACTTTCCTAATTCCATTGGGGTTTTGGGCTTTGTAATACTTTTTCAAATTTTATTGATTTTGGTTTGATTATGCAGAGGTCATAATTGAAGAACGAATGGCGCAACTGTGGGAAGAGTTTAGCAAAGGGCGCTCAAAGTTTATTATTTCGGGTGCAATGGCCAATTAAAGCACCAAATGAACCAAGTAACTTTTTTCTTGTTCCATTTAATGTAAACGAGGTACCTACTCCCATTGTTAAATATATTCATTCCTATTTCACATTACTACTCAGCGGAGGAGTAGGAGTTAAGTTTTCTTCATTAGCTCAAAAAACGTATATGTATACATATGAGTATATTTGAATATAGAAACACCGTAATATAACATTTACAAATTCGTAATTTATTTTTTATATTCTTTCCGATTATTCAACATATTCCAAATGTATGTGAGAAAACACTAAAAACTATATGTTACCAAGTTTAGCTTATCTACCGAATATAAAAAGGCTGTAACATTTTCAATTAATTTGATATTAAATGTAAATATTTCCATAAAGACTCAGATGCGTAAAATCTTATTAAAACACACAATTTTCTGTTATGCGTTTTTGCATTCTTTTAATTTTATATGTTTTATCGGAAATGTATAATGCTCAAATTAGGTTCATTTTCTTTAAAAACTTGTTGTACAAAAACGACACTTCATTTTAAGAATGAAAACTAAAAAAATGTATATGTAACTACATACATACATATTTTAATGCCACGTTAACTTGTTTTCAATGTGTTCATCTAAATAATTTCAACTAACCATTTAATATTGAAACTACAATTTTAAATTTTTTCTAAAATAAATCTTTGATAATAAAAATTTATGCCGCCTGCATTCACGTATCGATCATCAATTGAATAATATCTTCTCATTCAAAATGCTCAATATTCATATGTGCATGTTTTCGTTTGCCATTCGTCACTTCCTTCTCACTATTTATCGCCGTTCGATCGCCAATCAACATCTCAACATTTACACACGAATTTGTATTGCAATTAAATTATTTGAAATTAAACGATTGAATACTATAAATGGATACGAAGGCAAAAGGGTATGTCGTTGTATATCTACAGAACATGGTGACAACGAGCTAGAGTTGGGCCAAGATGAAATTATTGCCGACGGCTTGATAAAAAAGGGGATCAAAGAGCAAAACCAGCTAGAAGTCGCAATCGGAGATGGTATGGAATTCACCATTCACGGTGATATGAAGAACAACAAGCCTAAAAAATCAAAATATCTCAATAATGCAACGGTAATAATTGACATTTTTGTTTATAAGTTAAGACTATCAGCCCAATCACCTTCGTGACAAAATTCCATCACGAATTTAGGAAAAATGATATCAGCAATTCCGACGTTTTCGTAGTTTGCGTTGCCAACTGTTACGCTAAGTTCGAATGAGTGTTAACAACTCTTTACACGAAATTCAGCGGTTGTTGTATACTTTTTTGACGGCAGTTGAAAGAAAATGCATATGTTTTCACAGGCAAAGTTTACAATAGTTATTTAAATACAAAAAATAATTAAATGAGTTCCATTGTGGAAGCTGAAGCCCGAAATAGACGTTTCTAACCCGCAATTCCATGTTTACTGTTTCCTCTAAATTATTGAATGTATGTATTTGGTTGCTTTCTTTTCTCGTTGCTCTCGGTTCAATTTTGTTGAGATATGGGTTCCGTTAATAATAATAATAATAATCCCAACGGTTTTTTTTTTTTTGTTTTGCGCATTACTTTTCTGGTCAAACCAAACTTCTAAAATAAAGAGGATAACAGAAACAAATATCGTTCTACTTTTTATAATAATTCAACAAATTAGCAAACTTTTTTGCCTATATACTTTTTTTTCCTTGTGCATATATCTGTGGTCACAAGCGATAATCGCCTAAGTCCTGTGTTAAAGCATATGCGATTATCGCTTTCGACCACAGATATGTATCTATTCATTAAGATGACCACGAAATTCGTATTCTTAACTGGAGGCCCAAGGCTTTTGAGCTGCACAGGGTTTTTGGAAAACCTTGCGCAATGTATGCCCGCTCCTCCATCATATTCAACAGTCTCATACTAACTCCGTATAGTGGATGGTCTTGACCTGTTAAAAAATAGTTTCCAATATATGCACTACAGCCATTAATAAACACTTCTTACATATTTAATTACTTTGGTGAAAAATATCCACTTAGTTTCTAGTTCACTTGTATTTTTTTGTTTATTTTAATTACTATTTTCCCTTCTCCCGATAAAGGAAAGAATTCATAGATTATTCTCACGAATAAACGTCAAAATTGCGTTACACTCGGAATGCGTGATAGCAATCTCCCGAATTTCAAAATTTCGTAAGAATTTCGTGATCACGTCGGAATTGATGATGTCCGACGCAATTCATGATAGGCCTGTATATGTATATGAGCGCATACATGTGATACGTGTCAATATAATTATTTTAACTAATTCATATTTATGTGTTATAAAAAGTGCTCATTTGTATTTAAATTTATGACGCTTGGTCTTCTACAGATGATTGGCAACTCAATTAACCACCAAGACAATAGACTGGAACATGAGCTAAACCATAGAGGTTTGTCCTTACAGGACGACGACACTGCCAGCATCAATTCATATGGTAGCCATAAAAATCGACCATTTAAAGATGAAAGCCACAAAGGTAGTGCAGAAACAATGGAGGGCGAAGAAAAACGTGATGTTAGCAAAGAGGACCTTGGCCTTGATGAAGAACTCGACGAGGATGGAGAATGTGAAGAAGGTCCACTTGATGGAGACATTATAATACAGGCAAACGAAACCGATATTCTGGACGAATACCCGGCAGACTGTTGCCCCGACTCTTATTATAAAAAGTTTCCCATATTAGCTGGTGATGAAGACTCTCCATTTTGGCAAGGATGGGGAAATTTACGACTGAAAACTTTTCAATTAATTGAAAACAAATATTTTGAAACAGCAGTAATCACTATGATTTTAATGAGTAGTTTAGCTTTGGTAAGTTTATAACGTAAAATGCACAAATATGGCATATTACTTATCAATAGCGTTTATTATTATTAGCAAGACATGTTTAAACATACGTATATTAACACGCATATGGCAAGCTATATATTACTAGATTCACAAACTTAAATAAGTACATACATACATAGTTTACTTCAGTATGCTTTGCGTGTTTAGTCGCCCATAATAATTAAATATACATATGCATATTCCGTCTATTAATTCATTCTTACGTATGATATTCTGGTAATATAGTACACGTAGTATTGTTATATATTTTAACACTTAAATCTTAATAGCTGTTAATAAATATTTCCTTTATCTTTTCTTTCTATAATCCCTCAATTTGAATTCCACAGGCCTTAGAAGATGTCCACCTCCCGCAAAGACCAATACTGCAGGATATTCTGTATTATATGGACAGAATTTTTACAGTTATATTTTTCTTAGAAATGTTAATTAAATGGTTGGCACTCGGCTTCAAGGTTTACTTCACGAACGCGTGGTGTTGGCTTGATTTCGTCATCGTAATGGTAAGTAAGGCCGTTTTCCAAAACTTTTGTTTTAAATCGGCCAACTATTTAAACTTAAATAGTTATCGCTTTCAAAAAATTACAAAAGAAAACGGTAGTCTGTGTAACAAAATACTTATTACTCGACATACAAAATAACTCTTACTAAAGACAATATATTTTTTAAAGACGTACAAATAAACATTTTATTTAGGAAAAAACATAAAAGGTTATACACGAACTTAACATTAAATTTAATAAAAAATTTAATATTATAATTATTTATTTTATATGTATATTTTATATTAGTTGTGCTTTACCAAGTATTAGTATCGATTTAGATCTTAGACCCATACTTTA
Organism: Philophylla caesio; assembly: GCA_963971545.1. NCBI lineage: Eukaryota > Metazoa > Arthropoda > Insecta > Diptera > Tephritidae > Philophylla > Philophylla caesio. The sequence continues at coordinate 124,235,565 of OZ020607.1, forward strand.
ATTTTTAAAAGTTTGTTAAGAATTTGATGAAAAAGAAATTAGACTTAGAATTTAATTCCACCCCTAAAATTCTTATTTTCAGTTTATGTATTTGTATATAAAAAATAGAGTAGGCAATCCCGCTTTTGTTTTTTCAAACAACGACATGTTAAGAGTATATTTTATGTGCTTTTTCCTTCACTCCTATCCGCCTTACGAAATACGCGGCAAAATAGCTGTCACTCATCAATTTGGCCGCGGTTTGGTCCGGAGCCGATGATGTCCCGGCATTTCGCTCTATGCGTACGTTGCGTGCTCTTCGGCCGCTCCGTGCGGTATCCCGTTGGGAGGGTATGAAAGTAAGTAGTTGCTGAAATTTCAGTGCTTTCGTACCAAATATGTACGCCTAATTGAGTGTTGTGCTGCAACAGTTTCTTCTTCGTGTTCAACTATAACTAAAAATAACTAACTTGTTGTAATACAAACCCTAATAATTTCTATTGTTATCTAATAAAGGTAAATAAATGACCCATGATAAAAACTTAGGTAATTTTTAATTCTTATCTTACAAATGCAAGCAAATAATTAAAATTGAAGCTCAAGGCTCACTGCTAACAAAATATTTAATTTCATGTCGAAATTATCGACTCATTGAAAATTTGAATGAACTCTATATTTTGTACATGCGAATATGTAAATCGTATGTAGCCGTAAGGTAAAATTTCTGACAAGCAGACACATATGGATGTAAATAAAAAATGGGCGTTTATCTACTGATGTCAACATTGTATATACATACACATGTACATCATTCTCACACCAGCATATGAATGAAATTTTTAAATTAAGGCATATTTATAGAAACTTTTGTTTTAAGGCCAAGTTCGGAAGTCACGAAAAAAGAAAATGGTTTTTAGATTAATGGCAAATTTTTGTTATATTTGTAAATTTATCAACTTTGGGATGAATGATGAAAATAAACAAAAGTACAAAAACCAAACTTTTTAAAAAGTGCAATTTCGTTTTGAAATTTAAGTTGTTAATATCGCAGATTACGTTACGGCATGGAAGTAATAAATAAAAATATGAAAATTAAGAGATAAAAACCGTTGTACTGATAAGCTTTCGCGTACTTCAATTTTATGAAACTTAATATATAAATAACTTCGGTATTTTTGACACAGAACTAAGAGATTGCAGACTTGGGAATGGACAAAAATTAGTGAGCTGTCTAGAGAAAAAATTCAGCTTCGTTTATATAAAAGTGATATGAATGGAACTTTTTATTCCTTTAACTTCACGAAACCAGCCAATATTATTTTGTCTTAGGTTGTTAATTTTTTGGATAGGTACCCCTTTGGTCCTTTTCGTAGTGAGTCTGAGCAAACTACTATTACAACTTGTATGTGTAATTAGAAGGGGATTAACTGGTTGAAAGGGCTTGCGATTTGTATAAAATATATTTTGTAAATTTTTTAGAAAATAGCTTCGAGTCGCTTTCTTTCTGACGATTTGACTATTTTAACTTCATACTAACTTTTATGTACTTGTAAATGCTCTGTGTCACTATCACGTCAATTGTATATGGGCTTTTGATGTATTTGAATGTAACTATTAAATATTCGGCCAGAATCGATACTTAAACATATTTTCCTGTTCCTCATCGCATAGTATTCTCAAGTCATTATTTAACTATGTATTTCAATTGTAATTTAACTTAATTTGTATACTTCACGTTCTCAAATAAACCTTTCTTTGTTTGATGTTGTTGTATACATAACTTTAGGCATTAATCATGAAACTAAATAAGTACATACATATGTATAAAATGTTGCAATTATTATTACAATTAGACAATAATCTTTACTTATTATTTTTTGTACAGTCTCGTAATTTATGTAAATGCCTACATACTACTAATATTGCTTAAATTAAATATTAGGTTTAGGTTAAAAAAAATTATGTATCCTGCTGCGACCTTGAAACTAAAATTATTTGCTATTATTTATGCGACCCCCTGCATAAAGCAAAAAGGTTAAGATAGATAAATCTCCGGTTCCCATTACTAACACATATTAGAGTTTATTGGCACTGTTCAAAAATACTAAATAGATTAGAAATTTGTGTAAATATTTATATAAAATAGATAGGCTTAAAATAATAGATTTAGAAATGCATACATATGTATTTACATAAGATAGTTCCGTGTGATGCCTTAGTGTTCATTTTTTTGCTAAGCCTCTTTTTTGTATGAATGTAAACAGTAAAACAAAACAAATTTAAAATTTAGACGATAGAAATTAGTTGTAATAAAAGTCTCATTTGTAGATATTTTGTAAAATTTATAAAGGTCATATTGTGAAATCATTAATAAATGTGCTACGTGTTAGATTTTTCTGCCTAAATAAGCCTTAATTTAACAAATCTAGATCAATACTCCAACAGCCCCTTGAATTAAATATAAACCGCATATAAATTCATATATTCACTGTTCAGTATTTCCTATCACGGCCCCTATTATCAAACTTCGGTCGCCGTGCAGTCGAGCCAATTTCTGACATCCACTGTATTATACAATTAGTTTGTACTAAGAGTACTTCGAAATTTTTTTCCAATTATAATCCCTGAAATGTAGTAAATGCTTCAGATTCCATTTTCATATACATATGTTCCACACTATAAGCCTGATTTATGTGTATAAGTAAAAATTATCATATGATAAGCTACGAATACTTAATTTTTAATTTCGAGTTTAATCGAAATAATTATATGTATAACCATATGTATACATACAGTAGATGAAACTGTAAATACTTCCAGAAGCACTAACACTAATTAGCCTACGCAGTGGTGGCAGTGTTTTACTTAAAAGAATATTGTTTTTCATCACAAAGTTATGTAACTCTCAGAATCGCTTGGTCTTGGGCGAGTTGTTTCCTATAAAGAGTATCAATAAATTTCTTATTAGTGCACCTGCTTTAATGCATTTTGTGCCAATCACTTCTCCATTGAGTCTGGCAGCAAAGTTAGAGCAATAATTTGTCAAAATCCAGACAAGCCAGCCTAGTCTTCTTACCGCTATGCTCACTGCTCCACAATAGACAAATACGATTCACGAGTATGTATGTTTTTCCTTCCTGTTAAAACATCGAGAATAGGCCAGTCCTTCATCAGCATTACCTTCCAAATATTGCGAATCAACATCCTCTGAAACCTTTTGTAAATACATAATATAATACCATAAGTATTTAACAGGGACAAAAGATTATATCTACAATCTTCAACCCCCACCTCCATATCATCACCCCACTATATGTTGACATTTGTGTTTGGCCATTGTGGAGTTTAAAGCAATTTTTCCAAAAATTAACTATCACAAAAAGAGTATTAGAAACAAATTAATCTGAAATGTCATTCGTATATATGAGCGATCTTGATTAACTTAAAAAGAGCAAATCGAAGCATAAAATTAATTAGACAAATATATATACATGTACTCGTATATATGTATATGTGTGTAGGAGCTATCGCATAAGAGTTTATTAATATTGTAGGGTGAGCACAAAGGCATCAGGAAAGAGTCCTGCAGAGCTTATGCAAATCTGCTCTGCGCGTATATGTATGTTGCTAGGTTGAGGGTTTATCCTACGATTGTCGTAATCATACGAGGATATGTATGTACATATTTAATTTGAGTACAAATATGTTAATGTATATATTTTCTTAATTGTATGGGGATTCGGGTTAAAAAACATTCGATAAACAATTTAAGCAGCAATATTAAGTATAACAGAATCAAAGCACAGCCAGGTTATGAATATAAATGAAAGAGAGGAGTATGAGCTTATCTTTATATTTCTATTTCGTTTGTGACATTGAATTATGTTGCGTTTCGTTGCGTTCCGTTTCGTTTCGTTTAATTTATTTTATTTTCTTTTTGGCCGTCTTAAACAATATCAATGATTGAGATTCATTTGACATTTAAATGACAGTTGGAATTACATTAAATTCAAAAAAAAAAAACAAACATTAAGTCGTAAGGAACAAACAAATAAATGATTCAGGATATCAATATAAACGAAAATCACAATGTCACAAGTCACAAGTTACAGAATATATTACCGAAATTATAACACATTAAACTTCCGTTCCTTGTATTGAAGAGAACTTTTGCTTATAATGACTTTCGAAAAACCGGTACTAGGTGTCGCTTATCAACTTCGTTGCTTCACTTGCTGGAGCTGGTGGTATTCAAGCCTTCAAGACTATGCGAACGTTAAGAGCACTGAGACCACTACGTGCCATGTCCCGAATGCAGGGCATGAGGGTACGTACTTTCATTATCATATTATCTCTTTAATGCAACCGTTATAATTGTTAAAAAAACAGTGAACACAAAGTACATAACATCAAAACTAAACAATTTAGATTAAATTATTCAAAACAATGTCAGATCCCATTCAAAAGAAATAAATGCATCATTAACGTTAGTTGATTTGTTTATAATTTTAAAATTTACCATTTGATTGATTGCTATTATTTAAGTTTTTAAATATATTGACGTAATAAAATAGTAGTGTTTTGATTGAGAACAATGTTTTTACACATATTTCCCCTTTGCTTTAATACTTAAAACATATTTATGCACTTTCAAAGTCAATAAATACATGGTATCCTCTCATCTCAATATACATACATACATACATACATTCAAAGCTTTCTTCAAATGTCTACGTAAATACGTTTTTTTTTTTTAATTTTTTTAAAGTAATTTAGAAAAGTGCAATACACTTCTACATACTCTTTGGGGAGGAAGAAAGAAGATAATTTTTATTTTCAATCGCATATGGTACATACGAGTTTGTATTTACATACGTTCTAGGAATGAAATCAGCTACATATGTGCATCGAACTATAAGAGCTTCCCTGCAATGTACGAGTACATAAGTATGTATATCGCATATTCCCATATTAAATGCGCAGTAAAATCATGAAGATTAAGTCTTGATTCTTCGGTTAAAAAGAACACTTTAATATAACATTCCAAGTGAAAACCAATATATTTAATAGGATAATTAACATTTAGGTGCTACACTCGAAGCTTATCTCGTGTATTTTAGATAAGAAAATTAATATCTTTCTGCCATATAAAACTACAATATAGAGGGTCAATATTATTCAAGAAACTGTTAATTTTGGGACTTAAAATTTTGTATGTATTTTTTATATCTATAGTACATCAATCGCTTAATTTTTAATTACGTACAATGTATATTAAAATAGGTTTTCTAAAGTAGTTTCTAATGAAACTCATATGCAGCAAACTTTCTTTTTTATATCCCTTTTCATATTCATATGTATGTCCATATGTGCTGAAAAATAAAGCCTTTTCTCGAGTCCCTGCTAAAGTGAGTATTGCTTAAAGGGCAGATAAATTTTAACTGGTTGATTGACTGTGAAAAAATCTTAAGAAATCGAAAAAGAACGTCAAGAGGAGATTCATTTTAACATACAGACGAGAAGCCCCGAGACGTATATTTCTATTTTAAAAGAGGGCTATTTTGTTTTGTTATTAGAGAGACAATTTTTGAATATTTTGCTAAAGTGAGTATTGCTTAAAGGGCAGATAAATTTTAACTGGTTGATTGACTGTGAAAAAATCTTAAGAAATCGAAAAAGGACGTCAAGAAGAGATTTATTTTAACATACAGACGAGAAGCCGTGAGACGTATATTTCTATTTTAAAAGAGGGCTATTTTGTTTTGTTATTAGAGAAAAAATTTTTGAATATTTTGTAGTTTTTAGAACTTAAATTAGTATTGTTTTATAAAAAATAAAATTGGCCGAATTAATTTAATACTAAAATATTCTTGTCAAAATTAATGTAACTATCATTTCATCATACATGTTTGTGAATGTAACATAGATTACTATTTTAGCTTCGATATTCAAGCTTTTACGTATGTTTTGTCAACAAAACTAATTTCTATTGGAGAAACAGTTTATGTTATGCTTTGCTAGTTATTATTACTATACGAAACTTTAAAATTTTTTGGTGGGCTTGTCCGTTTCAATGATAAAAGCTGAAGATCGAACTTTATGGATTCCATCGTGTACCCTATTTTTTACTTAAGTCACCTTTTAGGCGTTTTCCTTCTCTCCACAGATATATGTACATGCATAAAACCAAATACAATCATTAACAAAGAAAGCTAATTAAATTAATTTTTTTTGCTTTCTTTTATTTTTGGCATCTGTAATCTTAATTTGTAAAATTGTTTTTACACACAATAAGCATAACAATTTTCGCATGTTTTTATTTACTAAATTGTTGTTTTAATACGACTGCACTCAACTGTGTTTAAGTCGGTGTTTACTAGGCACCTTAACACTAGTAAATAAGCACCGCATGCTTTTCTTAAATGATCATTGTCCTCATCGGCTCTTCCGGAATATTATTTATTTAGTTAACATATATTATTTATCAGAAATTCTAATACTAAAATTTGTTTAAATTTATTCCTCCTATGTACGTGTTCTCTCATCTCAAAAATCAAAATGATCTTGAATTTGAACACAATATATTTAACAAAAAATTGTACAACTGGATGCAATCGCCATTCTACCACTCCACTCATGTTTTGCACCGATAATATTAACTCACATCTCATTAATGTCATTTCTTACATCACGTTGCACATGTGATTGCCAACGTAACTATATCTGACTCTGGCGCTGCATCGTCTCGGACGTTCAGGTCGTCGTGAATGCATTGGTTCAAGCTATACCGTCCATCTTCAATGTGCTATTGGTGTGTCTAATATTTTGGCTAATTTTTGCCATAATGGGTGTACAGCTTTTTGCTGGAAAATATTTTAAGGTACGTTGAAATCAATCAAATTTAACAAAAAACATATTTCAAGCAATCACATATATTTTATAAATTTGCGATATGTTTTTTTAAATCATCCCTGTGGTAGAACATCCACTGGGGTGCTTTAGAAGAAGCTGCTAAAAATGTTGGATCAAAACCAACCAAAATTATGATCAAGTATTATATCGGTCAGGACTTAAATTTACTCGAATTTGGTTAATATTTGGCTCAATATAATAATAATGTGAATTTATTAAAGAAGCGTATCTTTACATCTATTTTTCGTAAATGGTTGGCAGTTATAACAATATGTGCACGAATATTTAATGGGTTAGTTGGTATAAAATTATTAACCACGTACTGCTCGATTAGTAGTAAAGTTGGGCCACATGACAACTGACTTCTTGATATAAAAATGGCGCGAACTTCTTAATTAAGCGATTACTGCAATAACTTCTATACATATATTTTATTATATGGCAGTGCAAATATGTATTTTTAGATTATAATCAACACCATCTTTCCGTTCGGGTGTTTAGAATATAAGTATAAATGTATATAATATACTTAGTAATTTTATGATTTCCTGCCTAATTCCTAAATAAGTCTTATATGTACATTTGTACGCTCACACAATTCATATGTAAAATAAAACATATTACGCCATTAAAACAGCTCATTATCAATAAAATGTATTTGTGCTATGTTAAAATTTTTAAAATTTTAACTTAATCATAGCTTTTGAATTTTTTAAACAAAACTTTAGAGGCAACAATAACTGTATTGAATACGTTCAACAGTTTTACGAGCGTATATTAAAATAAGACTTTTTCTCAAAAACTTAAGCCAAAACTTTATAGCCTATAGTTTAAAATAACAGATAATGATTAAAAACAACATTTACCCTCATAATTTTTGTTACGAAATATGGCTACAGCTCAATAAGTCTAAAAATTATGCTTAATTATATTTCTCCCAAATTTGATTAAATAGTATTGAAAATATAAAAGGAAAGCTCTCGGTTGATATGTATGTATATATATATATATATATATATATATATATATATATATACATATATGAATTTAAGAGAAATTATGAAATTGATTTTAGCGAAAAAACATGAATGTTAACATGTACAAATATAATTGATTGTTTTCATTTACATATAAATTATTAACATAATTTTTCTCTTCTCATTATTTCGGTAACTATGACGGTAATTATAAAACTGCAGTGCGAAGATCAAAATGGCACTAAACTCAGTCACGAAATAATACCAAACCGCAATGCCTGCGAAAGTGAAAACTACACATGGGTGAATTCAGCAATGAATTTCGATCATGTAGGTAATGCGTATCTGTGCCTTTTCCAAGTGGCTACGTTTAAAGGCTGGATACCAATCATGAACGACGCAATCGACTCACGTGAGGTAATTTAAAATTGTGGCGGAGCTAGGTTTTTGATGAAAAGTTGATATTTTACTTGTTTCTGGACTATGACAATACTAATATAATTTTTTTCTTTTTTCTTTCCTGCTAACAAAAACAAAACAACCTACCTTATTACTTCAACACTTTCCCGTCATATCCGCACTTCTGAACAAACCTGGAACATACATAAAACTATTAAATTATATAACCAATTAACAAACTCAACAAACCTATATATATGTTAATATAATACTTTAATTAACACTATCAATAAATCAACCAACATAAACGTAAACACCAAAAATATATCAATACCAATACCTCTACAAACATACATACACCTCGATATGAAAATTATGTTAACGTTCAACAGGTGGGCAAGCAGCCAATCCGTGAAACGAATATCTACATGTATTTATATTTCGTATTCTTCATCATATTTGGATCATTTTTCACTCTCAATCTGTTCATTGGTGTAATCATTGATAATTTTAACGAGCAAAAGAAAAAAGCAGGTGGATCATTAGAAATGTTCATGACAGAAGATCAGAAAAAGTACTATAATGCTATGAAAAAGATGGGCTCTAAAAAACCATTAAAAGCCATTCCTAGACCGAGGGTAAGGCTTATATATTTTGTCACAAAAGAAGAATAAAACAATTTTAAAATTGAGTTATATCAATTGATAATACGATACATTCAAGAGAAAGAGACTATAATTTTTTTATATAAATCTGTGCCAATTGTTAATACTTTTTTCCAAGTTGCGCGAATTTTTATGACTTTTTGTTTTCCCATTTTAAAGTTATTATACATACATAAAAATGTATGTAAAAAAAATGAGTACGTACTCATAATATTGTTGACGTGATTGGGATTTAGAAATTAAAAGAATGAGGGCCCAGCTATGTATCTAGCAATATTTTCGAAACACAGCATCTATAGCAACGGGTGCTTGAGCGCGTGCGCGAGCCGCGTTAAGTGGTCGAATTGTATAGTCAGAAACAAATGTGTATGTACATATGTATATACGTCAATAGTTATACTATTCTTCCACTGTTACTAAAAAAAGTTGCTGTAAAATGTACACATCCTGTATATTCAAATCATATGTCAATCCGAAAGCTGAACTCCCTGTGAGGTTGTCTGTTCTTAAACATTTTTATGTCTGCCAATACATAAATCTAACAATAAAATTAAACTTTTTTGGATTTCCTAATATATATAATATTGATTTTATACGATATGTATGCATTTGCATGCACTGCAAACTCGAATCAATAAATCACAAAAAGTACATGCATGTGAACTAACATAACTATACAAATACTTATTAACTGCAATAGACGGATGCAGATGTACAATACAATGCTAACACATATGCATGATTTTTCGAAAAATTTTAACACCTCAAAAATATTGGTAGCAATTTGTTAAAATGTATTTTTTTTTATAAATACACTGTTTCACAAGTGTAACCTGAATTAAATAATAACATTGTTTTTAAGAAAATTAAATAGTTTATTCCAAATTTCCACTACTTAATAGATGTACTTTTCTTTAGATAATAAAAATGCAAATACCTGCACGTTTATTTTTATATTTGTAAATCCATTTTCCCTTAAGAAAACATCCAAACGTAATAAATATTATCTAAGATTGCAACATTTCTTCGTTATTGTAGATGCATTAAATTGGACGAATATATGAAGTTCTACAAGTATTTTCCGAAATTAATGAAAACAAAAACGCATATTAAAAAGTTTCGAATGAAATCTTTTACTTTTATTATTATACAAGTCGTACGAAATTCTTGAGAAAAAAGTTTCTTTTGGCACAGATCAATAATAACTGATTTAATATAAAAACAAATGATAAAATACATAACACACGCATGTTATCATGACCTAATAATAAAATAACTCGTATAACGCTAAGCTTAGAAAAAGCTTATACGAAAATAATTAAATTGAATTCATTATAAATTATTATGAATTCATTGTTTTCTATATTTCTCTCTTTTCTCTTACAGTGGCGTCCACAAGCAATAGTATTTGAAATAGTTACAGATAAAAAATTCGATATAATAATTATGTTATTTATTGGCCTGAATATGTTTACCATGACACTCGATCGATATGATGCGTCGGAAACATATAATGCTGTCCTAGACTATCTAAATGCGATATTCGTAGTTATTTTCAGTTCCGAATGTCTATTAAAAATATTCGCTTTACGGTATCACTATTTTATTGAGCCATGGAATTTGTTTGATGTAGTAGTTGTCATTTTATCCATCTTAGGTAAGTAAAAGCCAAAAGCCTTCTTTCTGGTCATTTTGAAATTATGGTTTCAATATTCGTTCTATATGTAAATTCGTAATTTGTTGCCTTTGAATATTAAAAAATTGTTACATTAAATTATGTAAATTTAAAATTTAATTGTTGAACTATTACCAACCAAGTTATATACATATTTATATTCGTATATATTGTCCGATCGTCCATAGTCCGTAATTGTGTGTACAAACGTGTATTTTCGTTCAAAATCGTATTGGCTATTTATTTATGTATATTATTATTGTGTTAACACTAATTCGAATGTTGTAAAATTGTTTACTGTTCTCGTATTAATGTATCAAAGAGTACTATTGTACAGAAAGTTAAATGTTGTGCTTAAGTATCCCCCATAGTTTTTCATAAATTTTGCTGTTTTATAAGTTTATGTATTTTTATTTGCTAGGGCAAAACCCTTCTCATAAATGCAACTATTAAAGATTTTTCCACTTTAATTCAATTATAACAAGTAATATTAATATTAAGTTAATTTGGAAGCTTTTAATATTTAATTTCGTTATTTTATTTTCTATTTTTGTAATACTATCAAATTACTTCTTCAGTGATTTTTCTTATAAAGAATACAATTTCGGAATCAATGACTTCCTACGATAACCACATTCTCTCGAAAAATAGGCCAAGTCTTGATATCTAAATCGAATTCGATTTATATCGAAGTTTTTAATCGGCGTTGATTAATAAAATAAGGCATATTAATTCTATTGTGATTGAGTTTTTTGAAATTTAAGATTTAATGTGTTTCTATTTAACTACCATTATTATAAATTTATGAATACGTACATGTACTGCTTTTGAGGTAAAGATTTTTTCAACCGCTACAAAATTTTGTATTGCATTTAATTTCTAAACATTTAAATTCTAACTAATTAGTATATTTTATTGAAAACGGAATTAAAAGACTCAACTCCAATATTTTTTATTTACAAAAAACGGCAAAAAGAAACCCAACCGAGTATAAAGATTTTTAAATCTTTAACAATTTCAATGTCACTCCAAGGCAGTTGAATAATTGTCCATGACTTCCAGAACTCCATGTAAGTATATGTTCAGCGCACAGTGTTACCCTCAACTTCATACAATGGTTTATGCCTTGACTGCAGTATTACAAATTAATTCTACAATTATTAAATTCTTTCGTTTTTAGGTGCTTGTAGCTTTTATTTTACAAATTTTTTAAGTTTTACTTGTTCCCAATTCTTTTAAATTATTTTTTGTTTTGCCATAAACTAGAATATACGAAAGCACAAATGACCTCTCGCTTGTAAAATTTATGTATTTTTTCGTAATGAATGGCTTAAACAGTCGAAATAAAACGACAACTAATAAATACCTAAATTTCAATAGCAGGAAAATTTTATTGCCAAATGGAGTTTACTTAACAGAAGATGGCTTAAAATATGCTTTACTACATTATGAAACAGGAAGCTTCTTTTTCATAATATTTCTGCAAAGAAGAGAGTTTATTAAACTAGTTTTCGGTATAAAATATTATTGTCCTTTTGTGCGATATTTATGGAAAAGACAATTTTCTTTCTGCTATTAAATAGAGTACATTTTCTTTATTCAATAACTATATTAGGTTCCAAAATCATTATGCGTTAACAACCATAAATGCGTTTATTTTAGTCTCTGAATAAAATATGTTCACCAATATTTAAGATCAATAATATATTAGAGATACACACTTAAGATTTTGAAATATCTTTAAAATGTTCACATGTTAATTGGCTTATATGTTGTGATACGAACCTTTTTATTTGCAAGCTTCAAAAGCTTTAAAGCTTAAATTTATATGCTTGAATTCATACTTCATGTTCATATGCGATATATAATACGCATTAGCTAGCAAGCTAAACAGCGTAAAACTATTAGCGCTTTGCGCCATCTTTTACTATACACATTAAATTGCGTAGTTAGATATAAATACATTAAACTAAAATTAAGCTTTCAAGTCGCACAATTATCGGAAGATAGCTTGATGCCTCGGACTGTTTAAACTAATGCCAAGATATATAGGATTTTTTTTTATAGTAAAGCATACGATTATTCATTAAAAAGGAAACAATGAAATTAAAGTGATATCAAAATATCGAATATATTAATATACTTCTCTTTCTACACAATTAACCAAATAAACAGTTGAAACAACGAAAACAACTCGGATCTCAGGTCAAAAACAATGGCTATCTTTCTGCGAAAAGTACCGTCGGTTACGGTGCATACAGATTCAGCCAAAGATATCCAAAATAAAAAGCTCTTCTATTGCATACCTCTGTTTTAGCCCAGATATTTGAGGGGTACAAAAATGTATGTATATTGTTAAAAATACGCATTTACAATTTACTTGCTACATTCAAACATGTATGCCGCTATGGTATTAAAAGGCAATCCTAAATGGGCCACATTACCTTCAACTGACGCGCATTGACAGGAGTGTACCTAATTTGACTCACCGATGCAGTCTAACCAGCCGTTTTATCTGGTAGGGCATCTATTAATTAGGTACTGCAAATACAGAGCGTTCGCTGAATCTTCTTAATGGTTTTTGTCCATTTTGTCGATGGGAATTATGTACTTTACTATGAACGCAAGTCGCAACTCAACCCAAATTCTCCCTTACCAGTAGTTTGCGACCCCTTCGATAAAAGACAGTTAATAGAGCATTGTAGTATTTCCTCGTATGTAAATAGCTATACAATATTTAGTCACGTACATACATAGTCTGTGCATTTTATTTTTATATCTGGATTACATAAACATATTTAATTATTAACTCCCTCAAAAATGAAATATCATCGAAAGTGGTATCAAAGTACAACATGGATATTGATATGTATGTACATAATTTAGACATTTTGATATCAATATACTCGTATTTACATACATATGTAGATACTTATATTTTCTTTATAAAAAAAATGCATTTCATCAATGTTTATTTAATTCTTAGAATATTTTGACAGTTTTATTATACCTACGTACATGTTTACCTGCACATGTATGTATGTAGATAGGATCGATGAGTATCACCTTTCTCCCTATAATTAACTCAATACTAAATCTTCTCATACCAAACTGAAGTAAGCTTTATAACAATTTTTAAATGCTCACAATTAATAGGCAACAATAGTCGAAAGTTTTGGGTTTCGTAAAAACTATTTACCACTTTTCTCAATTACTTGCAATTTTAAAAAAATATTTAAGGCTAAAAAATATGTACATATACATTTAGGCAAACTTGTTTAGTAATAAAAGCTTAGCTCATTAATATCGATATTTGGCACTAATTATATGCTGCGGATTATCGCTTAACCTTTCCAATAACTGTAAAGAATTCGTAAAAATTTGTTTCAGTATTGAAAATCGAGGCAAAAAATGCTTGAATACCATATTCATACGTACATATATACACATAAATCATGCTAAACTCAACGAATGTAAAAACACTGGACCATTCTGATTTAACTTACGCCGCTACTTTGAAGCCGTTAATCATCGATTGTTTGATCAGATGACTGCACTTAATGTTATTTTCCACAGCGACGCGCTTGAGGTATACACATGTACATACTCGTACATACAATAAATAATATGTGTGTATGCAATATTTCAATGTTATTCGCTGCGAAAGTTATGCTTACGCATTAAACTTTTGTTTTGTTTTATTAAGCCAAGCCGGAGCTTGTGATTACTAACTTATGCCATTCAAAAATACTTCGCGTTTATATGTATGTCGTGCTTCTACTTCTAAAATATGTATTTTAAAATATACTTGAATTTCGCATATTTTGTTGATTGCTTTCACATAAATATTTAGGACTTTTTTAATTTTTGTATACATTTATAGATAAATAGATACATATTTATCCCTTAAGTCCTAAACTATTTGTAGAGTATAGTTATGTATAAAAATGGGTATTTGAGCTCATTCCTACATACATATGTACATCTGTGGTTTATTTGTCTTATTTTATTAATTTATAATATGAATTTATACTCGTAACTAGTTACAAACATAACATAAGTACTTAGTGTAAAAATATCTTCTATATATATATTTTTTTTAATCTTAATTTTGCGATAATATCGCAAGTAGGTGTGTTTGTGTTATATAAATATATGTATTTTGTTATAAATATTAACAGCAGTATTGGTGTTTTGTCATATTAAAAGTCTGGAGATGGCCGTATATGCTGTAATTTTTTATATTGTTGCCACTTCTACATTTCGTTCTATTATGGGCGAAAACATTTACTCTTTTTTCCACAGGTCTTGTGCTTAGCGATATTATTGAAAAGTACTTCGTATCCCCAACGCTATTGCGTGTGGTCCGCGTCGCCAAAGTGGGCCGCGTTCTGCGTCTGGTCAAAGGTGCTAAAGGTATCCGCACACTCTTGTTTGCGCTGGCTATGTCGCTGCCGGCTCTATTCAACATTTGCCTGCTGCTATTTCTCGTCATGTTCATCTTTGCTATTTTCGGGATGTCATTTTTTATGCATGTACGAGAAAAAAGTGGCATTAACGATGTATATAATTTTAAAACATTTGGCCAGAGTATGATATTGCTGTTCCAGGTAAGCCACCACAATTCAAGTTCCGTTCATGTTGTCTATTGTTGTTGTCGTTGGGTAATATTCCCGCTGGAGCGAATTGAGTGTGGTCAGTAAGATGGTGCATCGTCATTAATTTGCATTTTTAAACCTTGTAATGCAGTTAGTGTATTGCCTCACTGATCCACTCACTCAAAAGCGGAAATGTTACAATGTTGATTAAGCTATGGTAGTTGTTGGTAAAAGCTAAATTAGTAACATTCATTCAATTATTCACAATATTTTTTAAATTTTAATTGCATTAACACATATACATATACATATGATATTTATGTGTATGTGTATGTTATTATTTATCCCACTAACTTTGGTTGACATGTATGCACTTAAAAAAAAAAAGTATTTTCTATTTAATTTATGTAAGTGTGCTTTTTTTTTGACCACAGCGGATTTAAGCAAGTAAAGAAAATATTTGATATATGCCGTTCTATCGTAAATGCAAAAAAACAATATTGAGCCTAACTCAAGCTAAGTGTCAAGAAAGGTGGTGTAGTAATAAATTCCCTTGGGTTTTATCCATCGATAGTTCTGTCAACTTTATTGGCACCAGTCATATATGGGAGTCAAATGTGTAAAAATTGCTATATTAATTTCAATGTTTACAAATTAATCTCACGAATAACATTTATGTAATTCAATTTCAAGCAATATTTATTGTCTCCGGATACGTATGTATGTAAATGTGTGAACCTACTCGTACATAAGCATTTATGTGTTTTCGAAATACATATGTATTAATTTACTCAATACCACCTAGTGAATCCTCTATAGTAATTCATGGCATGTACCGAGTGCTAATTCAAAATACAATGCAATTCACTGCTCCTTCTTCGGATATGCATACATATGTACATACATACGTATGTATCTTTTGAAAAGAATATTAAATACAAATACAAAATGTATGATGGTCGCCTATTTATTTATACATCTGCTTATCTATATTATGTGGAGACATGCTTTTGGAGAAATACATATCATTTAATAAATACTAAATATAACAAATTCAAACGTTTTTTTTTAGGTTTCGCTTTTTATGTTGTTACATGGATATTTTTTTTTTTGTACTCTTGTTATGCATTCTTCGTTAATTATCCTCATGCTTTTATTTTGATCTAATTAAGCTCTTTCAACAATCGCCGAAAATAATATTTATAAAAAATCCTCATCAATGCTAGAAATAATTTTTAATCAAGCTTCCGAAGTGCCAAAAGGCTACTTACATATGTATATGCACCATTGCTGGTCCAAAAATTGACGATGTTAATATACAAACATTCTTACATGCATACATTGTTAGTTACATAAACATGAGTTTGATTTTAATAATATTCGCATTCTAAGCAATTGTTGGCTTTTGTTGCTTTAATCATAGCTCACTATTAGATTAAAAAATTATAAAAAAATATTAGCGGTTCATAGTACAACCCTCTATACAACCATGATTTTAAAGAAATGTTCTTTATTATTGCCTGTGTTCGTAGTTAAAGTCAGTTGATTACGTTTCTGCATACATACATATGTTATGTATAATATACTTGTATGTACACATACTCGTAAGAGGAGCAAAAAAATAAATTTAACCAATATAATTTTTTGCTAACATCCTTTGTATAAAAATACCCATTGTTAAGTTGTGTGCCTATTTAGCTTTCGCACATAGACCACACCTTCCGAGAGCTTCAATTGAAGTAGTTTTGGATATTTAAATATATCTATATACATATGTGACAGGAAAAGTTAAAAGGGATCTTCGAGCCGAGAAAGATTTTTACTCTTCCACCTTTTTTTTTTAAAGATGGTACGCTCTTTTTAACATAATACACTGAATTTTCTAGCTGAATTAGTTTTCATGAATTCTTTTCAAGATGGACACATTGACAAAAGAAAATCGAACAATAAACCCAAAATGTTGAAATAACCTTGAAAATTGATACTTGGCGGTTTTCTGACTCGCTAATCTTGAAATTGACATCAGATTTTTTAATTTTAAAACGGCAGATCCAATATGGCTGGCAACAATTTTACCTTATTCGACCCGCCTTTTTGAATTGTGAAAATCTTACTCTGAACTTTTAGTTGGCGGCGCCAAAACTCCAGAGTAACAAGTTTCAAACGTATCCGATCAATTTTAAAAAAACTGGCCCCCATATTGGATCCGCCATTCTCCATTTTGAACTAGGATAACAGATTCGTAATGGAGATCCGTGGTGAACGATTAAAGAGTTCTAAGTCATAAAAACGTTTAAAGTCGGTTTTCCCGAATCGTAGATCCCTTCTAACTTTACCTGTCACATATCTTGTTGATGCCTACATACATTTGTAAATATAATTGGCCAACATACATACATACATATGTATACCCAAAGCTAGTATGCAGTAAAAAAAATAATTTATTAGGTAAATTAAAATAAGTTGATTGAATTTTGCTGCCATCTTGTCCTGTTAGCATCAGTCAACTGTTTAACTAATGAAACTCACTTATTCTAAACTTTTTTCGCCGCCTCGTCAATCTGTTATTGAATAAAATCACCCAATCGAAATAATTATATGGACTCTGTAACCGCTTTATGAATGGCGGAACGCAGATGTCTACCTCAGCCGGTTGGGATGGCGTTTTAGATGCTATTATCAATGAGGAAAATTGCGATCCACCCGACAACGACAAGGGCTATCCGGGAAATTGTGGTTCAGCAACAGTTGGAATAACGTTTCTTCTCTCATACTTAGTTATAAGCTTTTTGATAGTTATTAATATGTATATTGCTGTCATTCTCGAAAACTATAGTCAGGCCACCGAGGACGTGCAGGAAGGTCTCACCGATGATGATTACGATATGTATTACGAAATCTGGCAGCAATTCGACCCCGAAGGTACGCAGTATATACGATATGATCAGCTTTCCGAGTTTCTGGATGTCCTGGAACCGCCTCTTCAAATACATAAACCGAACAAGTACAAAATCATATCTATGGATATACCAATATGCAGAGGAGATCTCATGTATTGTGTAGACATATTAGATGCGCTTACCAAAGACTTTTTCGCAAGAAAAGGCAATCCAATAGAGGATACAGGTGAGATTGGCGAAATTGCTCCGAGGGCAGATGCTGAAGGACACGAACCTGTATCATCCACTTTATGGCGGCAACGGGAGGAGTATTGTACGCGCCTGATACAGATTGCCTGGCGCAAGTACAAAGCACGAACATCTGGTGAAATTGGTGGAGACATCGCAAACAATTTTGCTCCTGAAAATGGTGGAGGTGATGGCGATGGAACTGATGACAATGCTGGTGGAGAAAACTGTGATGGATTACTGGATGGAAATCTTAGCGCAATACACAGCCCGGAAGGTGGCCTAAGTGGGGGTCCAGTAAGTCCGAGTGCTGCGAGTGGTGGAGCTGGCAGCGCATCAAGTGGTAAAAATGGTCGCCAAACGGCCGTGCTAGTGGAAAGTGATGGCTTTGTTACTAAAAACGGCCATAAGGTTGTAATACACTCGCGCTCACCGAGTATAACTTCGAGAACGGTGGACGTCTGAGCCAGGCCTCGCCCCTCCCTCCAAAATGCACCTTAATCGAACTGACATAAACCAGCAAAAATAATTTTCTGACACATTCAACAACAACGACGGCGTACAGCAAAACAAACCTAAATTTCGATAAAAGCTAAAATAACTAAAATCATCATAAACAGCTGCAGTTTTTGTAAGTTCAGTTTTAAATAAAATGAATCGGGAATTACTATTGAAAATCAGGAATATACAAATATCCAACCTCTCCACTGCGATCACATAGTAATCACAAATGGAAATAAAGTCAAATAAGGGATATTTTTGTTAAACTTGTCAGTTGGCGTACTTATACATATGTATCTAAGAGTATGCAAACCATGGTCATATTTCTAAGTAATTATTTAATATTAAACTTAAATATTTTTGTGCTATAATACCTTGCTAAAATTTAAATTTAATTAAATATATTTCATTTCATTTGTTTCGAAACATTATAGTATACGATAATATACCATTACCGATGTATGTATGAATGGAAGTACACATGCATATACATACCATACATCAATATACATACATTCGTGTGTACACATAAATAAATATGTGATATTCGTATTAACGCAGGAGATTTTCAATATGTTTCCGTTTACAAAAGCGATTTGTAGTGCTGAGTTTTTAAATTGTCAAGTAAAACATGCAGGCGAATGATAAATTGCTTACATACATAAGTAAATCGTAATAAAAAGCCTACTGCCATATCTCTGAGATCAAATATTAAAATTTGAAATTTGAGAAATATTTACATACATACACTGATATCAAATTTAAATTTATAAAATATAAAACGCTTTCCAATGAAACACAATGAAGTTCACATCCACAAAAACTGCGTGGCAAACTATAAAGCACTTTCATTTAACCATCTAACATACATAACTAGGAGCAGGGGCGCATGGAAAAGTAATAAAATCAATGTTAAAATTTGTAAATTATAATGTTCATTACAATGCAGCGGTCAGTTATTAACATCTAAATACTTAAATATAAACCACTGAAGTTAAATTTATGTAAAATATGATTTAACAAAATAAGGAATATGAATGAATAACTTCAGCTCCAACTTCTCTATGCAAAAATAAAATAAAACCTGCAAAAAATTGTCCATAGCAAGATGAGTATTGATAACAAATGTTGATAAAACGGCAATTTGGGCAAAAACAACATTTGTGAAATATAATAAAAAACTCTCTGAGTGTTATAAAAAATCGGGAAGAAGAAAATCGGATTGTGAAAATTAACGAACAGGAGTAAATGCATATAGAAATTATGAATCAAAATAACTTTCGTTCTGTGTGGTGCGTATCTGTAAGGTATATTTGATAATTAAGACAATAGTAAAAGACAAGCATGAAAAGGTGTAAGTGTGGTAATTTTTTCGAAGTAGGACCAGTGCAAATACCTACAGTGTGTTATCTTGCAAAAAAGCGAAAAACCTGAGGAATGTTTAATTTTGGAAACTATTAAAACATATGTATGAATATGCTTACAAATTCTTATAAGAATGAACAATAAAAGTTACCTAAAAATATTAAAAAAAAAGGTCAATGATGTTCGACCTGTCGAAAACAACAAAGTGATGCGATAGTGAATGCAACTACATAGCTAATGTTAAGTAATCTTGACTAATAGATCTTCATGCACATGCCTACATGGACGAACTATTTAAACACATTTATGTGCATATATTTGCTACATATGTATGTATTTGACCATACTGAGCGCCCAAATTATTATGTAGTTGACATAACACTATTTAAGTAAATTTCAATATAAAACAAACGGATTTAATTGCAGAACGTGAACGTTAGTCAACTCCACCTTTAAAATCGGATCTCAGTGTTGGACGTTTGCATAACAAGAAATCCATATGCATATAGGGTAAACGTAAATTTCGCTACTACATATATTCCAACAACAAATATTAAATACCGGATCGCATTTTTTTCTACGATTTTTGCAGGAGAGTATGTATGGTTAAGACGCATCTCTTTCTTTGTGCTATTGAATGGTTTGAAAAACTTTTAAATTAGTGCATTCTGTAAAACGTGTTAAACATTGCAAAATTAAGAAAATTACTCACGTAGTCTAATTTGTACATGTGTATATGAATTTTTTTTTGCATATTACATGCGACTGATATACCAATATATAGCATATATACAAACATAAGTATAACGCAATATATAAGTACTTAACGAGCAATAGTACGGTATACATTTGCATTTTTTTATGCTATTTTGTGCAATGTTGCAAAAAAATGAGTTAATAGCGATCATACGAAAATCACAACCATATGCAATTATACATATTTCGTATTTATTTATGGTTTTAATATATTAGCAAGTTTTTATTAGACATATTGCGAATTTAACGATTGATTTCAACTATTAAGTTATGAAATATATAAGAGCTTACATTACTTTTAATGTACTTTTTCGTTGAAGATTAATAATTTCCTTCCTTCAATAGCTACTTAGCATACATGTTTATTTTGTATATCTATTAGCAATTGAAATTTACAACATTTCTTATGCTGGGTAATAAGCTGAACATATCTTTTTAAGATTTTTTTAAATGCTATTTGTTGGGCTTAAATGTGAAGGCTTTCGTTGTTTTTGATTGCGACTGCAGCATAAACATTATCCATTAAAAATCACAATAGAGCAGGATCATTTCGACAGCTGCGGCAACTGCCAATTCAAGCCCATACGCCAGACTGCTTCAGATGTTACTTTTTAAGCTGTTGACGATTAGCTACGTACAGAAAATAAGTTCATTAAGTAACCTAAAATCTATTACCTGGGTGCAAAATATTTAAAATTCGAGGGGCGGGCGAGATGAAATAAAACATGCGTTAAAGATTATTTAAAAATTTTAATAAAAAATAATTATGAATGTACATTAGAAGTACTACACTTATGAGACTCAACTAACATAATAAATAAAATAATAAGAATAAAAAGCGACCAAAAACTAGCAAAATTTCGTTAATGAGTCTTTGTATATAATTAAAAATATTCGTGAAAATATAAACGATTTTTTTGCGATTAAAATATTTGCATAATTAAAAAGCACTGAAAAAAATAATTGCCACAAATTTGTATCAAGGAAAAGGCCCGGCATATATGTATGTATGGACCTACATATGGATTACCATTCAAAATCGCAACGAAATCAGGATGAGTAAAACTCCGGATAAAGTGCAAAAAATTATAAAAAAATATAAAATTTGTGCGTTCAAGATATTAAATATAATGGAATCGAAGAAGATTTATCTAAAAGAAAATGGACTTCAAATAGGATCGTTTAAACTAATAACATCAAATTGAAATAACTGAAGCTAGGTCAAATCAATTCGCTTTCTCATAAAAACATTTAGCTTTATATATTTGTAAAAACATAGCGACATTAGTTACAAGCAGTTCATACATAAAATCGGCCATATTCACAATAATTTGTGAATTTGAGTTCCAAAGAAAAACACTCATTGAGTAAAATATCATTTACACGAACATATACATACATAAATGCATAAAAAAAATTTAAGACCACAATATGTACATATGTATATGTATGTGTTAATTATTTTTAAATGTAATTGCAGCAAATTGTAATATGCTATAGCTGTCAAATCATGTTAGGTATTCTAATAGAAATAATAACAAAGAATTATATTAAAAAAAATATGTTGCATACGAAAACAAAAAGGCATTATTTCTAAGGAAAATATAATGTTACAGTTTTCGGCAACAAAGGCGCTAATAAATCTGCATAAGAAATATTTATTTATACTGTACTAGGTGTGCTAAATAATTTTAAAATACATGCATACATACATATGCGTACGTGCTTATTTCAATTATTTTTGGTTATTATTAATAAGGTGGTCAATAATTACACTCTGCTCTTCGATATTAATCTATAACTGCAATAGTTAGAAAGACAAAAGCACCCAATCTGCGTATATGTGAATACAAACTTAAATATTTAATTCAATGTAAGCATAAGAAAATCCATACATACATATGTATGAACTAATCCAAATGCATACATGTGTACATATGTATGAACATGCATATTAGTGTGAATGGGCTATGAGGTCTAGATATGTACATATATTTTTGTAATACAATTCAAAAAATATAAGGCAAAATTTAATATTTATGTGCTGGTAAACGAATCAAGCCGCTTAAATTAACTTCGATTTAAAGTAGAGTTTAATTGAGAAATAATAACATGTGTAGGAACTGCTTACATATACACATGTTTTACCAAATAAATACATATAAAATACCAGCGTCACCGGTACAAAAGCGAGAACATCGGTGCAGATATGTATGTGAAGTCAATGCATTGATAATAAATAATATGAATGTATATTAAGTATAATATCGAAATATTTTTTGTCATTGTACCTAAACATCACAAACAAAAATATAATGTGTAGTATAATTGCAGCAAGTAATACATACACGTTCATTTACACACACATATATATGTATATACATTTACCTACATATGTACGTACATACATACCCAACTACATACTCGTTTAAAAGACCATATTTTAATATATACTACCTATAAAGTTTACTGCGCAACTCTGCATTCATTTTAATACAAATATTTCAATTATATCAGAAAGTGCATACATAAATCTTCTTTTGATAGATAAAAACTTTTTTCTATCAGCTATTCAGCAAATACAATCTTTTTTTTTATATATTTGGGAAAGCACTTTTAAAAATTATACTTGACAAACCATATTATTAAGTGCGACACTTGGTAGACCGTTGTTCATAAGATAGGAAATTTTTTTTTTACATAATTATGTACATACATAGACTCTAATGCATATTTAACTTCATCTTTAACGGTTTTTGTTTGGAAAATAAACTCTATTTAATAGCAACTTCCCCGGCTATGTTAGAGGTTTCCTGTAATAATGGTAATGTGTTGGATACATTTTTTAACCGAAGACAGCTACTTACAATAAAATAATATTTTCAATAATTGATATATTTTAATATTATATTTACTTGTATAATGAGCAAAACTGTTGCAAAATAACTAATTTGAAAAGGTTTGATAAAGCCTTGAGGAGTGTTTCGCCTCGATTAATTTGGCGTACTCAAACCAAAATTCGCGACAAAACCTCACAAAACTTCATATGTATGTACGTACAAATGGAAATAAAAAAAAAATATACATGTGTGTGTAATCTATTCATGGTGCAAAATAAAATCAATGTGTAACAAAATTGAACTTATTGAAGTTCGTATGTGAAATATTATAATCCTTACTGGAGACGACATCAATATTACCAATGCACAATAACATTTTAAATGTCATTTAGTATATACATACATATATAAAACTGAAAATATAGCAGTAGTTTCTCAAATAAAAATTTAAAACATAGAAAATTGGAAAAAAGAAAAAAAATTAATTAATATAAAAACTAGGAAATTATTTATTTAATTAAATATAAAAAATTAACGCTTTTTGAGTTTTTGAGAGTTGCGTATTTACATTTCTTTATAATTTTCACGAAACAAGAAACACGAATGAAAAATAAAATAAAAACTGTAATGTAAAATGTTCATACATAAAAATATATTAAAGCGAAATTTTTTTCACACTTTAGCTTAATAAATTGTAAAAATGAAGAACAAATAAAATTGACCTTAATTGAATTTGTTATGCAAACGAAGACTATTGAATTATTCATATTTTTTAATTATTTTTTGCTGCTCAAAATAAAAGCAAGAGGTAAGTATTATTAAAAGAGTAACAACGGAACTGTTGTCTTGAATACAATCTATACATACTGAATAAATAAAAATATGGCCAGGTCATATATGTATATTAATCTCTTATTTTTCCTATAAGCGTAAGGGTTGTATTGATATTCAATTTTCAAATTTCCTGTTTGTCCATGTAGGTATTTCTGCCATGAAAAAGTTTTTTCATAAAATATTTCAGCTGTTCGGAGTCAGTAATTTTTCACTCTACGTGGCACAGAAAAACGTCTTTCGTTAGAGCAAGATTACCCTGGAATGGTCATAAATAGTCGAACGAAGCGCACATACTCAGGTACAAGTCCCATATATAATTCATTTTCGCGAAGCAATTGCACAACAGCTTTTAGAGCGACCGGATTTATGTTACTCCTTTTCATTATCCCGAGAGTTATATCTTTATCGCTTTCTAACCTCAATTCGTCGAAATTCCAAGTGGGTAGTTGTACCCACCGTACATAGGGATTTCGCCGGCCCTGGTTGGGAGTATATCAGTAACGCGCAGCATTTAGTTAATTAAGCCTTAGACGTGTTGGAAAATCAGCTAGCCAGTTCCATAAGAAATTAGGAGTAGAGAAATTAGAGCAGGAGGCAGAGAGGAGTATAAAGTGACCGTCAAGAGAAATTGGCCAATTATATAAGGAATTGATTTGATGCTGGGCAGTTTGTAAGGGGCTAGCCAGCTATTGAGGTGTGGGTCGGATAGTTAGGTAAATAGTACTGGTCAGCTATGTATATCAGAAATTAGGATTATGTCAGACACGCTGGGCATATAGTGAGGTGCTGGTCATCTTTATAACATGATAGTTGTTATGCTGGTCAGAAATAAAGGTTTCGTAACCAGTGAATAGTTGCTGGCCAGCTTTATCTCTGATTGAGATGATATAATCTGCTAGTAAGTGTAGAGATAAGTGCAGTAAGAAGTAGGATACACAGTGGCAGAGGTTCTTTCCATCTTCAAATATGTTATGATATGTTATAATTGCGTCAGAATTAGCTAAGAGCAATAATTTTTTATTGCGGAGTCCAGTGGAAATTTCGGGTAAACATTTACTTCAGGTGATTAATTCATAGAAAAGGCATGACAGGCTTAGGACAAAGGTTAACAAATTGAATGTTAATTTCGGTGAAATTCGTCAACAAAATAAATTTTGCCGCTGCGTTTTTATGTTAATCAAAGGATCTTCTAGAAATGGACGTGGCAACTTTAGTGCATTTTATTGATTGTATTTAAACATTCATATTATGGGCTTCATATGCTTAACTACACGATTAGTGGCGCTTTCGTTTTAAATTAGCTATTCAAAAACATCAATTATAGTGTTTTAGCTTAAGAAAAATTGTTGGCAACAAGTTGACTCGAAACGGCTGTTACGAGCTGGCTATTATTATTTTTTATGGATATACCAAGGATGCATTTTAACGTTAAATTTAACCGTTCCGAAATGTTTTCTCTTGTTTCGGTTGAAACATTTCAAAATATTATCGTTAAAGAAATTATCATAATAAATTTCATTACGTTTTTAACCGAAACGAAATGCTGGCGTTAACGTTAAAACGATAAGAAAAACGCTGGAGATTCACTCGTCGCAAACAGAAGCGCAAACAGAAGCGCTGCATACTTTTAGGCACATAAAAACTAACGAAAACGGAAATTTTATAACGTTGCAACATTAACGATTTGATTTCGTTTTGATAACATGGCGCCGAAACGCAACAAACTCATTTCGTTAAGTTAGTTTTGTTCATTAACAAAACAAGATGGTATCGTTTCGTTTGTT
The DNA here is from genome assembly GCA_963971545.1 of Philophylla caesio. Taxonomy (NCBI): domain Eukaryota; kingdom Metazoa; phylum Arthropoda; class Insecta; order Diptera; family Tephritidae; genus Philophylla; species Philophylla caesio. Next base: position 124,261,978 of record OZ020607.1, read on the forward strand.
GACCAGCCCTGGGATATACCATACATAAATGTGTAACAAACTTGACACATACATACGTAGTGCGTCCCCTGCAAAAAACAATAAGTCGTCCATTTATAATATAAATCTATTCGTATATATGTATGTATGTATGTACGTACATTTACGACAGAGTTTGGATGCGTTGCATTGTATGTATACGTTTGATCGTACATTTTTGTAGAGATAAGTGTAGAGATTCCTCTACCTTCGGAATTGGAAAAAGCTTTCTATATTGCTTAGTGGCATCTATCGCTCAAGTTTAATCTAAGAAAATTCACCTAAATTGCTGCACATTAAGAAGTTTTGATCAAAATACGGCAAGAGGCGACATAGCTTAGATGATAAGACGGTCGCCTGGTAATCTAGATGCCACGAGTTCGATGACCCGGCAGCCAGACACCAAAGTCGTAGAATTAGCACTTTAAAATTAGCATTTGCATATAAATTAAATTTACTTACAGCTCCCACATGAAGAAGACAAAGACGTCAGCCAGAACAAGACTGAGGATGAAGGCAAGGAAGTGATAAAGCTAATAAAGGCGCAGGACAGGAGGAGGTTTAGCGGGCGGAAAAGGGCTAATGGAGCTAGCTGTACAGGAGAAAGCATAGGAGGAGGGGGAGGAGGCGACGAAGGAAAAGGGGTGGAAGAAATTGGCGGCGGGGATGGGGCAGAAAGACAAGAAGATAGGAGAGGAGTCAAAAGAAGGCCAGAGACGCAAACGCACGCACCCGCATGCGCGGGTACGTACGTTTGCGTCTCTGGCCTTCTTTTGACTCCTCTCCTATCTTCTTGTCTTTCTTGATTTATTATATCCATATTATCTTTGTCGGTGTCTAAGTGTTAGCAAAGGTGATTTACTTTGTTAGTGGTGTCTAAATGTTAGCAAAGGTGATTTAATTTTTTTTAGTGATGTCTAAATGTTAGCAAAGGTGGTTTAATTTTTTTTAGTGGTGTCTAAGTGTTAGCAAAGGTGATTTACTTTGTTAGTGGTGTCTAAATGTTAGCAAAGGTGATTTAATTTTTTTTAGTGATGTCTAAATGTTAGCAAAGGTGGTTTAATTTTTTTTAGTGGTGTCTAAGTGTTAGCAAAGGTGATTTACTTTGTTAGTGGTGTCTAAATGTTAGCAAAGGTGATTTAATTTTTTTTAGTGATGTCTAAATGTTAGCAAAGGTGGTTTAATTTTTTTTAGTGGTGTCTAAGTGTTAGCAAAGGTGATTTACTTTGTTAGTGGTGTCTAAATGTTAGCAAAGGTGATTTAATTTTTTTTAGTGATGTCTAAATGTTAGCAAAGGTGGTTTAATTTTTTTTAGTGGTGTCTAAGTGTTAGCAAAGGTGATTTACTTTGTTAGTGGTGTCTAAATGTTAGCAAAGGTGATTTAATTTTTTTTAGTGATGTCTAAATGTTAGCAAAGGTGGTTTAATTTTTTTTAGTGGTGTCTAAGTGTTAGCAAAGGTGATTTACTTTGTTAGTGGTGTCTAAATGTTAGCAAAGGTGATTTAATTTTTTTTAGTGATGTCTAAATGTTAGCAAAGGTGGTTTAATTTTTTTTAGTGGTGTCTAAGTGTTAGCAAAGGTGATTTACTTTGTTAGTGGTGTCTAAATGTTAGCAAAGGTGATTTAATTTTTTTTAGTGATGTCTAAATGTTAGCAAAGGTGGTTTAATTTTTTTTAGTGGTGTCTAAGTGTTAGCAAAGGTGATTTACTTTGTTAGTGGTGTCTAAATGTTAGCAAAGGTGATTTAATTTTTTTTAGTGATGTCTAAATGTTAGCAAAGGTGGTTTAATTTTTTTTAGTGGTGTCTAAGTGTTAGCAAAGGTGATTTACTTTGTTAGTGGTGTCTAAATGTTAGCAAAGGTGATTTAATTTTTTTTAGTGATGTCTAAATGTTAGCAAAGGTGGTTTAATTTTTTTTAGTGGTGTCTAAGTGTTAGCAAAGGTGATTTACTTTGTTAGTGGTGTCTAAATGTTAGCAAAGGTGATTTAATTTTTTTTAGTGATGTCTAAATGTTAGCAAAGGTGGTTTAATTTTTTTTAGTGGTGTCTAAGTGTTAGCAAAGGTGATTTACTTTGTTAGTGGTGTCTAAATGTTAGCAAAGGTGATTTAATTTTTTTTAGTGATGTCTAAATGTTAGCAAAGGTGGTTTAATTTTTTTTAGTGGTGTCTAAGTGTTAGCAAAGGTGATTTACTTTGTTAGTGGTGTCTAAATGTTAGCAAAGGTGATTTAATTTTTTTTAGTGATGTCTAAATGTTAGCAAAGGTGGTTTAATTTTTTTTAGTGGTGTCTAAGTGTTAGCAAAGGTGATTTACTTTGTTAGTGGTGTCTAAATGTTAGCAAAGGTGATTTAATTTTTTTTAGTGATGTCTAAATGTTAGCAAAGGTGGTTTAATTTTTTTTAGTGGTGTCTAAGTGTTAGCAAAGGTGATTTACTTTGTTAGTGGTGTCTAAATGTTAGCAAAGGTGATTTAATTTTTTTTAGTGATGTCTAAATGTTAGCAAAGGTGGTTTAATTTTTTTTAGTGGTGTCTAAGTGTTAGCAAAGGTGATTTACTTTGTTAGTGGTGTCTAAATGTTAGCAAAGGTGATTTAATTTTTTTTAGTGATGTCTAAATGTTAGCAAAGGTGGTTTAATTTTTTTTAGTGGTGTCTAAGTGTTAGCAAAGGTGATTTACTTTGTTAGTGGTGTCTAAATGTTAGCAAAGGTGATTTAATTTTTTTTAGTGATGTCTAAATGTTAGCAAAGGTGGTTTAATTTTTTTTAGTGGTGTCTAAGTGTTAGCAAAGGTGATTTACTTTGTTAGTGGTGTCTAAATGTTAGCAAAGGTGATTTAATTTTTTTTAGTGATGTCTAAATGTTAGCAAAGGTGGTTTAATTTTTTTTAGTGGTGTCTAAGTGTTAGCAAAGGTGATTTACTTTGTTAGTGGTGTCTAAATGTTAGCAAAGGTGATTTAATTTTTTTTAGTGATGTCTAAATGTTAGCAAAGGTGGTTTAATTTTTTTTAGTGGTGTCTAAGTGTTAGCAAAGGTGATTTACTTTGTTAGTGGTGTCTAAATGTTAGCAAAGGTGATTTAATTTTTTTTAGTGATGTCTAAATGTTAGCAAAGGTGGTTTAATTTTTTTTAGTGGTGTCTAAGTGTTAGCAAAGGTGATTTACTTTGTTAGTGGTGTCTAAATGTTAGCAAAGGTGATTTAATTTTTTTTAGTGATGTCTAAATGTTAGCAAAGGTGGTTTAATTTTTTTTAGTGGTGTCTAAGTGTTAGCAAAGGTGATTTACTTTGTTAGTGGTGTCTAAATGTTAGCAAAGGTGATTTAATTTTTTTTAGTGATGTCTAAATGTTAGCAAAGGTGGTTTAATTTTTTTTAGTGGTGTCTAAGTGTTAGCAAAGGTGATTTACTTTGTTAGTGGTGTCTAAATGTTAGCAAAGGTGATTTAATTTTTTTTAGTGATGTCTAAATGTTAGCAAAGGTGGTTTAATTTTTTTTAGTGGTGTCTAAGTGTTAGCAAAGGTGATTTACTTTGTTAGTGGTGTCTAAATGTTAGCAAAGGTGATTTAATTTTTTTTAGTGATGTCTAAATGTTAGCAAAGGTGGTTTAATTTTTTTTAGTGGTGTCTAAGTGTTAGCAAAGGTGATTTACTTTGTTAGTGGTGTCTAAATGTTAGCAAAGGTGATTTAATTTTTTTTAGTGATGTCTAAATGTTAGCAAAGGTGGTTTAATTTTTTTTAGTGGTGTCTAAGTGTTAGCAAAGGTGATTTACTTTGTTAGTGGTGTCTAAATGTTAGCAAAGGTGATTTAATTTTTTTTAGTGATGTCTAAATGTTAGCAAAGGTGGTTTAATTTTTTTTAGTGGTGTCTAAGTGTTAGCAAAGGTGATTTACTTTGTTAGTGGTGTCTAAATGTTAGCAAAGGTGATTTAATTTTTTTTAGTGATGTCTAAATGTTAGCAAAGGTGGTTTAATTTTTTTTAGTGGTGTCTAAGTGTTAGCAAAGGTGATTTACTTTGTTAGTGGTGTCTAAATGTTAGCAAAGGTGATTTAATTTTTTTTAGTGATGTCTAAATGTTAGCAAAGGTGGTTTAATTTTTTTTAGTGGTGTCTAAGTGTTAGCAAAGGTGATTTACTTTGTTAGTGGTGTCTAAATGTTAGCAAAGGTGATTTAATTTTTTTTAGTGATGTCTAAATGTTAGCAAAGGTGGTTTAATTTTTTTTAGTGGTGTCTAAGTGTTAGCAAAGGTGATTTACTTTGTTAGTGGTGTCTAAATGTTAGCAAAGGTGATTTAATTTTTTTTAGTGATGTCTAAATGTTAGCAAAGGTGGTTTAATTTTTTTTAGTGGTGTCTAAGTGTTAGCAAAGGTGATTTACTTTGTTAGTGGTGTCTAAATGTTAGCAAAGGTGATTTAATTTTTTTTAGTGATGTCTAAATGTTAGCAAAGGTGGTTTAATTTTTTTTAGTGGTGTCTAAGTGTTAGCAAAGGTGATTTACTTTGTTAGTGGTGTCTAAATGTTAGCAAAGGTGATTTAATTTTTTTTAGTGATGTCTAAATGTTAGCAAAGGTGGTTTAATTTTTTTTAGTGGTGTCTAAGTGTTAGCAAAGGTGATTTACTTTGTTAGTGGTGTCTAAATGTTAGCAAAGGTGATTTAATTTTTTTTAGTGATGTCTAAATGTTAGCAAAGGTGGTTTAATTTTTTTTAGTGGTGTCTAAGTGTTAGCAAAGGTGATTTACTTTGTTAGTGGTGTCTAAATGTTAGCAAAGGTGATTTAATTTTTTTTAGTGATGTCTAAATGTTAGCAAAGGTGGTTTAATTTTTTTTAGTGGTGTCTAAGTGTTAGCAAAGGTGATTTACTTTGTTAGTGGTGTCTAAATGTTAGCAAAGGTGATTTAATTTTTTTTAGTGATGTCTAAATGTTAGCAAAGGTGGTTTAATTTTTTTTAGTGGTGTCTAAGTGTTAGCAAAGGTGATTTACTTTGTTAGTGGTGTCTAAATGTTAGCAAAGGTGATTTAATTTTTTTTAGTGATGTCTAAATGTTAGCAAAGGTGGTTTAATTTTTTTTAGTGGTGTCTAAGTGTTAGCAAAGGTGATTTACTTTGTTAGTGGTGTCTAAATGTTAGCAAAGGTGATTTAATTTTTTTTAGTGATGTCTAAATGTTAGCAAAGGTGGTTTAATTTTTTTTAGTGGTGTCTAAGTGTTAGCAAAGGTGATTTACTTTGTTAGTGGTGTCTAAATGTTAGCAAAGGTGATTTAATTTTTTTTAGTGATGTCTAAATGTTAGCAAAGGTGGTTTAATTTTTTTTAGTGGTGTCTAAGTGTTAGCAAAGGTGATTTACTTTGTTAGTGGTGTCTAAATGTTAGCAAAGGTGATTTAATTTTTTTTAGTGATGTCTAAATGTTAGCAAAGGTGGTTTAATTTTTTTTAGTGGTGTCTAAGTGTTAGCAAAGGTGATTTACTTTGTTAGTGGTGTCTAAATGTTAGCAAAGGTGATTTAATTTTTTTTAGTGATGTCTAAATGTTAGCAAAGGTGGTTTAATTTTTTTTAGTGGTGTCTAAGTGTTAGCAAAGGTGATTTACTTTGTTAGTGGTGTCTAAATGTTAGCAAAGGTGATTTAATTTTTTTTAGTGATGTCTAAATGTTAGCAAAGGTGGTTTAATTTTTTTTAGTGGTGTCTAAGTGTTAGCAAAGGTGATTTACTTTGTTAGTGGTGTCTAAATGTTAGCAAAGGTGATTTAATTTTTTTTAGTGATGTCTAAATGTTAGCAAAGGTGGTTTAATTTTTTTTAGTGGTGTCTAAGTGTTAGCAAAGGTGATTTACTTTGTTAGTGGTGTCTAAATGTTAGCAAAGGTGATTTAATTTTTTTTAGTGATGTCTAAATGTTAGCAAAGGTGGTTTAATTTTTTTTAGTGGTGTCTAAGTGTTAGCAAAGGTGATTTACTTTGTTAGTGGTGTCTAAATGTTAGCAAAGGTGATTTAATTTTTTTTAGTGATGTCTAAATGTTAGCAAAGGTGGTTTAATTTTTTTTAGTGGTGTCTAAGTGTTAGCAAAGGTGATTTACTTTGTTAGTGGTGTCTAAATGTTAGCAAAGGTGATTTAATTTTTTTTAGTGATGTCTAAATGTTAGCAAAGGTGGTTTAATTTTTTTTAGTGGTGTCTAAGTGTTAGCAAAGGTGATTTACTTTGTTAGTGGTGTCTAAATGTTAGCAAAGGTGATTTAATTTTTTTTAGTGATGTCTAAATGTTAGCAAAGGTGGTTTAATTTTTTTTAGTGGTGTCTAAGTGTTAGCAAAGGTGATTTACTTTGTTAGTGGTGTCTAAATGTTAGCAAAGGTGATTTAATTTTTTTTAGTGATGTCTAAATGTTAGCAAAGGTGGTTTAATTTTTTTTAGTGGTGTCTAAGTGTTAGCAAAGGTGATTTACTTTGTTAGTGGTGTCTAAATGTTAGCAAAGGTGATTTAATTTTTTTTAGTGATGTCTAAATGTTAGCAAAGGTGGTTTAATTTTTTTTAGTGGTGTCTAAGTGTTAGCAAAGGTGATTTACTTTGTTAGTGGTGTCTAAATGTTAGCAAAGGTGATTTAATTTTTTTTAGTGATGTCTAAATGTTAGCAAAGGTGGTTTAATTTTTTTTAGTGGTGTCTAAGTGTTAGCAAAGGTGATTTACTTTGTTAGTGGTGTCTAAATGTTAGCAAAGGTGATTTAATTTTTTTTAGTGATGTCTAAATGTTAGCAAAGGTGGTTTAATTTTTTTTAGTGGTGTCTAAGTGTTAGCAAAGGTGATTTACTTTGTTAGTGGTGTCTAAATGTTAGCAAAGGTGATTTAATTTTTTTTAGTGATGTCTAAATGTTAGCAAAGGTGGTTTAATTTTTTTTAGTGGTGTCTAAGTGTTAGCAAAGGTGATTTACTTTGTTAGTGGTGTCTAAATGTTAGCAAAGGTGATTTAATTTTTTTTAGTGATGTCTAAATGTTAGCAAAGGTGGTTTAATTTTTTTTAGTGGTGTCTAAGTGTTAGCAAAGGTGATTTACTTTGTTAGTGGTGTCTAAATGTTAGCAAAGGTGATTTAATTTTTTTTAGTGATGTCTAAATGTTAGCAAAGGTGGTTTAATTTTTTTTAGTGGTGTCTAAGTGTTAGCAAAGGTGATTTACTTTGTTAGTGGTGTCTAAATGTTAGCAAAGGTGATTTAATTTTTTTTAGTGATGTCTAAATGTTAGCAAAGGTGGTTTAATTTTTTTTAGTGGTGTCTAAGTGTTAGCAAAGGTGATTTACTTTGTTAGTGGTGTCTAAATGTTAGCAAAGGTGATTTAATTTTTTTTAGTGATGTCTAAATGTTAGCAAAGGTGGTTTAATTTTTTTTAGTGGTGTCTAAGTGTTAGCAAAGGTGATTTACTTTGTTAGTGGTGTCTAAATGTTAGCAAAGGTGATTTAATTTTTTTTAGTGATGTCTAAATGTTAGCAAAGGTGGTTTAATTTTTTTTAGTGGTGTCTAAGTGTTAGCAAAGGTGATTTACTTTGTTAGTGGTGTCTAAATGTTAGCAAAGGTGATTTAATTTTTTTTAGTGATGTCTAAATGTTAGCAAAGGTGGTTTAATTTTTTTTAGTGGTGTCTAAGTGTTAGCAAAGGTGATTTACTTTGTTAGTGGTGTCTAAATGTTAGCAAAGGTGATTTAATTTTTTTTAGTGATGTCTAAATGTTAGCAAAGGTGGTTTAATTTTTTTTAGTGGTGTCTAAGTGTTAGCAAAGGTGATTTACTTTGTTAGTGGTGTCTAAATGTTAGCAAAGGTGATTTAATTTTTTTTAGTGATGTCTAAATGTTAGCAAAGGTGGTTTAATTTTTTTTAGTGGTGTCTAAGTGTTAGCAAAGGTGATTTACTTTGTTAGTGGTGTCTAAATGTTAGCAAAGGTGATTTAATTTTTTTTAGTGATGTCTAAATGTTAGCAAAGGTGGTTTAATTTTTTTTAGTGGTGTCTAAGTGTTAGCAAAGGTGATTTACTTTGTTAGTGGTGTCTAAATGTTAGCAAAGGTGATTTAATTTTTTTTAGTGATGTCTAAATGTTAGCAAAGGTGGTTTAATTTTTTTTAGTGGTGTCTAAGTGTTAGCAAAGGTGATTTACTTTGTTAGTGGTGTCTAAATGTTAGCAAAGGTGATTTAATTTTTTTTAGTGATGTCTAAATGTTAGCAAAGGTGGTTTAATTTTTTTTAGTGGTGTCTAAGTGTTAGCAAAGGTGATTTACTTTGTTAGTGGTGTCTAAATGTTAGCAAAGGTGATTTAATTTTTTTTAGTGATGTCTAAATGTTAGCAAAGGTGGTTTAATTTTTTTTAGTGGTGTCTAAGTGTTAGCAAAGGTGATTTACTTTGTTAGTGGTGTCTAAATGTTAGCAAAGGTGATTTAATTTTTTTTAGTGATGTCTAAATGTTAGCAAAGGTGGTTTAATTTTTTTTAGTGGTGTCTAAGTGTTAGCAAAGGTGATTTACTTTGTTAGTGGTGTCTAAATGTTAGCAAAGGTGATTTAATTTTTTTTAGTGATGTCTAAATGTTAGCAAAGGTGGTTTAATTTTTTTTAGTGGTGTCTAAGTGTTAGCAAAGGTGATTTACTTTGTTAGTGGTGTCTAAATGTTAGCAAAGGTGATTTAATTTTTTTTAGTGATGTCTAAATGTTAGCAAAGGTGGTTTAATTTTTTTTAGTGGTGTCTAAGTGTTAGCAAAGGTGATTTACTTTGTTAGTGGTGTCTAAATGTTAGCAAAGGTGATTTAATTTTTTTTAGTGATGTCTAAATGTTAGCAAAGGTGGTTTAATTTTTTTTAGTGGTGTCTAAGTGTTAGCAAAGGTGATTTACTTTGTTAGTGGTGTCTAAATGTTAGCAAAGGTGATTTAATTTTTTTTAGTGATGTCTAAATGTTAGCAAAGGTGGTTTAATTTTTTTTAGTGGTGTCTAAGTGTTAGCAAAGGTGATTTACTTTGTTAGTGGTGTCTAAATGTTAGCAAAGGTGATTTAATTTTTTTTAGTGATGTCTAAATGTTAGCAAAGGTGGTTTAATTTTTTTTAGTGGTGTCTAAGTGTTAGCAAAGGTGATTTACTTTGTTAGTGGTGTCTAAATGTTAGCAAAGGTGATTTAATTTTTTTTAGTGATGTCTAAATGTTAGCAAAGGTGGTTTAATTTTTTTTAGTGGTGTCTAAGTGTTAGCAAAGGTGATTTACTTTGTTAGTGGTGTCTAAATGTTAGCAAAGGTGATTTAATTTTTTTTAGTGATGTCTAAATGTTAGCAAAGGTGGTTTAATTTTTTTTAGTGGTGTCTAAGTGTTAGCAAAGGTGATTTACTTTGTTAGTGGTGTCTAAATGTTAGCAAAGGTGATTTAATTTTTTTTAGTGATGTCTAAATGTTAGCAAAGGTGGTTTAATTTTTTTTAGTGGTGTCTAAGTGTTAGCAAAGGTGATTTACTTTGTTAGTGGTGTCTAAATGTTAGCAAAGGTGATTTAATTTTTTTTAGTGATGTCTAAATGTTAGCAAAGGTGGTTTAATTTTTTTTAGTGGTGTCTAAGTGTTAGCAAAGGTGATTTACTTTGTTAGTGGTGTCTAAATGTTAGCAAAGGTGATTTAATTTTTTTTAGTGATGTCTAAATGTTAGCAAAGGTGGTTTAATTTTTTTTAGTGGTGTCTAAGTGTTAGCAAAGGTGATTTACTTTGTTAGTGGTGTCTAAATGTTAGCAAAGGTGATTTAATTTTTTTTAGTGATGTCTAAATGTTAGCAAAGGTGGTTTAATTTTTTTTAGTGGTGTCTAAGTGTTAGCAAAGGTGATTTACTTTGTTAGTGGTGTCTAAATGTTAGCAAAGGTGATTTAATTTTTTTTAGTGATGTCTAAATGTTAGCAAAGGTGGTTTAATTTTTTTTAGTGGTGTCTAAGTGTTAGCAAAGGTGATTTACTTTGTTAGTGGTGTCTAAATGTTAGCAAAGGTGATTTAATTTTTTTTAGTGATGTCTAAATGTTAGCAAAGGTGGTTTAATTTTTTTTAGTGGTGTCTAAGTGTTAGCAAAGGTGATTTACTTTGTTAGTGGTGTCTAAATGTTAGCAAAGGTGATTTAATTTTTTTTAGTGATGTCTAAATGTTAGCAAAGGTGGTTTAATTTTTTTTAGTGGTGTCTAAGTGTTAGCAAAGGTGATTTACTTTGTTAGTGGTGTCTAAATGTTAGCAAAGGTGATTTAATTTTTTTTAGTGATGTCTAAATGTTAGCAAAGGTGGTTTAATTTTTTTTAGTGGTGTCTAAGTGTTAGCAAAGGTGATTTACTTTGTTAGTGGTGTCTAAATGTTAGCAAAGGTGATTTAATTTTTTTTAGTGATGTCTAAATGTTAGCAAAGGTGGTTTAATTTTTTTTAGTGGTGTCTAAGTGTTAGCAAAGGTGATTTACTTTGTTAGTGGTGTCTAAATGTTAGCAAAGGTGATTTAATTTTTTTTAGTGATGTCTAAATGTTAGCAAAGGTGGTTTAATTTTTTTTAGTGGTGTCTAAGTGTT